>JAWNKV010000830.1:0-315859 GCA_035041805.1 Amiota mariae
TTTTATTTTATTCAATGTAGTCCCCTTTTAGCTCGATACACTTATTCCAGCGATTTTCCAACTTATTGATTCCGTCCGAAAAGTAATTTTCCGTAAGTTCGGCAAAATACTCCTCCGCGGCGTCAATGATTTCCTAGCGTGAGCTGATTTTTTTATTGATGATCCATCTTTTGAGGTTTGGGAAGAGATAATAGTCCGAGGGAGCCAAATCGGGCGAATACGGTGGATGCGGAAGCAATTGGGGCCCTAAATCATTGATTTTAGCCGTGGTTGCGATGCTCTTGTGTGCCGACGCATTGTCTTGCAAAAACAAAATTTTTTTCGCTTCATGTGAGGTCGTTTTGCAGATATTTCGTCCTTCAATCTCTTTAATAATGCACAGTAATAGTCGCTGTTGATGTTTTTTTCTGTTTTCGAGGTAGTCAACGAAAAGTATGCCATGACAGTCCCAGAAAACCGACACCATAACCTTTCCGACCCATCGAGCCTTCCTTGGCCGATTCGGAGCACTCGTGCCGGCTTCAGTCCATTGCCGGGCACTGATTCTGTTTTCTGGTGTGTAATAGTGGGTCCATGATTTCATCAACAGTTACCAATCGACGCCAAAAGTCCGTCCGATTCCGCATCAGCAAGTCCAAACACTCTTTCGAAGTGCTCTCGCGTTCGTGTTTTTGGTCCGGAGTGAGCTTGCGCGGCACCCAGCGGCAAGATAACTTTTTCATATGCAGAATCTCACCCAAAATATGGCGTGTGCTTTCAGTACTAATCTTTGTGGCATCTGCTAGCTTGCGCACCTTCACTTTCCGGTCAGCCAACACCATTTCAAGTATTTTTTTGACATTGTCCTCTGTAACCGCATCGGAGGGTCTGCCGCTGCCGACTTCATCGGTAGTGGAGTTGAGGCCACCACAAAACTTTCGAAACCAATATTTGACTGTATAATCTGACGGAGCATTAGCCCCATAATATTTATCCAACTTTTCTTTTGTTTCCTTCGCCGTTTTGCCTCTCAAAAAATAATGTTTTATGTTCGTTTCGTTTCGTTTCGTTTTTGTCCATACTCAACATGATGGGAAACATGTGAAAAACAATCAGCTATCAAAACAAAACTAAGGGCAGTATCGCACTGAAATTTGGCATGTCTGCTTAAATATGAACGGACTACAAGGCACCATGACCTTTTTTGCAGTAGCAGAGCATTCTGCATTTCAAGGAGGTTACTTTTCACCAACTTAGTACTTTTGTTCAAAAAATTTATGTTTGATTTTTGTTTATTGAATTATTATATTGTAATAATGTCGATAAAATACATTTAAAAGTAATACATTTGCATTTGCTTGATGCTTTCTTTTTCTTTCTTTCGAAGTTCATGAATATGATTGTTGTCCAATTCGAAATGATCAATTGCTTTGTCACTTTCTACATCCAAGATCATATCATCTTTTAAGAACTTTGCAATATTGTACAGAACAAAGCAACTTGCAATTATTGTACTTTTGGAACTGAATCAATATTAACCCGAATTTTGTATTGTAACGCACCAAATCGTTGTTTTAATTGCCCAAAACACCGTTCGATGATGCATCTTTCCTTTGTATATACAATACTTTGTTGTATTTCAATTCTACTTCTGTTTGTTCTGTTTTCGAAACGCACGTCATCAACCATGTAGATAAAGGATAATCTTCATCTCCCAGCAGTACCACATCGCTGCAAGCATTGCCCATTGCGGTATAAAGATTACTATTTCTTAGCACTCGAGCATCATGTACTCATTCTGGTCACATGATGTCAATACTGGTGAGTATTTCTTTATCATCGCATGTTATTTGCACATTAATTGAATGAAACCTCTTTCTGCATATAAATACATCTATTCATCACTTTGTATGCTCGGTTCCTTTATTCGAAAGTTGGGTGGTGCTCCAATTGCAAAAGGGGAAAATATTGTTTGTTTCTTGCCATTTCCGTTGTGCCATTGGGATCTTAATTCATTCTTGTGCCCTGCCTGATATAATATGCGCCATTTCGGAAATCATTCTTGAAGCTTTGGATTGATGAACACCGAGCTCATCACCAATACTATTTTCGAATCAATGATCAACAAAAAAAACTTAAAATCAACCGCAACTTTTCATTATTTGTGAGCGCACCAACACGAGATTCCTTACTTGTTCAGGTATAATTTTTTGTCATCGGCTTCCATATTATTTTTCCATTCTTTATAACTTTTTTCAGGTTTAACTAAAACGAAAAATGTAAGAATTGCTAAAGTCAAGTGAAAAGCATCCTCCATACAAAGTCTGAGCTAAGTATGTGACAATGTGAGTTCAAACTTCACTGCTGAGCTCAAATTCATATTGTGAGCTAAAGAAACCGAGTTAAAGCATTTTACATTAGGAATTAAATTTGTTTGCAAATACATACATTAAATGCAATTGAACTTGAAATATGTACAATTTAAGAATAACTGGTCTTATTCATATTTTGTGGATCTCAAAGACATGGTACTCGTACTAGAAATTCAATAAGAAACTTAGCTTAGTCATTCCAACTATTTGGAATCAAATCATTGAAACACTTTAGCTTCACACTAAATACTATTCTTTACTTATTAATAATAACAAAGGTCTACAAATTTTAACTTTAAAAAAGTATTCTTCTTTAATTGAAGCTTTTTTTATTTAATTTTCACAAGTTATATACAAAAACGGAAACTAATTTTAAAACAAGTTTTGTTGCAAAAATTAATAAAAATCATACTGTTCTTCCATTCATTAGCAGAATTGCGCCGTGGTTTTTTCGCAGCCCTCTTATACTATTCTGCATCTGTAACATCTCGACAAATAGTCAAACAATAATCTGACAACATTGAAACCTTCCACTTACCCTGATATAGTTTTTCCATGATTGCGATGTCCTGATGGAAACGCTACCGCTGTTCATCGATAAAAGCCCCCACAATTGGTCGGAAAGAAGTCCAAATGA
This sequence comes from Amiota mariae, assembly GCA_035041805.1. NCBI lineage: Eukaryota > Metazoa > Arthropoda > Insecta > Diptera > Drosophilidae > Amiota > Amiota mariae. The sequence goes on from JAWNKV010000830.1 coordinate 2,989, forward strand.
GAGAGTAAAAAGTGGATTTTCAATGACATGTTACAACCCAGATTTTGGTACGATGATAACATATTTTCGTTAAGTTCAGCATAGCTGTCGCTCCTCTTATCATCTCAGGTATTTTTTTTCTTTACCTTTAATAAATTTCTAATTTGAGGACCGACGAATATGCCTTCCTTGATCTTAGTTTCACTTAATCTTTGAAATTTCTGACGAAGGTATTGAATTATTCATTGCTTTAAAGAAATGTGGGTCAACTAAAGGGTAATTTTTAACAAAAACTTTATCTGATACAAAGAAACGGGAACAGATTGGAAATCAGTGACCTCGAATTAGTAAGCAACCATTAAAATATTTCATGGAAAAACAAAAGAGTTTGATTTTGTTGTGCTGTATAATGTAAATGAACTCCATATAAAGGTAAGAAAAAGGAAGTTGCTGTATCTCTAGCAGAGATAGAGACGCTAAAAAAAAAAAAAAAAAAAACTTAGGACAGATTCGGAATCAATGACCTAAAATTAGCAAATAAACATAAAATATTTCTTGGAAAAAATACAGTAATTTCATTTTGGAAACAATGATCAGCACAAAATCTTAAAATCAACCGTAACTTTTGATTATTTGTGAGCGCACCAACACGAGATTCCTTACTTGTTCCGGTATAATTTTTTGTCATCGGCTTCGTATATCTGGACCCAAGGTACAAGTTAAAGTGTTTTGATGAATTTATAAAGGACAAAAAGTTCAATTTGAACTATTGCATTTGCAAATGTTAAATGACTTGTGGCTTTTAAGAGCTGCAAGTAAAGCTGATGACAATGGAGCTTTTGTTACCACCAAGTGACCAAGGATTGAATTGCTGAATGATATCCCTAAGAACCTCATTATATGGAAAACATTGATAAATGAACTGGCATTCCAATAGTGAAAATATAATAAAAAATTGCAAGCTTATTTTTCCATCGTACCTGCTTATTTATTATTGCTGCCAGGGTTAGTTCGATACGAGCAACTATTTAGTGGAGTTGGTTTAATTTACGAATCATTGAGAAATCGTTTAGAAGGCGACAAACTTATTTGTTTTGTTTTAAAAAACATATGTATTTTCTTTTACTTTTGTTGTTGTATATTATAAACATCATTTAGAAACTTCATAGTCATAAGATTTGATGATCTTGTTAAATCGCTCAGCAGCCTTGGCGATATTCTCGCGTGAGTTTCTTTATTTGTCTGTTGTGGTTCAGAGTGATTTGGAGCTTCGCCTTACGCTTGCGTTCCACACTCTTGACAACATTCTGGTAGTGCCAGCTGACTTCGTGTGAGAAACTGCCAACTTGGCAATACTTGCACTCAGAGCGGAGGGTGAGGACACGCAATGCAATTGGCACAACAACGCGAAGACGCTTTTCGTATGCTAATGGGATACCATTGAAGACATGCAGACTTGAGAAAGCAACCTGGCCATATCCTCTTTTGTGTGGGATCATGTCTCGAACAGCCTTGCAGAAAATCCATGATGGAGCACGAAAGTAGGATGGGCCACGCGCTGGGTTGCCATTTCAATGTTTGCGCAAATAGGCCAAGTACTTTATCTTGTTTCTGTAGAAGTGAACAGAAAGATTCAACTCCTCACAGCGTACAACTGCAACATTGCAATTACTTGGCAACAACGAAGGCCAAACGGCCGAGCAGATGGCCACGACCATCAATAACAACAGTCCTGTTCGTTAAACCAGTCTATTTACGAACCGAGCGGAAAGAAAGAAATGAAAGAAGCTGTAAAATTATTATTTATTAAGTGTAATTTGCATCTTAACAATTTTGATTACCAATATAAAATAATTTTTACAAAAATGTAATAACTGATTATTTTTTCTTTGTTCCGTCTCCACTAAAATGGCCTCCGTTACAACCCTCTCTCTCTATAATCAGGGTATCAATTGCAATGGTAGAAAAAATAATAAGTAGCAAAAAGGAGGAGACTATATAGAGAAATATATATTTCTTTTTCTAAAATTGCTGTTATTTCTTTTGTTAGTTTGAGTACTGTTAGCTCCAGGTATTTGGCAATGTACTCTGAGGGAATGATTTCCTTGTTCAGGGAGACAGGAGGACAACTGATGTTCCGATGCCTAAGAGGAAATGTAATATACAATGTTCAATTCAATAGTAAAAGCTGACGCTGTAACAGTGTGCATGAATCCAAAGGATTGCAATCTCTAGCTAAAATCGCAGTATCATCTGCATATGTAGCAAGTAGCAGATTGTTATTGGTAAGTCGGATGTATGGATATATAGATTATACTTATATAGGATTGGGGCCAGTATGCTACCCTGATGAACTCCAGATCTCATGCATTTCAACTTTGGCTTCGCATCAATGTATTTGACATAATGTATGATCTAAACAGACGAAAGTATGGTGCTGGATAAATTTTTTTTAGTTCCAAAAGTAGACCCGGATGACAAACTCAATCGAATATCTGTTTAATGTCAAAGAAGACTGCCGAACAATGACACTTTTTTTTTCAAAAGTGTCCAAAATACATTGAGTAATTCGGTGTCATGACATCTCCAGGAAACTGAAATGATGTTCCGGTATCAATCGCATATCATCTGCATAAAAATATTGAGAGTGTTGCCAACAAACTGATTGGATGATAAGAGCTACAGGAGTTCTTCAGGTTTACCAGTTTTATGAATCCTGATAATAATCTCAGCACATTTCCACTGGAAAGATAAATGTCTGTTGTCATACCATTGTGATTTGGTTAACTTGCATTTCCTTAAGCTGAATTTCCGTGGTAGTGAAGAGTGTCAAATGAAATGAAAACAAATTTTATGTGTTTTTATTACATTTATACTTTATTTTTTTAATTTATTATAATTTTCTTTAATAATAATAATAATTATAATAATAATAATATAATTTATTTTTTTTTTTTCTTAATTTTTTTTCTTTTTTATATTTAATAACGCATTTACTTACAGATTTAAATAATAATTTTATTAATAATAAAAATGAATTCATATTTATTTATTTTTATTATTATTATTTTTATTTTTTCCATTTCTTTCTTTTTTGTTTTTTTTTTTTGTTTCTTTCATAGTGTTGTTTAATATTGTTTTTCTTATTATTTTTTCATTAATTTCTTTTAATTAATTTTTGCATTTCTGCATTTAAAGAATTTTATATTTTTCCATGTTTTTGTCGTTTTCATGTTGTTTTTCTTTTTTTTAGTTTTGCTTTGCTTTGCTTTGCATGTTTAAATTTTTATTTCTCTTTTCCATTCTTTTGACTAATTTTCTTGTTAAGAATTTCCTTTTCTTTTTCTTTTTAATTTTTTTATTTTGTTTTATTTTCTGTTACATTTTGCGTCATTCGCTTGGATCATATTTCCTTTTTTTTTTTTTGTTTTTTATTATTTTAGTATGTTTTATTTATTTATTTTTTTTTTATTATTAGTTTTATTATAATTTTTTTTTTTTTTTTTTGTTTTGTTTAAAGTTTTACAAAATATCACATTTTAAGCTTTCTGGATTTATCCATTTAAAAAAAAAGAAAAAAGTATTTATATTAATTCAAAAAACACAAATAAAAAAAAAAAAAAAAAATAAATATATAAATAAATTTTGAAAATTAAAAGTATAAAAACAAAAATCCCATTCAAACAAATAAATTTTGTTTTTTGTTTTTTTTTTTTTTTTTTATTTGTGGGATTTTCTTTAATTTAATTTAATTACAACAAATATTTTTTTTTCTTCTTTGATTTTTAGATTCTTTCTTATATCCTTAAAAGTTTCTTTATTCTTCTATGTCAAGTTAAAGTTGTGACAATTTTATAATAAATATATTGTTTATATAGTTATTTATATTTTTTTTATTATATTATTTTCTGTTATTTTATTTGTTACATTTCATACAATCATATTACATACATTAAATGGAGAACTCGGGGCGAATTTTTGTTCAAATTCTTAAGTTGCAACTTGCATATAAGACATTTTCTTAATTTTTTTTTTTTTTTTTTTTTAGTTCAGTAATTAGATTTAGTCGCTTTTGAACAAATTTATCATTCAGTTATTAATCTTTTTAGTTATCAGTATGAGTTCCAATCTTTTGCACATCCAAATCTGTTCACTCGATTATATCCTTTCACTCATTCTATATTAAATTCACTGTATTTATTAATATATCAATCTGAAATTCTTTCATATTTAACACAATCAACATGTGTCCATTGGACACTGGTAAGTTATGTTCTTTCCTCTTTAATATGTCAAATCAATGAGCGTTCCTCCTAATGGACATCCTACCATCACAGTGATTGTAGCGATGGAGATGTCAAGCTGAACTTCATTTTTATTCAATGGTTCAGTTGAAGTTCTCTTATTACTAGTATTTCTATTTAGTATTTGTTCCAATTCAAATTTTCATGATTTACGATATTTAAGTATTTCTTGAAACAAATGAAGCAATCAAATTCGTATACTACAATATAATCCTACACACTTCCCATACTTTTTTATTTAACGCCATCAACATGTTTCAGTTAGAGACTGGTAAATTATGTTCTTAATTCTCTTATGGATACGAGTACACGTATTTTAAATCAATGAAGCTCTTCTTATTTAGTAAGCGAAATGACAAAAAGTTTCAGAAAAAAAAAAAAAAAAATCACAATAAATTTAAATTTAAATATACTATAATAAGTATATAATAAACCTGTGTGAATCCATAAATTGTGATGATCGGACCAATATGGAAATTACTATATATTATCATTTGTATGAAATGCAACAATTTAATTTTCTATGGAACCAAAGTTGTTTGAAATATATAAAATTTTCATTTTTATTCTCTTCTTCTTTGCTTAGCTAAGAAGTTTATCGTTTTTTTAATTTTATTTTAATTTATATTCTTTATTTAAAGAATATTAAAATAAATTCATTGATAAACTTCTTCTTCTTCTTCTTCGTCTTCTCTTTTCTCTAAGCTATTTTATTTGATTTTATTTGATTTTATTTATTATTATTATATATTTTTTTATTTAGTTTTCTTTCAAAAATTTCTTTGCTTGCAATTGAAGTTTTAGCAAATACTATTTAGTTTTAATTCAATATTATTTATATAACTCTTCTTCTTATTTATTTATTTTTGAATTATTTTCTAGTGAGTTTTCATACATTCATTTAGTTATGTATTTTATTTCATTTTATTTTGTTTTTTATTTAATATTTTAAGTGCTTTTCTGCTTTTTCTTTGACTTTTCTATCATATTACATTTTCTTTCTATGTGTGTGTGTGTGTGTGTGTGTGTGTGTGTGTTTGTGTGTGTATGTGTGTGTGTGTGTGTGTGTGTGTGTGTGTGTGTGTGTGTGTGTGTGTTTGTGTGTGAGAGTGTGTTAGTGTGTATGTTTGTGTGTGAATGACGCAAATTCTTTGATTTTATACCTTAAACAAATTATTATAAAATTATTTTTCATTAGATTTTCCATTTTTTTTTTTATTTTTTTTTTTTTTGGTTTTTCATTTATTTTTACTTAAATGATTTTGAGTTGCAAAAATAAATAATAAAAATATTTATTTATTCATTCATTTATTTATGTACGAGTATACTGTATGAGCATTTCATAAATACCCCCCCCACACCCCCCAAAGACCCCTTCCAACATGCCTAAATAAATTGCATCATTTTAAGTTATTATTTGAAGAAAAATGTTGTCTCTTATGGAATTGAATATAACGAATAACACATGAAAATAAAACAAGCGGACTTAGACTCAGATAACTTAGACCCACTAAGACTATGTATTGATACTTTCTGTTAAGAAAGGATCAGCCAGGACACATACACATACATACACATGAATGCTTCAATTGCCAAATCGATTAAAATGTTGAAAAGAATAAATTATAAAATCAAATAAACAATATAAATGTAGAGATTAGATAGAGAATATCTTTTATCTAACGACATATTGAGTATATAAGATGAAATACATACGTACATCGTTATTATTAAAATTCAAAAAGTGGAAAACTAAACGAATTGACAAATGAACCATTCATATGTCAATTACTTTTAGAAATGACAACTTCTAATGCTTAATAAATATTCACTGAACACTTCTATTTTAACTACTTAATATCAATCAATTACCTCAGAAACAAAATGCCTTTAAAATTTCATGGTGTGGTTATTGTGGTATCTTTTACCATGTACCCAGTTGTTTGATTCCATATTTCATTAATTTCATCTGTTCCCAAACAGCAATCATGTATTATAAGTATGTAGTTTCAAGTATGTTCAAGTATCTCATATAACAATTAAGTAATTAAAAACTGTGACAATAAACATACACATAAATGTAAAATATCTCTAAGTTGTTACAAACATCATATTACAGTAAAAGGTATGAAATCTTCGGGCATGGTGCCGAAGAAGAACTTAGTTTTTTTCAATCATCAATATCATTACAGGGCTGCTTAGAAGAACTGCTATTCGATATACTTATTTATGTATCTGTGACACCAGCAGTCTCACCCTGGGTGAGTTAATTGTTTTCTTTATTAGTGAGTTGAATTTTTGCTTAAATTAAAACATTTGACTTGATTTTCTTTAATAAAATTTTATGTTGAATATAAAAAAAAAAAAAACAAAAACAGTTTCCTTTAACAACCCTGTATTTAATTAAATTTAAATTGAGTTTTAGTTCAATTAATTTTATTATTTAATTTTTTTTAATTACTTGAAATTCTGCGTTTCTTAAAATTTTTATTATTTTTAATTTAATTTTTTTTATTATTATTTTTATAATTTACTTTGTATTTGACATTTAAGACACATTTATTTTAATTTTAAAAATTGTATGTAATTATTTTAATTTTTTTTTTTTTTATTTCATTAAGTTTATAAATACTTTTTTTTACTGAAAGACTGCAACACTGAATATTTTTTTAGTTTTTAATAATTTATTTCTTGTATTTAATTAAATTTTTTTTTGTATTCTTTTAGTTTTGGTTTAGTTTAATAAATCCCCATAAAATTCATATTCAATCTTTTTTGTTTTTTATTTCAAATATTTTTTTTAATATTCCATGTTATTGGTTGTTGTTTTTAAATAGTTTTACACACATTTATTTATTTAATTATATTTTTTTTTTATTTTTTTTTTTTTGTTTATTATTAACTATTAACTAATTTTTAGTTGTTTTATGTTTTATTTTTTAATATTTTTAGTTTAACATTTATAAACTTTATTTGTAATTCTTTAAAATTTTTTTATTTATATAATTTTATATTTTCATTTTTTTTTTTTTTTTTGCCTACAAATGAATTGAGTTTTTGAAAAAAAAAAAAAAAAACTTTATGGAATATTAACTTCGGTCAACAGAGGATCGCATACTGTTCACACCCCTTAATATATTTATTTTAAATATTTGAACTTATTTTGATGTTATTTTGTCAAATTAATTTGAAGACGATTGATGATAACCTATGGAAAAATAGAAGAGCAACATCAAATTCCAAACATAAAGTGAATTTTCTACCAGTAATCGGAGAACTCAAGTATGTACTTATACCAAATTTCAACTAGATATCTTGTTGACTAAGAATATAACATTCTCCCCAACATTATTGCTGATCATTTTCATATATTTATGTGTCACCTCCGATTCCCAGTGTGTGAAAGGTGTTTTACATCGAATATATTTTTTAAAATTTTTACAAGCAATTTTTGTATTGTTTTTTTTTTTTTCAATTTATTTATTTTAAATATTTTACGCCTTTCAACGCTTAAAGATTCCCTAATTTTTTATTTAAGCGTTTTTTTATTTTTTTTTATTTTCAAATATTTATTATTGGTAAAATGAAAATATAAAAAAGAAAATTTTAACATTTTACATATATACAAGCAAATTTTTGATTAAAAACAAACACAGAAAAACATAGAGAAGCGCGAAATATGAAATTAATAAATTAATTGTTTATTTAATTTTTAATTATATGTGAGTATGTATTATTATTATGTATGTATATAATTATGTGGTAAATATATATGTGTATATATTAGATATTTAAAAAAAAAATTGTTTTGTGCTCTATAAACTATAAAAAAAAATTATTTCTTTATATATAAATATTTTTTTTTTTAAATATTTTTTATTACATATAATTTTTTAATATTTTTTATTACAAATAACTTTTTTTTATGTTTCTCTTTTTTTATAATTAAATTTTCTTCTGTTTAATTATAAAACATTTATATACACCAATATATATATTTTTGTTTTGTTTTTTTTTAGTTTTTATTATTATTTATATAGTATTAATTAATAAAAAAAAAAATTGGATATATTTAACATTTTTCTTGTTAGTGTTTTGTTTTGTTTTTATTTTCATTTTCTTTAATGTTTTAAATTCTTAGTTTATTTTTATATATTTTATATATAATATTTTTTTTTTTTTTGTTTTGTGAAACATTTATGTATATATAAATAATATTCTTTTTTTTTTTCTTTTTTCTTTACATCAATAATTTTTTTTTTTTTTTTTTTTGTGTTGTGACCATATATTTATGTATTTGTAATATACTTTAGTATATTTTGTGTGTGTGGCTTGAAAATGCAAAATTCTGCTTAAAAATTGTTTTTTTCAAATTTTTTTTTTTTTTTTAAATTTATTTTTTAATAATTATACCCTTCACACTTTGTGTGAATGAGATATTATCACTTTGTCATAATGTTTGTAAAGCATTCAAAGACTCGACCACTCTATGATATATTTTACAATATATGTACACGTAATATTATAGATAAACTTTTTTTGATTCCTTGGAAGGGAAATCGAATAGCTGAAGATAAGCATTTCACTTTTACCATTTTTTTTTTTAGGTAAAACACTTAAAAAATCAGGGAAAATTTAGAGATATCAGAAAAAGAGAAAAAGTGAGCTAACATTCTGGAGAACGAAATTATTAAGCCATGATTGATAATGATAACTGATCATACAAATCTGACATTTGTCTCTCTTTCTTCTTAGTTATTCAAACCCAGAGCCCTTTAAGCATAAATTTGTGTAGATCTTTTAAGATGTTAAGAATGAAGGAAATCAATGAGTTGTTTATTTTTAGGATCACTTAGCTGAAGAAAAGTATTTCACTAATTATATTGTTTTAAGTAAAACATAAACTAGAATGAATGAACAATATATTTTGTGAAACCATGATCAATTTACTTTCTTCTTATGCATTTTTGTCATTCAAAGACCCTTTAATTTTAGTTAAGTATATCTCTCTTGAATGAATTGTTTTTTTGTAGATTGTAGGCCCAATTATGTAGGGGATTCTTTTAATTTGTATCTAGTATATTTATAGTAAAGCAAAACAATTAGATTTTTCACAATTAGAGAACATTTAATGAAGAGACATTATATGGAGGTGGTGGTGGTGGTGGTGGTGGTGGTGGTGGTGGTGGTGGTGGTGGTGGTGGTGGTGTTCTCTCAGCCATGAACTGATAGATGTGTTTTACTCACTTTTTATTTATAGTAATTTTTTTTATTTTATGTGAAGGGTATTATTAAGCTTCGATGATCGTCCGAAGTTTCATTAGTCCAATATGTGTTTCTCTGTTTTATTAATATATTTTTTTTTTTTTACTCAGGTTTTTGTATTTATCAACAACATCTAACACACATAGACATATATGCAAATATTGTTTTCCATTTACTTATTAATTCTTTTCATTTATCATTATTATGTATCAGAAGAACTAACTTTATATTTTGTGTTAATTTTTTAATTAATTATTTTTAATTTTAATTTTTTTTTAATACATTTTAATCAATTATTTAATTCTGTTTTATTTTTTTTTCTTCTTCATATTTTTCCATTTTTTTATTTATTTATGTTAATTCAATGTAGCATTTTAAAATGCTTGACAAAAGTTTGCTTTTCAATTTTGCACATAAACTGATATTTTTTCACATTTTTTTCTTTTCCTTTTTTGATACAATATTTTCATTGAAGTTTCTATGATTTTTTGGGGGAATGAGGATTAAAAGTGCATTTAGTAGTTGTATTCTTTTAATTTCGTTTCGTTTCTTTTCTTTTTTTCTTTTTATTTGTGCACTATTTATGTTATATATTTATACACGAATTTACGTATATATAATTTATTTATTTATTATAATTTTTTCATATTTTTGTTTTTAAAAATTTGTTTAAAATTTATTTTAAATTTTTTTTTTTTTTAAATTTACAACATATCCGTAAATGAGCCATAATGTTCATGAAAAATCGGTCGTTGACATTCTTCGAGTTCGTCATAGTTAAATTTGTTCCTGTTATGTCTGTTGTTATGCATATTCAAATTATTCATATTGATGTTGTAGTAGTTGCAATTGTAGTTGTTCGCTATATGCTGACGATATTGAATGACATGGCATGAGGCAGTCTTCGAATTATATTCCTGAAAGGATAAAGATAAGAAGACAAAAGAAACAAAAAAAAAAAAAAAATATATAAAAATTATAAGTATTATAATCAGGAAACTTAAGAACTTAAATATTTTATAGTATAAAATGCGGCATTTAAAACTTTATAGACTTGTATGTACTTAATATTTAGGAAGATTGGGAAGGGAGCACAAGGATACATTACAACTTAAATACTAAAATATCCTTATTGTTGATGTTGCTAATGTTGTTGTTGTTGTTGTTGTTGTTGTTGTTATTGTTGTTGTAGTTGTTGTCTACTGGGAAGGATATAAATTACAAATTTAGCATATTTTCTTTTTTTTTTTTTGTTTCTGTTTTTGTTTTGTAGCCTTCTAAAACAATTTTCCTCGAATTTCTTTTCAATGAACTTTCACAAAAAGATAACAACAAAGTGTAGTAAAGTGAAGTGAAGTGAAGTGAAGTGAAGTGAAGAGGAAATAATAATAAAAATGTGAAAAAAATTAGACAAGAAAAGAAGTTGGAGAAACAACAACAAGCAAAAATTTGTAAGTATTTCAATAAGAAAAAGGATAAGCAAAAACAAAAAAAAAAAAAATAAATAAATAAAAATACTTATATACTTTGTATGTGTGTTCATAAGTTTTATGTGCGTTGGCGACGCTTTGGCGCTGGTTAAGAATGAAAGTGGCGAAAGTTTGGCAAAAGGAGATATTACACACATTTTAATATGCGTGTGGAGGGGAGAAGAACTTAGAGGGAGTGATAGAAATGTGTGTAGGGTGGGGTTTGTTTCGCTATTGTCCAAATGTAATGAAATGTAACCGGAAATGATGGCGGGGGAGACAATAAATGGTAAAATCGTAGTACTTAGATGAAAGCAAAACAAACACCAAAATTTACTAGTATGGAAGAAGGGAGAAGACAAAGGTGAAGGTGGTGGTGTGGTGATGGTGTCGTGATGGTGTGGTGATGGTGAAGAGAAAGAGAAATGGAGAAGAGGTTGTTGTTGGGTTGTCGAAAGAAGAAATCTATATAAATAATATAAGTAGCAAATAAATGAACTTAAAGGCGACGCCAAGCAAAAAAGCAACCAAAATAGAAAACTAAACATTAGCGCAACATTTTGTGTATGTTTATTAACAAAAACAACAACAACAACAGCAGCAGCAGCAACAACAAATAAAAACAAACAAACGTAGAACTAAAGAAAGAAAGTAAAAGCTGAATATGAATATGAGGAGAAGATAGAAGAAGGCAAAAACGACACTAACAAAGCATAAAAACAAAAATAACAAAAAAAAACAAATGTTGACCATGACAAAAATAATATTAAATATAATAAATAAATTTGGAAGAGAAGAGAATAGAAGAGAATAGAATGGTAAAATGAAATTAAGGACAAGACAGGATGGGTTAGGATTGGATAGAACTGGACAGGACTGGACTGGACTGGACTGGACTGGACTGAAGAGAATACATATACATAGCACCATTTTACTCAATTGAACTCATTTCAACTGAACTGAACTGAACTGAACTGAGCTGAACTCAACTCAATTCATTCGTTCGTTGTAGTATGTGCAAATCCACTTCACTTCTCTTCGCCACTTCACTTCACTTTACTTCACTCCAGTCCATCTAATTCCAATTCATATAAAATGGGGCATTTACACATGTTTGTAGGACACTACCAAGGCGGAGGAGAAGGAGCCATGAGGCATGAAAATGTTCTACACTCTTATGGCTTCAAACTGTTACTCATGCTCCAGCATGGTGACTGAAGAGTGGAAAGGAGGAAGGAGGAAGGAAAGACAATGGGTACATTTTGATAGTATTTATGTTATTGTGTCGTCTGGTCGAGAACGACAAAATTATGGACAAGCAGCAGGAGTGGAAGAATGGAAGAATGAATGGACAGATAGACAATATGAACACAGATACTATGGATTGTGTATGGATTGTGTATGGACTGTGGACTGTGGACTATGGACATTTCAAGTGATTACTCGTTTATTTTTGTGTTGTATGTTTGTTGCACAACTGCTGCTGTTGACAAAAGGAAGTCGCTTATGTTCCTTTCCTTTTCAACTTTTTTGTTGAAGAATTGACTCAAATTCCTGAATCCTGAGAGTCCTGAGTTCTAAAACGCGCACTCTTGGCATACTAGTTTTAGTGTATGTGATCGTTACCTTTTTGTTTTTATTATATTCTGTATGAACAATAATAAACAAATGGCAATGGAAATGGAAATGAAAATGAAAATAGAAATGGAAGTGCAAGAGTTCCAAATGCTTTGGTTTTAGCCTTCTTAATTTAGGGTGCGACCGACCAACTGGTTTAACAACAAAATTATTATCAATAAATTGCATCTGACTGCAAATAACGAGCTGAGCTGAGCTGAACTGAGTTAAGTTGAGTTGAGCAGAGCCAACTAAACCATTGAATAAACGACTGTCAGACAGACAGACAGACAGACAGACTGCCTGGTTGACTGAGTAATGCAAAGACCTAAAATCATGGAGAGCAGGGAACAAGAGTTGTAAAAATGAATAAATGAGTTGAAATGGTGAAATCAAATGGTGGAACATAGCCAAATAAACCGGAAGCTAAGCATTATAAAAGACATGCACAAATATGTCCAAGCTATCATACATAACTACATACATACGAGTATGTATATGTGTAGGAAGATATGTAGAGTATTGATGAGAAATATGAACGGAACTCAAGGACAAAAAATTATAACCAATAGTATGGAGAAACCAAATAACATAAGCACAGACAAGCGACTTTCTATAGTAGTAGACATGGTACTTTATTTTGTATGTAGTATGAGAATATTTATGTTTTCGTAAAGTATTTGCGCATTTTCGCATGTGGCACCACCAACCAAGAAACCAACAAGCAAAGTTACAATGTCAGGGTTCTTTACCTACTATTCACTCTACTCTATGTAATATTATTGTTATATGCAATTCAACAAAACAAAACAAAACAAAACACAATACAACACAACACAACATAAGCCTATGTTGCTCATAGCAAACAAAATTACTTATTTTGCAAATTTGTAAAAAAAAAAAAAAAAAAAAAAAAAACAATACAAAACCAAAGGTACTCTTTCTTGTTAATAGACAGACAGAGAGACACATTTATTGTTCAAAATAAACTTGACTCTTTACATTGACAGAATGAAATGACATTCTACATATTCCATGAGTATGAGTATATAATATATTGTACACTATATTTGGTAGTTGTTTTTGTTTTTGTTGTTTTTGTTTTTGTTTTTGTTGTTTTTGTTGTTGTTGTTTTGCCTTGAAAATTAACAAATGGTTGCAGTTGCTACTAGTAGTAGTAAATACTTAAAAAGGGACAAATGGAAAGAAATGAAGAATAATAGACATATAAATGGACAGATATATAGTATTTAGATAGATAGACAGTAGAATTAACTAACTATGACTCTAAACAGACTAAAGAGACTAAGAGAGAGAGAGAGAGAGAGATAGAAGGGACAACAGCTGTGTCACTTAAATTGTTGAGTTACAGATGTGACATAAAATATTGTAATTGCAACAATTTGTATTGAGTTTGTGCCACACAACAAGTATTTTTATTTTTTTGTCACATGCATTAAAACTGTTTAAATAAATAATACTTTTGTAAATTTGTTGCAAAACACAATTCAATCTTAAAGACTTACAATTTTTTATTTAATTTTAGAATGAGGTTTAATAGTTTCCAGATTAATAAAAATTCATATTAAATGATTTCACAACTTTCTAAGATATTCTCCCTATTAAAATAAACACCTAAAATTATGCTATGATATACAAGAAGAATCTTTAGATTTTTATTGAAAATTATATTTGTACTAGAGCAGTGTGTTTCTCAAAGTGTGGTAGGTGGAACCCCCATGTGTTTGTTCGGGGATTCGCGATAAAATGTATATAATACAAGCGCCTGAGTTATGTTTGTAATAAAAACAAAGATTATTAAAAACATAAATGGGACAACTCTCTCTCACGAAAATATCTCTTATTTCTCATGTATAAGAAAATATTGCTGAAGAAGATTTTCTGTTTTGCAAGATCATAGAGGAGAAGATATTTCAAAAACCATCAATACTTTTATTTTTTTTTTTTTAAATATATCATAAATGGGGACAGGTGTGTTGGGGTATCAAATGATGATGCCAAGGCCATGACAGGAAGAATATTTATTTGAATGACCAGAATTAAAAATTTTGTTTCTGAGGTCAAAATCATCGAGATCATTGTGCATTGTACGGAGAAGTACATTGGCATGCAAAAAAGTGTCTAATAATCTACAAAAAGGATTTCCACTCAATTCGAGGCTTTTCGCATTATAGTATTATGCTGTGCATATAATGGTAATGGACTTATAGTATTTCATTACTGTTGCACTGTGAACTAGTACGCTGGTTGCCAAGAGACAGAATATTAGGTTAAACTTCGTCAAGAAATCTATTTATTTTTGAAGGACAGTGACTCAACCTCAAGTTCCGATTTAAAAATGAAACCTGTCTTCAAATAATTATTTATATATAGTTGACATTTTCTCTTACCTCAATGAAACGAATGATTCTATGCAAGGCTCCAAATTTAACGTAATTACTGTTCAGATCAAAAACAAGGTACTTATTAAAAATTTGAGACTTGGAAAACATGCTTAGAATTTGTTACAACGAACACCTTAACCGTGGATGACAAAATAATGTTCGTAATATTTCTTAGCTCTCCAACGAATTAATAAAGTATTTTCCAGATCTATAAATTACTAAAGAATGGATTCGAAATTCATTTTTGATCACAAGTGAAAGCATAAAGATTGACTTATGTATTGATAGAAATGCCTACAGATGAAACACTTCAAGCTGATTTCAAAGATCTATTTTTGAATGATTTTTGGGCAGCTAGACAGGAAGAGTATCTCGATCTATTACACTAAGCAATACATTTTCTGTATTCTCTTCAAGATGATTTCAAAGGTATATTTTTCAATGATTTTTGGGCAGCTACACAGGAAGAGTATCTCGATCGATTACGCAAAGTAGTAAATTTTCTGTATTATTAAAAACAAAAAATAGAAATCAACTTCATGTTAAGTCAGAGTTAAGGTTAAAATTGCCCAAAATTACTCATAGAATCAACTCAATTTGCGGCAAAAAACAAGTCCAACCATCACATTGATAACATACACAATTTCTTTTGTTACTTTTATTAATCAAATTGATAAATAAAAACAAAAACAACATCCAAATTTCCTAAACAACTAGATTTTCTTTTTTTTCTTTCACGGGTAGTGGTGATGGTGGGGGGGTGTTAAGGGTTCCGCAGTCATTTGGGAACTTCAAAAGAGGTACATGGCGCCATTCTCTTACACTGCGCACACCATGATACTGAGTCATGCGGATTCTTAAAATTTATCATACCGAGTCATGTGAGTTTTTGTAACGAATCAGTAATTGTTTCGAATTTATGATGTAGACTCGCAGTCTTGTTTTATGGTATGACTCGGTAAAATACTAATATGAAAATGCACTGACGTCTGATGCATTTGGCTACGACACTGTATGATTCTATCATATATCTATACTGTCATCTGGTGTCGTCTGCTATGACTCGGTACAATACTATTTGTGCACATTTGTGTATGTATAATTTTTCCTAATTTGATTTTGATGTGCGTGTTGCTTACCGCCGCTGAGTTCTTGTTCTGAGAAGAAATGAGACAGCAATAGTGTGCACAGTATCAACACGGTGTCATGTTGGGTGTTTTTGCTTTGCACACTCATTGACTCAAATGTATGTATGAGTCAGTATACTCTTTCCATGGAAATACATTGTCGGCTAGTGTCTTATGATATGACTCAGGAATACACTGCCTTTGTTTACGAAATCAATTAGTTCATTGTTAAACAAACAGCACACGAATTAATTTCAAAGTGTGATGCTGCAGACAATGCGACTATTGATAGTGTTCATGTAGCACAAGATTCGTTTCAGCGAGAGAGTATAATTTTACTGTTTAGTGTTGACTCGTACAATGCTCAATTTTGTATTATTATAGTTGTGTAGTTCTTTTAGTGATTATACAATTTTGAAATAAATTTGGATCCAAAAATACATATGTTAAATAGCCGAAATATAATTACAAATATTGTATTTTCTAGAAAATAGCTTTTCTGTTTTTAGTTTAGTGATTATTCAATTTTCAATAGAATCTTCTATGATATTTTTTTAGTTTAAGATCCTTGAGGTACTTACTATTCTTAGAATCTACAGAGCTAAACACATTGTTACGAGTATAATCTGTGTACTTATTAAATAATTTCAAAAAGAGATCCAAGATACTTATGTATTCTTATATCAATAAACAAGTAAACAAGTCACCTAGTACGAGTATGATCCTCATGCAGTCTTTTCTTTTCTAAAGCTAAACGACTAACAGTTTTCTTGAAATCGTGAATCACATCATCTTATTCAGTTATTGGAAAAATATCTTTGAATATCAAGAACTTTGTTAACTTGACTTATAAAACTTGTAAGTAAAATACTTTATCATTTTCAATATACAATAGGCAAACTTTGATTTTCCGTAAACTGATACAGAATACTGATTTGTCTCAATTTAGAGATACTTATTTGATTAGATGATGACGACAATGGCGATAAGAAAGAAATGAGAGTGTGACTATTTTTTTTTTGTTATTTCGGAAGACATTATGAAGGTTACGACGAGTTATGGGTAACGACGTGAACGCTTTCATGCGTGAAATGTTTGAATTTTAATGTGAGTGTTGTACTGTGCTGTGCTGGGTTGAGCTGAGTTGGTTCGTGGGGAGTGGGTGACAAATAAATGGTGGTTGTTGGCTGTCACATATGCTAACCAGACAACAGGCCAGACTAGACCGGTAATAGTAGTAGTAGTAGCCAGTCTGTCATTTATTCAGTCAGTTTGACTGACTTTATGCCACCTGCTACAGCTGCTATACTTATAACAAACACCAAACATTCAGTCTCTGTTCTTGGGTCCTTCATTCAAACCCAACCAAACTAAACGAAATAAAATAAAATGAAAGGAAAGGAAAGGAAAGCAAAGGAATGGAATAGAATAGAAAGTAAAGGGCAGGAAAAGGAATGGAATAGAAGGGAATGGAATAGAAAGAAGCGTAAGGGGAATGGGAATGGGAAGGGAAAATGATAGCGATTGTGTTGACGATGGCAATGGCGACAAGGATGACGACCGTTGACTGCGACGTGACAAAACCCATTATAGATGCGACCACAAAGATAACATAACAGTCAAAAATGAACAAGGCAACAACACAAAGGACCAAGGACCTGTGTTCAATGTTTGCTTGCTTTTCATATAATATTTTCTTATACTTTTCTTTTTTCATTTTGGCATTTTGACTTTTTGACTGAAACATTATCCTTCTCCATTATCCTCGTTGTCCATTTTATACATACAATATTTTCTATATCTTTTTTGTGTGTATATTTCATAAATTTCATTTTCCTGCAGCCAAAGCAAACAATCCAATCCAATCCAATCCAATCCAAAGCAATTCAAAGCAAACCAAACCAAACCATAAAAGGGAGAAAACACTCCAAAAGTCCAAGTTAAGTTGCAGTTGCGACAAAACTGTACAAGTTCATGATTGACTGCATGACAAACTGAGAGATATGGTCAAGAATGAATGTTCTGTTCGTCGACACTTTATTCTATGCAACAGGGAGTTACCACAATTCTGTCTGTCTTTTTGAGAGTTAGTTATATTGAAAATCCAATTCCAATTCTCTCCTGCTGTTCATTCATTCACTCATTCATTCCGCCGCGTGTGTGCATAAATTTCTAAAAACTAGAAAAAGCTAAGCATAACAGAGGGAGACAGGCAACAGGACTAGAAGGACCAAAAGGATAAGGAGAATAAGAAGGATAAGGGCAAGCATCATTTGATCATTGTACGCATCGATGGCTAGACACATCAATGCTGACTGACAATGATGGTGATGGTGATGGCATCAAAGTTAATATCATCAGGTGCTGATGCCATGACACGAAACGAAACGAAATGAAACATAAAGGACAAAGGACACTACTGTGCACACACAATTCAGGATCGAATATATGTATCTATGTATGTATGATAATAATCATGGTAATGTTGAGGATAAAAATGATGATGACAACTTGACCAAAAGTCAAAAGCTGTCAAAAAATTTTGCCAAATCAATGAGAAATGAAACTTATTAACACAAAAAAAAAAAAAAATTAAAAAAAAAAATATAATATATAAAAATGGAAACTGAAAATTTGACAAAACCAAAAACCAATAACTTAACAAAGATTTGCTTGCATGCATTCACTTGACAAGGTTACATCACCAGGGTCAGGGGACATCACTAAACATAATATAACTGGCGCCACGGCGGTCTCAAAGGACATCAGACTAGATCAGACCATCACCAGCATCATAACCAGAATTCATTGCATAACAGCAAACAATGAAATGCAAAAGCGCAAATGTGGGAAAATCAATCCACCTTTTTATCTATTGTATGACAAAAAATAAAACACAATAAAAACAAAAGTAAACAGAAAGAAAATATATACGAGTATAACAAAAATAGAGATGAAAACGCAGACACATCAATTATGCGCGCCCTTGGCTAAATTTTTGGACAATTCTCATGGACACCAAACCACATGACAACCAGAAAATAGCCCCAACTCCCACCAACTGGACAGTATAAAACACAAGGACAATGTAAAAAAATATTTGTATATACTATAGAAAAAGGGAAATCCTATAAAAGAATGATAGAATAAAATTAAAGTGCGATTGTTGAATACTTGCCAAAAGCAATGAATAGTAGAAAAGAGAAGTAGAAAAGCACAAAAAAAAAAAAATAAAAAAAAAAAAAGAAAAAAAAATAAATAAATACAAAATAAAAGAGAAGGAATCCAACGCATCAATCAGTTGCAGGATTTCAGGATCTTTCGATTTCAGACTCGTTTTCATTTCGTTTTTTAGTCCTTTTCCTTTTCCTTTTTTTTTTTTTTTTGCTTTTATTTATTGTACATACAGAAAAACATTAAGCATGCTGATGATGATGATGGCAACGGTGAAATGGAGAAAGAATCAAATAAATTTCATCATGCAACATAACAACAATAAATATAGATACGATTCTATATTTATCTATTTATCTGTATATCTGTATGTATGTTACTGCATCAGTATTTTAAAAGTGTCAAATCAACAAAAAAAAAAAAAAAAAAAACAAAAATAAAAATTTACAAAATCAACTGACTGATTGCATTGAGAGAATTGAAGGACATAAGGAACACAACATAAACTTTTAGATAATAGTTCAAATCTTTTCAAGGCGAAGGTGAACAGAGTGAATAGTTTTATAGAATATTTAATGAGTGACAATTTTACTGGCTGACTGACTGGCTGACTGACTGGCTGACTGACTGGCAGACTGAATATGAATGAAAAAATTCACAAAATATACACAAAAGGAGATCTGATTACAACAAAACAAATGAATAAGTAAATTGGATTTTTAAAAATACAAAAAAAAAAAAAAAAAGAGACAAATAAAAGAAAAATGAAAGTAAAGATATCAACAGAAACAGAAAAATCAGGGTACAACATTTTCAAGTACTGAACACTCATGACCGATCATTTTCATTAATAAAAATTTCCTATTTTTGCTTGCGTTCATTTTACTATTTAAATGAAAGATTTGATAATTTCGTTTTTGCTCTTGAACAAGTGTTTCAGCGAAGCAATGAACAAACGAAACAACATATAAACAGGATCTTTAAGTCAATAACAATCATAAAATTGTCATGACAACAACTAATTTTCATCCATAAAAAGTAACTTCTCTATAACGAATTACCTCTCTATTTATAACGAATTCAATTTGAAGACACTACATTTTTTAATGTTGTCATATAATTGAAAAATCTTTAAGCTTTTAATATACAGATAAAGTCGATTTCCTCTCTATAACGAAGTCAATTTGAGAATATTTCGTTTTTAATGTTGTCAAATAATTGAACCTCTTTGAACTCTTCTATAACCAATTTCCTCTCTATAACGAAGTGAATTTGAAGACATTTCGTTTTGTAATATTTTCTATGTTTTCATAGAATTAAACTTGTAATATATACAGTCAAACTCCTCTATAACGAATTTCCTCTCTATAACGAAGTGAATTTGAAGACACTCCTCGTCTGTATATAAATATTAATTCCGAATAGAATGATCGAGTACACTAGAAAATTTAAAAAAGAAGAATATTTTTAAGTCTCTCATACGTGAAAAATGAGCAAAAAACTATAAACCAAAACGATCTTGCTCACGACTGAGTGCGAGTGAGAGTGAGTTTTTTTTTTTGGTACTATGAGAAAAATTCCAAAAAAATTCCCTAAAAGAACAACAAGCAAAATAAAAAGAAATACAGGACACTTAAAGTTGTTGACAAACCTATAATTTATTTGCTTGTTAAAACTTTTATAGATTATGTTATTAAAGAAGAAACAGTACTATTAGAATGGCTTCCCCCCTAGTCAACTGATATTAATTCAATAGAAAAGAAAAAAAGTTTTAGTCAAAAAGATGCTCCAAGAAGTTTTGATGATTTGCAAAAGGCTGCATTGATATTGGCATAGCATGGAAATTATTTTAAATTTTAATTATAGAGTCTCATAGAAAGCATTCAGAGATAAAGATGATTCAATCCTATTAAGGATAAAACAGTATAAACCACCTTGATTTTTTATTTTAAAGAAAGTAAATAAATTTTTAAAAAAGTCAATAATGAAAGTGAAAAAAAAAAATTTAAAAGAGTTTGGAAGAGAGTTTCCGTTTCTGATGTCGCATGGTAATTTTTTCATGATATAAAAAACAATGATAACAGTAATTGTATTGTTATAATGAAAAGAAGTGATATGACATAAGGTTTTCGAGAAGCTAATTTCAGTCAAATATAAAGCCAAAGCAAACCACAAATCAAAGTGAATACAACTAAACTAAAGTGAACCTTACCAAAGTGAACTAAGTATAGCAATTCAAATGAAACAAAGTGATGCGCTTAATGTCTATCTGTCTATATGTCTATCTGTCTGTCATGTTTCATTAGCAAAACTATGATATGGCGAATGAGATTAGAGTTAGCATCAACTGAATGAATGAATGAATGAATGAATTAGACTAAAGTTGTAGTTGCAACATTACCAACCAGCCAACTCAATCCAACCTCACCAAACCAAACCAAACCAAACCAACCAACCAACATTGCACAATTGGTCATTGAAGCAACAAAAGCCGCACAATTAAGCGTCTCACGCGCGCGTTAAAATGTTTTAAGCATTACCATTTTGCTGTGGCACGTTTTGTGGATGAGTGGGTGGCAATGATAGGAACTTCTATTTCTATATGATGGTTGATGGTTGATGGTAGTGGCAGGGGTTACATGCCAATTAAGCTTAGTTGAAGTGTGACGCGATCAGATCAAAGCCAAATGCAAGCAAGCAACCAACAAGAACAACAACAATAAAGTGTTGTACAAAAACCCAAACACTAGTAAAAACACGCATACGAATATAAACATGAAGATTCATACAAACACAGTCGTTCAGAGTTCTAAACAAAATTACTGACAAATTTCAAAAGAGAGAGAGAGGGAGAGAGAGAAAAGTGAACTTTGCCACAATTTCGCTGCAATAACAAATAGTGTGGTAGCACTGGTGGATTAATAAACAAACAAGTAACAACAACTATAACAACAACAAAAAGGACTCTTGAAGTTGAAAAGACAAAAACGTTACAATACTATAAATGATAGACAGACAGAAACAAATAGAGAATTTTGTTATATTTTAGTTTAAAGGCTTTTTACTATGATGATGATGATGATGATGATGATATAAGTGACGAATTTCTAGACACATTAGATATAATTTTAGGATCATATTACATGTTGCCCATTAAAATTGATAGCAGTCCTATTACTAATTCCATTATGTATTTCAGAAATATTAAACATTTAATTTCTTTCATAAGTGTATGATGATCCTCTTATAAAGCTTACAACAATATTTTATCCTTAGTGTCATGTTTATTCATAGTTTAGTCTATGTCTATGCCAAGATTGTTACTACTAAGCTTTGATATTGTCACGTTTTAGCTAGAGAGCTGCATGAGTGCACTCAAAACGACCTTTGAGTTAATAACGTGAGTGAGTTTTGTAACCCGTTAACCAAAACCAAACGAATTGAATGGATGCTATGCGGCGCACAACATAATATGAAACTCTATTTTGTTGTGATAATAACTCATGCACTCTGAGAAATATTTTTTTCTGTATATCAATTTTATAAGGATTTTCTGCTACTAATCGTATTCATCACTGATTTATATGATTTATTGAATTATCCGGTAAATTTAAATTCTCTTGAATGTTTGTTTTGTTCTATGAATAATTCACTTATTCAAATTCAAACTTTTTGGTTGAATGCTCGCACAACTGATAAAACATCCCCACAAACCAAAAGAACTCAGTATTTGTTGTAAGTTTTTGAGTGTCACTCATTACTAATATGAGTGCTGATTACTTTAAGTGGAGACATGTTACATGATCTGTAGTTTGATACTATGAGGGATTTAATATTACAAATTGAAATTAATTAACTTTGATATTATAAGTTTATGACAGACGCATAATTGTATAAATTTCTCTACTCATTTATCCACTCATAAGTATGAATGTAGTTCATTTTACCATTAGTAAGTATGCCATTGAAGTACGGGAAGTATGTTTGATCAAATATAATATTATTCTATTGTTTAATATATGAAAATATCTGCTGATTTGCTTTGCTACTATTATATGCTTGGTGCCTTATAGAAATAGTAAATATATATTCCGAGAAAGCTTATTTGATCATAAGTCTAGTGAAGTCATGTTTTTTTGATATAAGCTTTGAAATTCCCTGTAAATGCTGATGAACTTTGATAATGCAAATTGCAATTGATGAACTTTTAAGCACATATATCGCATATTTCTTTATGTTTGATGCCTCTTTACTTTATCCTTTATCCTATGTTTTTGTTAAAACCTTCGTCAATCATAAATTTGATAATTTGATAGAAAATTCTTTATTATTGCAAATTTATGCTGATAAGATTTCGATATTGCATGCTTATTTTCCAGTGTAGGAATATCTCTATTTTTTCACATTACTACAAACACCAAACATATTCAACTAGATAGATTTGTTTATTGGATTTTTTTTTTTTTTTTTGATTTGGTATTCAAATTGAATAAATATTAATTGATCAAATAATCGTCTGTCCTTATGCAAGGAGTTCAAGCATTTATCGAATTTCAATTAAACAACAAACAAAGGAGAAACTTAAAATCAACAAATGTAAACAAATGTATGTCAGACTGAATGTTTGCCTGCCTTCCTTTCGCTTTTATTACTACAATATTTGAGTTGCCTCAATTACAATGTTTTGACATTAGAAAGTAGCCAAAGGATTTTTTAGTTTACCTCACCAACTTTATTTCCCTATCACAAAATGTTAGCATTGTTCATCGTTTACGTTTCTATGTCAGCTTTGTTGAAAAGGTTTCAGTTAACGTAAGCGAACGAACGTGTATCCAAATTTGACACGTTAATTCGGTGTTAGTTCGCGCTATCAAAAGCCACACTCCTACGCACACACACACACACACCTACATACTTGTATGGAATAGATATACCAAGTGGCCAAGCAACCGACCACTAGAGGCCATCATCGCCACTGATGCCACGTTTTATGGCGCTACTACAGTTTCCGGCCGTTGTTAAAATCAACCAAGTTTGGTGTTAACATTTTCATGGCTTTCCTCCTATTTTTCCTCTATTTTCTCTATTTTGTTCTCTTCACTTATTATATTTTTTTTTTTAATTTCGTTGATTTTGGGTTTTGTTTTCCTTTTTTGGAATTTGAGCTTTTATTCATTTGCAAGCAAGCAAGCAAGCAACCAAACAACGCCCCGAACAGAACACCTTTTTACAGCTCCATGCCCAAAACTCAAACCCAATTCCAATACAATACCAAACCAACCGAACTCCCTTTCTGTATGTTAGTTGCAGTTGGTTGGCTTACAAAAGTGGTATCACTATGTGGTATGCAGATGTAGGTGTATGTGTAGGTCCATGTGTGTCCTTGTTACAATTAAAGTTCACACGGGCGCATGAATGCATTTCACCCAATAATCTCTGTTGTTCCTTTTCCATGAGACCCTCCAACATATTTCCCATTCATCAGCTCCCCAACTCATTTCTTCATACTCGTCTCTTCAATTTCTGTTGCGCTTCATTGATGCAGTGCAATTCATTCATTTCCATGCGTGGTGGTGGTGGTGTCTCCTATCTCTACTTACTTGTTTCCTGTATCTGTTGCTGTCCCCCTTTCTCCCTTATTTATGTCATAATGACGTTCATCATCGGCATCCGAATTCGCAACCGCAAAGTTTACTTTCGCAACTTAAACTGCGCTAAAAATTCTTTTCTATGCTATAACCATTTTAATTCACCATTTTTATTTTGTTATTTTTACTCTACTCTACAATCTCTATTAATTTATCACTCTTTCTCTTTTTGCCTTTCCCAAGTTTTGTTTTTTTATTTTATATTTTTTTTTTTTTTTTTTTTTGGTTATTTTCTTTGCGGTTTTCATTTCATGCCCTTTTTTCATTATTCAATGTTTGCTCTTCATTTGGCGAATGGCGACATTTCATGGAAAATTAGGTCTTTCATGGAAGGCAAACCATAGAAGTTCATACATTAGTTTCCTTGTTGTCCTTTTTTCACTAAATTAATTAAGTTGCATGTTGGCTTTTCACCAAGTCCACCTCCACCTTCACTTCCCATCATCAACATCATTTTTTGTTCGTCCCATCATATATTTTCTCTTTTAGTCTTCTTAACACGCCAACAAAACAAGAAAAAATAAAGGATATTGCTTCCATATGCTTCATGCAACATTCATTGATTTCATATGCAACAAAAAATTAAACTCAACTCAACAGAACTCAAAGGCTCTGATTTAATTTTAGTTGAGACTAGCACTTTATTTTTAAATGACTCTAGTCCCCATCATCATCAATATCATCAACATCATCACTATCATCATCGCAATCATCCTCATCCTTGACATATCCTTTGACAAGATAATCCTAAACCATGAATGCATCAATGAATGAATGAATGAATGGCTGAATGAATGAAGGATCAATAACAACTTAACATTTCCTTTTTTATTTCATATTCTTTTTTTGTCATTTTGAATTTTCGATTAGAAAGATTCGTTCCTTTTTTTTTTTTTTTTTTGGTGCTGCCTCAGCATGTAATTCTTCTATTTCTAACCTTTTGTCCAACTAAAGGTCATTTCATTTCCTCAATTGACAAAAAACTTTTTTAAGGTTGCAATAGTCTAATAAATATTGTAATAAAAATGAAAAACGAAAAAAAAAAAAAAAAAATAGCATGAAAGAAAAGGAAACAAAATGAAAGAGAAATGAGAAAAATACATTTTAGCAACATTTGCAATCCACAAAAGGAAAGATGGACAAGGGGTTGGAGGTGGATGGTAAGGAAATGTGGAGGCGAACCTTAAAAAGGAGACCAAGCAAAATTATGTGTAGTAGCAGTAGTAGTAATAGTATCAAATTTCAAAACCATTTGCCTAACAATAATGGAAACTTATTTGCGCTTTGTTATCGTCTCTGCTATTGCTCTTGTTGTTGTTGTTGTTGTTATTGTTGTTGTTGTTGTTTTTATCCTTGCAGTAATATTATGTATGAGATTGAATATCCTCGAAGATGAAATAAAAATAAATGGAAAGTAAAGGAAATCAGGTATAAAGATTCACTTAGGAATCAACAAAAAATCTGATGATGAAGACAGAAAATACTTACAACAATAAATTCAAAAATATAAATTTTCAAAAGAACAAGTTCGTTTTACAATACTTTTTCGGCATATAAATGAAGAAATAAAAATCTTTAAACGGTTCTAATCCTCATTATACCATAAATCATATTTTTGAGTTTTCCTATTCAACTTTTATAATTTGATTTATTGTAAAGTAAAGATTTCTATTGAATTTAATTACTTAGCATAAGATCTTTGGTCTGCTAAGAAAGCTTGCAACTGAATTTATTAATTTAGGCAACTATGTCTTTCAGTTATCGGGGAACTTAGTCTAGGAAGAGAGAGGAATATGTACAATTTATTATGGAAAAAATTGTATATTCTTGTACCAAGTGAAGGGCATAGAGCAAAACATAATGCCGTCTTCATTTGTCTAAAAGAAAATAGAGAAAGTCGAAACACAGATAAAATAGTGATGTCCTTACACTAGAAGAATTCAAGATTGTGACTACGGTGATTGCGACAAGAATGATTTGTTCCAAACTCAACGCCGCTTTCAATGCCTAAGGATAACATAGACAAAGAGAACGACAAGAAGGAGTTGAAGGATGTTGCTAAGAAGAAATCCTTGTCAAGCAAGACTTTTTCCTTTTCTGTGTTCTGTATATCCTTGAGCGTTTCTGTCACATTTTGAAGCAATGTGGATTTGGATTGAGGCGCAAAATACTCGCATTAAGTCAAGATGACTCGATTTCAATGAGTCTTTCTTATGCGCTAAGTATATTCTATCTATCTTTCTATCCTGTCTGTCTTTCTTTCTGTCTTTCTTCCTTTCTTTCCTTCATTCTTTCTGTTCTTTTTCTGTTCCTTCTGTTCTTCCTTTTGTCTTTTGTTTTACCAAATATTTTTCATGTGTAAAATGTTATTTTCTCTGATAAGCAGAAATAACATGACTCTAAATGCGTTAAGCGTAGAGCTTCATCCGACGATGAAAGACGAACGACAAAGGGAGTAGTAGGCTGGGAGTAAGGGAGTTTGACAAAAGAAGATATTGGGTGAAAAAGAGAAAGCTACCCATAAGATTTTGTCACGCTGATTAAAATGGCACAAGCCAAGTCGACATAGTAAAAATAAACGAAAAAAAAAAAAACTCTGAGAGACACACACTACTTAGAATTGAGATGAGGTACATTTACAAACACACATATGTAGTTAGAGGGAGAGTATGAGCTGCAATTTAATGGAAGAAGGGACGCAGAAGGGGAAGTGAGAAACGAATGACATAAAAATTGTGTCTGGTTTATAGCTAAAGCAAATATTGCTAACCGAATGCCACACGTTATGTTGCATGATATCACCCCCTCCACCGCCCCACGTCCCAGACCTCGTCCCAGTCGTCGACCATTCATGAATGGTGGGTACCTTTTTCTGTATTTCCTTGTCCATGACTGTGACTGTGTGACATAATAAATTTAATCTATAGCAAAAATACGCATACGATAAAGACACAAACAGAGACAGAGACGCGGAGAGAAGAGAGGGAGTAAGTTAGTAGTGACATAAAGATTGGGCAAGGCGCCAATGTTGAGGCGTCGAGGGTTTTATTGAAGAACAATATAAAATTTGGGGGTGGCAACCAGGCAGGAAGACAGGCACGCAGGCAGGCAGGCAGGCAGGCAGGCAATGAAACAAACAGACAGAAAGACAATCAGACAGTTAGAAGAGACATACAGAGACGTGACATTGTTATGCTATGAAACGACGCGAAATGCCGCCGCGTTCTAGTTACGCGTTATTGTAGATGCTACATACAATTGCTATTCCTATTCCTACTCCTAGTATTCCTATAGCTTCTGGTGATTTTGCTGCTGATACTGAAACTGTTGATGTAAATCACCCTTATGGTCTCGTTATGTTCAAGTGAGTTACTATTGAAATGAAAAAACGAACGAAAGTACCAAATCTCTGTATTTTAGAAAGTTTATGAGAAGTGTCTCGGTGTAAGCCATGGACGTACCGAGGGGATCTAGGGATGACAACTTCTCATCATCGATCCAGACTGCAATTACAAGGGCCGATGAACTAAATACAAAATGTTTGTGTGTGTTGAGAAATTCTTTATTTACAAACCCCTTAGGCCAAAGTTTGGTGTACGACCATGGCCCTACGTATGTTTAGTAAATAATTCTTTAAGGCAAATGTAATTCTTAACCTTTATTTGTACTGAACTTACTTCTCTAACTCATTTAGCATTGAACTCTAATTCAATTCTAGTGACTCTGACTCTGACGACAAGAACGCCGACGCCGACGATTGAATGAGTTCATCTCATTTTTTATTAAACCCTCAAACATCTGTTAGAAATTGCAAAATTTTCAACTTGTCTGCTCCTAGGTTTTTCTTTTCCATTTTCCATTTTCTATTTCATCTCCTTTTCATATTATTGTATATACTTATAATACATAATATTAAGTACGAGTTTGTAGTAGAAGACGACTTACTCACATTCTTACTTATGGTAACACACACACACAAACACACACACACACTACACTACACTACATGACACTCTTCTCTTTTATTTTCTTTTCTTTTACTCTAAAGTACACATTATTTTGTTCAGTCAAGGGATCGTGCCTTTTTGATGGGTTGGTTGGGTTTAGGTTTACTATACTTAGGCCAGCAAGCAAGCAAGCAAAGTAAAGCATTCACTTTCGCGTTAAGCAGGCAACATATCAAGATTAATTTTTCTTTACTTTACTTTACTTTACTTTACTTTACTTTACTTTACTTTCATTTCTCTTCAGTTTTTGCCTTTGCCTCATTTTGCTGGGAAAAAAGATAATAAATTGAATGCAGATTAAATGCGGACCATTAAATTATCGGTTTTCGGGGTTGCTTAATGAAATTTATGTCTTTTATTATGATGTACAGAATTTTTTTTTTTATTTTTATTTTTCTTCATTTTTTTGGAAGAGCTCAATGAGAGCAAAAAATGTATTTGTGATCTAAAATCATATCAAAATAATTTGTTGTTTTTTTTTTTTAATGGAAAAGTCAAGTAAATCAAGATAAGAAAACTTTCAGGAAAACATTTTGTTGCTTATTATTCAATAAAATATATGAATTATTTGAAAAATAAATATAAGACAATTGAAAAATAAATCTTAAGCAAAACATGAACAAAGATAAATAAACCTCTTTGTTCCCCCATCAATTAGGGGCAAGTTTCTAACCAAGAATATGTATTTTTTGCTATCTAAAAAACCAGCACACGAAAGCCTCAAGCCCAGAAGAAAGTAGAAAGTCAAATCAATTAACATATGAATTCAATTTTATATAATAAAAAAGAAGGTAAGGTATGATATCTTGGTATGAACGCCTCACACGAAGATGGTTGCGGCTCACTACTGTCAAAAGGTTAGGAAACTGAACTGACTCCTCCACACTTCCAATAAACTTTCGTTATCAAACAAAAGACTAATATATCTACATGTGGTGGCACCAAGTTGGCGCTATGCCATTCAAATATGGGGCATCTGCAGCGTGCCATAATCAGACACTCCTTAGAATCACGGGCGCCCCCCTTGGTTTGTTAAAAATTCCACGCTGCACAGATACCTTAAGATCCCAACGGTTATGGAGGTAATCAATTTTTACAGCAGTCATCATCACTCAAGGCTTCTAACTCATCCCAACCCATTGGCATCCACCCTCACCCGCTGATCTACGAGGCGATAACTAAAAAGTCTACACCCGCACGATCTCCCTCCTAAGAAGGATGTAATAGATTTATTCAGATTTATTCTCAATCTCCTCTATCAAAGATTATCACTATATCCACTTAACTACATATTCTTAAAATCAATAAAAATGTTTTATGCAGTTTTTTGAGATAAACGTTATAAAATTATAAAATTCAGAAAAAAAAAGAAAGAAAAAAAAATAAGGATATCATACCAAATAACAAAGAAGTATGTAGATGTTAAATGTTTATTTAAAATTGAAATAAATATCAAAAATAGGTTAATGATTTATATATTTTTGTAGTCATTGTTCTTGACAAATAATGTAAGTATAAATCATTATCGGTTCAATGGTGTAGAGTTGATCTCTGTAGCGCCAATATTTAATGTGTAGTCATGTTGTTTCTTCCGACAGACGTCGGTCATGTCGCCGCGTATTTTTTTTTTTTACTTTTAACGTGCAACAGATGACATTCCGAGTCCATTGATAACAAATGAACAGCAATTCTATAAGATTTTCTTTTTACTTTTTTTTTTAAACTAATTAATGCAATTTTTTAAATTTTTTTATAGCCAATAACATGACACAGATATCAACCATACGAACGCAAAAATAATATCCAATAATATTCAGCGGTTTGCAAGTCCATTGATAACAAATGAACAGCAATTAATTTGTATATGTATAGAGAAGAAGATGAACGATAAATAAGTATTTCGTGATCTCATTAGGTTAGTATGAAACTGATCAGAGTGACGATAATTAATATGCATGAGGCAAATTTCACAGATTATTGAAAGAAGTAGTTTCCATACAAGACTTACTTATAAATTTATCATTCTTGATAAGATATTCTGATTAAGATATCTAATTGGATACGTCAATAATAAACATAAGTAAACTTAGTATAGTATAAGTGTTGGGTCTAACATAAGCTTCCGGGGAATGGGAGGAGTTAAGAACATGCATAGTAGATCTTCTTAAATGATAAAAATCAATCAAATCTAACCAAGATTGGTTATATTGCTCATTGAATTTGTACTACATATTACAAAAATGAGTTATAAAAAAGAAAACTTTAAAAGATATCACATTGAATTCTTAATTTTATAGTATTTCCCTTGCCATTCTTATTAAGTAGTACATATTTATTATTTAAAGAGCCAGCATTGTGAGATCAAGCGAAGAAGAAAGTACATTTCAATATCTGAATCTAAATCCGATTTAACAATTTAATTAAATTTTCTTGCTTTCTGTTTTTTTTTTTTTTTTTTGTTTTCATCTTCATTTTCAATTTTATGCCGGAAAATGAACGATTTAAGTGAGTTGTTCATTTTCTTGGTCTTCTATTATATTCATTTGCTTTTGGATTTTCTCCTCTCTTTCGTTTTCGTTGTTTTCGTTATTATTCTTGTTCTTTTGTGATGCTTTTGGCTTTGCTTTGGGAAATTGCGAACAGATTTTTTATGAGCCTCACTTGATGATTATTGTACTTGTTGTGTGTGTGTGTGTATGGTAGTACTATGTAGCTACTAGTGAGAAACTGAGGAGAGATTGAGAAAGGAATTGCAATGGAATAAAGAAACAGCAAGTGATAGCAGTAAATTGACAGATTTATAATAATAATAACAACAACAACAACAACAACAAATACAGCAACACCAACAACTATCTTGTATATGAAGGAAATGGCATTAGTGACATGATGAAGGGTGGGGGTGGGGGGGGGTGTGTGTGGTGTGTGGGGTTGGTTGGTAAAGATCTTAAGCCTTAAGGCCTCCTCTAGTTTAAATTGCTGGCAATCGATATACAAATCCTCCTTTACACTATGGTACATCAAGACATATGTATATATGAGTATGTATATATGCATGCATATAAGTAAAGTTGAATGCATGAACTGAAAGTGGATGTTTGTTGTCTAGTATGGAATGAAATGGTCCGGATTGAGATGGCATGGGGTGGTGAGCTGGTGAGTTGGTGAGTTGGTGAATTGGTGTTTCGTAATCGAAACCGCATTGCAATAAAACATTACAACGCCTGCCAATGAACCATTCAATTCCAAACTATTATAACCACCCCTCCTCATACTAATATCGAATGTAACTTATCAGAGGGTGTGTGCGTGAATGCGTTCCTTCGTTCGTTCTATAGTCTCCCTCATCTTGGTTGCAAATAGATCTTCATTTCATAAGAAAGAACAATCATACAAACGAACGAACGAACGAACGAACGAGTGAAATAAGGAATGAATGAATAAATAAATGAATAAAGGAACGTTTAAACGAAAAACGAACATGAGTGGCTGCATGCCAAAGTGCGTTCTTTGGCCCTTTCGATTCTGCCTCCGATTTCGTCATGCTTCCGATTAATGGCATGAGATTTGTGCACAATCAGAGTGTGTTGGAAATTATTTTATGCGGCAACAAACAACCACAACATGCAAAAGGTATGAGATACTAAGAATACTAAGTATAAGGATCCAGATCCATTTGCTCTTCTCTCAACCTCACCCTCACCCTGTTCACTGTCATGAAGCAATGAAGTGAGAATGTGCCATTGATACCCATCACAACAAAGTACATATTTGATATCCGTTTTTCACACTTTCTTTTATTTAGATACTTTTCAAATAAAACTTTTAACTGCAAGTCCTTTTTAGTTTACTCTTCATTGTTTGTTTTTGTGCTCAATTTTTATTGCTCTCTACTGCTCGTCATTGCTCGTCAGTGCTCTTTGGTATTTCACTCAGTCAATTGCAATTGCAATTGCAGCAACAGCAAAGTGCTTTTGATTTTAAATTTCTTCTTTAATTCTATTTACTCTATTTCTCACTACTATATCATCGTTCACTTTTATTTTATGTTTTTCGATTCTATTCTTCGGTTATGGTGTCATGTAATTCATTGAGATTGTTAAGATGTCAACGTTAAAGCTTAATAGCATTTTCGTTATGCGCTCGATTGCATCGCAATGGGAACCCGGCTAATGTTAATACTCTATTCCTCTGATGTCATAAATGGAAGAGTGAATGGTGAAGACTGAAGAGTAAATAGTAAATAGTAGAGAGGGTACAGAATATCATCAGTAGTAGTGTAAAGTAAATGAAGTTGAGTCACTTACTTAATCCCATTGAAAAATGAGGGCATATGTACATGAACTGGGTTCGCATTCAACATTCAATGTGGAACCCCTCACCCGCTTCAACTAAAACATTATGAATGTGGATTTTCTTTTCAATTTTTTTGTTTTTTTTGTTTTTTGTTTTTATTGTTCCAAATTGTATCTGAATCTCACACGCATTGATATTAGTTTGAGTGTTACTGATGCTGTTGATGATTTTGAAAATGAATGCAGTGGGCCGCCTATGAGTTTTGTTCAATCAGTTTTAATTGATTCATTACTTGCACTTGGCTCTGTTTATCGCATTTTATCGAGAACATTCAGAATTGATGTACATAGTTACATGGTTCTGTTGCCATCATTGATTGCCATTATGACAATGACAATGATGATGATGTTGATGTTGATGATTATGTGAATTGTTAATAAATTTATTATCTTGAGAATAAATATACCACTCAGTATCATTTTTCGGGTAGTTAAAGTTCTACGGAAGCGGAAGAAGTTCATTGCAGATAGATATCAGCACCCTGACTATATTTCTTTTTGACTATGCTTATTATTCTTTGTCATTTTGAATTGGTGCAAGTTAACCAAGCATGGGAAAGTCTAGGATTAGTAAATGGTCTATTGATGAATGAAATAGTACTTACCACGACAATGCTCCATTTCTTGTAAAGATTACGTAGCGCACGTTTGTAGCATCACGGTTTTATGGTCCAAAAGTTCTTTTTCGGTTTGGTGCCCGTCGCCGTTGAGGAGGCAGATGCCGCTGAAGCAGAAATTGATCGACCCGAAGCACGTTGTGTGTCTGAGCAACGACGTGCATAATTAAAAGGTGATACAGCAGACGGAATGGGCCCACAAGCGACACCACCAGCACCACCACCCATCATACCCATAGCATGAGACATACCCATCATGTTGCCCATACCACCGATACCCTGATCTTCGCATGAGGCCATGCTACTCTTTGAGGTCGATGTACCCGATGCAGTGGATGAGCGGCAACTTCGCAAGTTGTGTGGCAATGTGGTAGTTTGCATGTGGATGTTGTTGTTATTGAGATGTTGCTGCTGCTGCTGCTGTTGTTGTTGTTGTTGTTGGTGGTGTTGTAGAAGGTGATGTTGGTGATGTTGATGATTGGTGCCAGTTTTATAGTAGCGTAAACTCTCATTGTAACTTGCACCGCTGCTGCTGCCACTGCCACTGAATCCGCTATCCAAGTCGCCTTCATCGAATTCTGGATTAATGCATGAATTGTGCGCATGATCCTTTAGCTCCATTGAATTTAATGTAGTTGAGAGATTCTCTAGGCTAGCATGGGACAGCGTACGTTGTTGAGATGACGTGGTCGATGACGATGACGAAGCGGCACCTCCCAGCAGGCCACCACGCCTAGGTCCACGCTGACTGTGTGTAATAGAAGCTGTTGCTTGTACCGCTGATGAAGGATGAGCTACTTGAGCAGCTGCCACGGCAGCTGCTTGTGCTTGGGCAGCAGCGCTGGTGCTTGGACCATCTTCTTCATCATCGGGACCTTGGTTAGGACTTATATCGGGCGGTGTCGGTGGCATAATGAGCGCCTCAAGCGATAAATTGAGTTCGTCAAGCACACGAAAATGATTATGCTGGACGCGGCGCAATTCCTCCTTGACATTGCCTACATTAGAAGTGGCGATTCGGTTGTCCGAGAGTACTTTACGCATCTTTTGTTCATTGACCTCTTCATAGAGATTTTCTGTGGTACCATAGCGTGTGGTGTATGTATGGCGATCGTCAGTGCTAGGCGAAGACGAAGTGGACTGGCCGCTATTGGACGATGACTTGGAACGGAAACTCTTGGCCAGAAGGGCACGTATTGAGTTACGCGGTGGACTTTTCGAAGGACCTGCCACAGCACCTGCAATGGATGATGGCATGCCGCCAGCTGCCAAACCATCCTTATGTGGTATATTTGTATGGCATTTGGCAGCGCCAGGCTCGTAATATGCATATGAGTAAACATGATTAAATGGTGCAGATGCAGTGGCTCCTCCATTACCACCAAGACCACCACCGCCATTGAAGCCATATGTTGAAGGTGGAGCAGGCGAGTGACCTCCACCACCAACTCCATGATGATGTGATGGCGTAGACGAAGTCGGTGTCACTACGCCTGCCGCAAAACCATATTCCAATGAAGATGTGGAAGAAGATGAATGTGGTGCAGCACCGGCGCCAATATTACTGACAGCATTGGGCTCAAAACGTTCCATTGTGGCAGCAATATTCTTACGTGACCATTTCACCTAATTAAAACAAGAGAGTACAATAAAATAAATAAATACATAAACAGATGGACAAAGTGACAGAAGAATGTGTAATCAAAGAAGATTAAAGTTGATATTCTGTAATTTACCTGTTGTTCTACATCCATTTTATGATTACTGCGTCGACTATGTCCACGTCGGCGTCGCTCTGTAAATGCTTCGCAGATTCCATTTGGCCCGCCAGTTCCATGCATTAGCAACAATTCACCATTCACTCCATGACCAATGCCATTTGATGGTGCCGGTGGAGGTGGCATACAGAATTCAATACTATCCATATCATCGGGAAAGATTAAATCCCCACGATGATGTCCCATTGTTGCTGCACCACTCATGCCCATCATATGATGTTGGCCACCAGCACCACCACCACCACCACCATTACCACCAATTAAAGCGGCAGCATTACGCTGTGTTTTGCCAATACCACCGGTGGCACTACTTCCAATACCAACACCAACAACACCACCACCACCACCTTGTGTGGATGCCTTTTGATGTCGCACAGACATGGAGCCATGATGTGCTGATCCGCCACTCATCATATTCATGCTACTTACATTGCTGGGCATATTATGTACTGCTGCAGTGGCTGTCTGTGTTGTGGGCTGCATGGGCAAGCCGTGTGGAAAATCGCCCGCCGTTGTGAAACTACCAAATTGTGGTGATGCTGGGCGTGTTTGAAACTTAGCCGTACCTGGATACATTGCCATTTTAGCCACTACACTTCGTAGTACTTAAGATAAATACGAGTTCTAGTGGCTTCTTCACTGATTCTGAATTCTGTTTTGTTTAGTTTAGTTTAGTTTAGTTTAGTTTAGTTTAGTTCAGTTCAGCTCAGCGCAAGGCTTAGCCGATCTTAATGTCTACTATGAGAAATGTAGATGTTCGTTTCGTTTTCTATCTAATTTAGTTTGTGGGTTTTCTGGTTGCTTTTCAATTCAACTCAACTCAACTCAAGTGAAGTGGACTGAACTGAGGTGTATTGTATAGTATAGTGAAGTGAAGTGAAGTAAGGTTAGGTGAAGTTAATCGTTTTAGATTCGCTTCCCGTCCCCAGTTTTCAATCCTCAAATCGTTTCATGTCATTTAGCATTGAACTCAAGTGTGGAATGTTTTGTGCTCTCGACGAATTTAATGCTGCAAATAAAGCTGAAAATAAAGAGAAGAGAAAAGGAGATTAGTTTATGCTATCTATGTTGCAATATAAGTGTGTTGCTGTGCAACCATTGATAGTTTTGGTTGTTGCAAAAACAAAACCATTAATCAGCGTTGAAATGCTTCGCGCATCTGCCACAAATAAAAGCTGGAATTATGAGCTTTTCTTATAGTTGTAGCACTCTTGGCTCTATCCCTTGCCACTTGCCACTTCCCACTCGCCACTACCCAAACACCAAAACCAGACATTCTAAACTAAACCAAAAATCGCGAAATTCACAACTTCCATGCAACATTCATTCTTCTAGTGAGATTGCAAACCAACATTTAGTACTACTTCATACTTCTAACTAACTACTTCAACAACAATAATAATCATCATGGGGATGATGCTTATAGTGACGATGACGATGATGATGGTGATGATGATGATGATGATGATGATGATGATGATGATGATGATGATGATGATGATGATGCTGCTGCTAAGCATTGTTAAGCGCTTTAGTGTGAAGCTTCTTTTGCCTTCCAATTCTCTTTCCCATTCTATTCTATTCTATTCTTTTCTATCCTTTCCTTTCCTTTCCTTTATTTTTTTTTTCTTTTTCAGTATCTATTATGTTCTGTTCTATTTCATTTCTATGCAGTTTTGTTCAATTTAGTTTGACAAATATAAATCGCATGCTACGAAAAATGTCCTCCTAGTCGAGTGTGAGTACTGAAAAAACCACAAAATAAAACAATAGCAACAGCAACAACAACAACACTACACACTAGAATCAGAATCAGAATGAGAACCAGAATCAGCAGCAATCGTAGCCGTTTTTCATGACTGCTATGCGATAAATGTTGGATTACGCATGTCATGTGACAGCTGTTCTTGTTGTTTTTGTTGTTGTTCTTGTTGTTTTTCTGTTCCTTTTGTTTCGAACTTGCCCCCAAGCCCAAGCCCAAGCATCAATCTATCCATTCATTCATTCATTCATTCATGTATCCAACCATTTTCATCCATTCATCGTATCAACCACATTCACCACATTTTAAGCTATTAGCGTGTGACGAACTGTCACTCTTCCTTTCTTTCTTTCATGCATTCATTCATTCTTTATTTTTACTCCCACTCTGTGACCCCCACCCCCACCCACTCACTACACAATCCTCCTCTCCCTGCATAATACTCGTATACGAGTAAGCTCCTTCACTCTTGCATTTCTGTCTTGTAAAAATGGCACAAAGTAGCAAATCGGCTTCAACTTTCAATTTGTATAAACCCGTTTTTTTTTTTTTTTTTATTGTGTTTTAGCATTATAGTTTTTATGTGATGCCATAAATCAATCATACGCACAGTTGACATATTCAAACGATAAACTACACTCTATATATATAACACATTCAAATAACAGTAACATCTTCTGATTCTGATGCTACTAGTATTACAAACTACAGACATTTTTTTAACCTCTAGTCATGGTCATTTAGGCCAATATCAGTAAGAAATTCCATTCCTTTTTTCATCATACTCGTATATTCTCGCACTTTATAAAGTTTTATCCCTAAGGGATGTTAGTTATCTAAATCAGTTATTCGTGATTACATTCATTTATAAATTTTTAAAATTAAAATGTATAATTTCTTAGAGTCGAAGGCTTAGTAGCTAGTGCACTATTGCTAATTATTTCTTTTAGTATTATTATATTTTTTTTAAATGTATTATAATTAATTTAAATAAATAAAAAAATAATTAATAAAAAGAAAAGGTCTCGGAGCACTTAATAACTCAATTTTGAAAAGATAAATGAAATTATTTCTATTCTAATTAAACTTCATTTGCAAAACTTAATACATTTCTAGTTAGGATTGCGGCACATGGCTTGAGAATCCTGATCTAGACAGACTACAGATGTTTTGAATATTAAAAACTCTATCAGTTTTGGAGATGTTGTAAGAAAATTTGCGTTCTCTTTATTAAAAATTATAGCTACCATATAAATCTTGAAGACTATAGATTACTTTTCTGGCTGAAGGCCACAGCAGCCAAGGCCATCACCCTTCTTGTACTTAGCTTTAAGTTAACAAGAAGTTAACAAGAAGTAATAAATAAATAAATAGATTATTTTTAAGTTCAAAAATTCTTTTCTTCTTCATTATCAATACAGAGAATTTGGACAAACAATTGGATCGAATATACTCATATAATTATGATACAAAGCTACAACTATAAACTTCGATTGCTTAGGATCTTTTTTAGGGTTCCGTACCCAAAAGGTGCTAACGGGACCCTATTACTAAGCTTAAGCCATCCGTCCGTCCGTCCGTCTGACTCCTGCTTTATCTCATGAACCGTAATAGGTAGAGAGTTGAAATTTACACAGAGTGTGTAATTCAATTGTGTGTAGAGCGACAAATACAATAAAAATAAAATAAAGTTATCAAAAATAGTGGGGTCCCCATACAAGAAACGTGTGCTTCAATATGT
This sequence comes from Amiota mariae, assembly GCA_035041805.1. Classification (NCBI taxonomy): domain Eukaryota; kingdom Metazoa; phylum Arthropoda; class Insecta; order Diptera; family Drosophilidae; genus Amiota; species Amiota mariae. The sequence goes on from JAWNKV010000830.1 coordinate 42,237, forward strand.
GCTACATTTTATTTTGTTTGTACTATACTTTTAGGCTGTTGAATGTTTCACCTTTGCGACAAAAACAAAAGCAAATTAATTTTACATAACTTCAGACAGAGAAACAAATTTGCATATATTGTATTAAATCATGCGCGATGGTCCGGAATATCATAATATCTTTCACAAATATCCTTTTAACTTTCTTATTGTTTTAAATCATCTTTCTCTACTTGTTGTTGTCCACATTTTTTTTTTTTTTTTTTTTTTTCATTTGACAAATTTCCTTTACATTTTTGATTGATGATGACTACCATCATCAACCATCAAACAAAGTGTTGATCATTGCCTGTCTAACATCAAAAATTAATTTGGAAAATAAAGAAGACACACACAAAAAATAAAATATCTAATATTAAAAGCTGGAAAATATATTTAAAAAAAAAAAAAAAGAAAAAATATTTCAATAAAAATAACCATCAACATATGCAAGAAATATTTACAAAATAAAACATTTACAGTTTTATTGAGTAAACTATTTTTATTTTTTTAATCAAATTTTTCCATAAATAAAAAAAAAAAAAAATAGGAAAATTGTTAAAAGAAATATTTCAGAAAAAACATTTACAGCAAATAGAATTTTTCAACACTAAACAATGATAACAACAACACCAATAACAAAAATAACAATTTGCATAGTGAATTCTTTAGTTTTGTTTTCTCTGAATTGAATTTTAAAATTTTATTTTTGCTTCGTTTGATTTTCATTTTCTCGCGTCAAAAGAAAAACAAAACAAAACAAAACAAAACAAAACAAAAAAAAAATTACAAAAAAATTAAAAAAATTCTGAAATAAAAAAAAAAGGAAAAGAAAAACTATTGAAATAGAAACGAAATAAAATCTTTCTCCATTTTCATACACTTCACACACTAAGTAATAGTATGCATCCATTAACATGTATTTGAATCACTTGAAAATGATCGGAAATATCATACGTTTTGTGTGAGAAGATTCATTGTATTTGAGATCATAAGTTGCAAGTTGTTTTATAAAATATTTAATATTATTGTCTATTGATTGATGAATGAATTTATCTATCAATACATAAGATGACCTTGCTTTTTGAGATAGAAAGCTAAATATTTTTAAAAATTTTGGATTTCATTTAATGTAAAAAAAACATATTGAAGTATATCAATATTTTAAAAAAGATTTCATGTAGTCTATTAGTCATTCAATCAGTCAGTCAGTCAGTTGGTCAATTAATTCTTTTTTTTTTTAAATTTTTTTTAAATGAAAAACTAAAATCTTATACAATATATAAAAATTAGTATTTTAAGTTGTTCGTATGTTATGCGCTGCTATATCGTTCATCTGATTGCATTAAAATTTTGTTAATGTGTATGGTTGTTTTCCGGCTTAATCATCGGAGAGTTTTGGAGAGATCTGTGATATTCAAATAAGCCCAACTCATAAAAGTATAATTAATTTTCTGATACTCAAACTGTGTTCTCTGTTGATACTCAAAGTATAACAGAGAGAATATAGTGATGATAAGAAAGGAAACAACCCGTGAGAAGCATGGGCGGGTACGGTAGTATTGTATAAATTCTTCATTTCACTTAATGTGAAACATATTGCAGATAATGGGAAATATACATCATTCTTGAAATAAGAGAAAGTCTATATTAGTCATTTTGTCAGTATGTTTTTGTAATTTCCTTAGTTTTTGAGATATGAAACTAACACTTTGTATAGAATTTCCATTTTATTCTTATTATATAAAACTAGCGTGCGTCCCGGCGTGCTTCGCTACTCCCCCCTGAAAATCGGCTTTGTACGGGAATTCAAAAATAATAATATGATAATGTATCTGCCATATTTGACAAAGACTACTAAATGGATTTGAAAATATGTCTCTAAGGTTCATTTGAAAAAATTGATGCATCAATACTTTCTTTTCCGGTGGATCCAAAAAAAAAAAAAAAAAAAAAAAATAAGTATGCTATTACCATTGTACCGTAATTATCAATATAAGGAAACAAATTCAACACAATTGGTTGAAAATTATGATCAGCAGAGGGAAACGAAGATTTTTGCTAGTTTGTTTTATATAGACGTGACATATCGAAGCTAGTCGGTAAATTTTTCTCAATCTGTCTATCATTTACCATAGTTTATTCATTAATATAAACGATTTCCTTAATTGTTGAAATATTACTGAAAAATCTATTGCACAATTTTGAATAGATTCCTGTATACTCCTTTCTCTTGGACCTTACGGAATTGTGATCCTCCTTTGAATAAATTGTGTCAGTTTCTTTTAAATTGTAAGCCTTAAAAATCCTTTCTCAAAATACCATTTTTTAAGCTTAACCAGGAACATAACATAATATTTCTATAGATATGAATCTATAGCCAATGAATTCATTCTATCAATCTGAAATATCTAAAGTATGAAGTGCATTTAAACTTTAGTGAGACCAAAGTAAAAATTTCTTTTCATTAATACTATAAAGTGTTTTTGTTTTATTTTTTCTTTCATTTATTCTGTGTTGGTTTTGTATCTCTCACACATCGTCGATTGATACACAAAAAACGGTATGGATGAATGAATAGATGAATCTCTCAATGGATGATGACTGGATGGATAGATGGATGGATGGATGATGGATGGAGAATTGGATGAATAGTGGGTTGAATGTATGAATATCTGACAAACTATAAATTCGAGATTTGAATTCGTTTTGTTTTTTTTTTTTAATGTTCGTTCCTCAAAGCTTTTTCATAACGTAGCCAACTACGACACGTAAATAGTGTGATTTGGCTAAAAGCAAAAGAAACCAGTTTCAAATGGGTCATTTGTGTTTGTATTAGTGTATGTTGGTGTGTGCGTGTGTGTATTTGTGAATTGAATTCAATTTGCAAGCGTATGGACGATTCGAGCTACTCCAACCACCATCCTTCACAGTCTTTCTACTCAAAAATCCAACGAACCATTGATTGTGTATACAAGTATGTAGTAACTACATAAAAATTTTGTTCTCGTACGTTGTTGATGGCCGCCGTGAGGTGTTAGGCTCAATTTGCGGTTATTTTCACGCATTGAACTATGGACAGAAAGAATGACAGATAGACAGACAAACAGGTAGATAGATACTTATATACTATATACGTATTTTGAAAATACCATACGAATCTATCAACAATCTCTCAACAATCTCACAACATGCATCAACCAAGCGACCATCATTTCCCATATTTGGATGGTTGAATTGTTGGTTAGATATTTGGATGGTGGATGGTTAGATGGATGGTAACATTGATTTTGTTGATTGAATTTAGAAGCTCGCGGATTCGAAATACCACGAAATACCTGAACGAATAGACAAAAATCCAATTTCGATTGGGTAAAAATTCATTGGGGGATTTATGGTAATATTGTTGCATGTTGCATGAATGAATGGTTGAATGAATCAAACAAGTCAACGAGACTAAAATAGATACAGATACAGATACAAATGTATGTATAAATATACAGATAGAAAAACACAGATACAAATAGTGAAAAGATAAAGTTTTAAAGAACAAAATATAAAAAATTGATTGCTTTTGATTTTAAACAGACTTTATTCATACCGAAAATTGTATGATTATTAAAGAGAATTTTAATGTACTTCAGCTTCAGTTTCAGTTTGAACTTCATTGATTCCAATGATTCCAATAATGATAAAGTCAAGTGAGTCACTTACTCCATCAGTTAGTTAGTCATTTAAAGTGAAGTGAACATCTTCAGCTGCTGCAACGTCATAAATTTCCAATTAGCTTTGCAAATTAATCATTTAACATTGCATTATATATGAACAAGAACACACACATGAGCCGCATATGCCACATGCATCAAATTACTGACATATCTGACATATAATACTCAAGCTTCAAAAAAAAAAAATAAAACGATTCTCTATGGATCTTTGTATGTAGATACATACTTAGTATTGTAGTTTGTGAAGCAAGCAAGTGAAAGTGGAAAGCTATCGTTTCTGTTTTGTTTTGCTTTGCTTTGCTTTGTTTTGCTTATCCTTAGTTTCTAGTTTCTTTTTATTTATTATAACTTTACTTGCTACTCTTGACAAATACAACTACTACTACAAGGAGCTGTGTCCTTGCCATATACTAAATTCACCATCATCAATATCACCATCACCATCACCATCACCATCATCATCATTATCATCTTCGCCTTCAACTATTCTTAGTATTCAGTTCATAATTTTACTTTTATTTTTTTTTTTCTCTATCTCTCTCTCTCTCTCTCTCTACATATGATTGTGGAAGAAAAATATGAAATAAATTCAAAGTGAAATTAAATGAAAATGTTGCAAAGCATCCAAGAAGAATAATAAAACTGACTGATATGGTTTCATTTTATGTTATGGTTTCCATTGATGCACCATAGAGAAAAATGTTGGTAGTAGTACATTTCAAATCAAATAAACAAAGAAAATACATAATGGTATGCAAAATAGAAAAATATATTATTAACCTTTATGTATTCCCAATTATATTATATCCATAAAGGCGACACTAGTCAACTGTGAATTAGAATATTTTTTATCACATTTTCAATCTCAGCAATTGAATTGCATGGAAAACTTTATGAAATGAAAAAAAAAAAATTGAATTAATGGAGTCAATCTCATTAAAAAGTGTAAAGATCAAAAAGAAATCATATCGAAAAATCAGTTCAGTTTGAGAAAGTCCAGAGTTTCAAGTATTGGGAGAAGTAATTTTATTGAATTTAAGAAAAAAATTGTGTTTTTCTTTCTTCTTATATTAAGAACTGAGTAATGTTAAATTAAAAAGAAAAAAAAAATTGTAATTGGAATTCTTACAGAGCAAAACTTATAATCAATAAGAGAAGAGAAGTGTTTTGACTATGTATACCTGGGGGAAATAATATGTGGTACAAGATCATGTCAAAGTTTGAGCCTATAAAATATCATAAACAAAACATTTCTACAAAACCTTATATACATATTTTTGTATTTGCAGCATTGCAAAATGAAAAAAGGGAAATCACATGTTTAACATAATACACAAGTAAAACTTGCCATAATAGAATCTTTGGAAGTGGCTCCCTGATGGTATGGGCAGCATTTGGAATTAAGGGAAAGTCATCAATGTGCTTCATTTCTACAAAAACGTACATAGCCTTTCTCAACAACGTATTAATTGATTTTAGGGATGCTATTATAATTGGAGAAGTGAGTGGATTTTCCAACAGGATCCATGTTTCAAAAATGACAAAAACATTTTTCGAAACCTCGTAACATTGAATTCTTGGAATGTGCAGTCCAGATTTATATCTAATTGAAAACCTTTGGGGGTTTTCTTTCGAACAATATTTACAAGAACTGCCATCAGTTTGAGACGTTATTGGACTTGAAGAAGACCATTAAGGAATAATGGTCCAAAATTGATGATTTCTTGCCCCGGCAATTAAATGAAATAATTTTCAAAAAAAGAAGGTCACAATCACTATACTAAATTAGATTATTCTTTAATAAAAATTTTAATTTTCTATTCTTATTATTGTTTTGTACCACATATTATTTCCTATGAACAGAATTTGAATAATTTGTCTTTTTGTTTAACAAGAATATTATATAAATTTTTTCTATTGTAGTATTTACATTTATTTTAATTAGTATTTAAAATAAAAAATATAAATGGCAAGTTGCAGTATTTAGATTTCTTTTTATTACCACAAAATACTTTGTACCACATATTATTTCAACCAGATACGTGTATAGTCACTTTAGTATTAAACTTTCCATGAGAAAATAATTAAAAATAATTATATCGGACATGAACTCTTGCTCACCCACTATAGATCTCCTTTGATTAAGTTTATGTTAAAGTTTCATTAATTTTTAATATATCAAACTGTAATTTACATTACATATCTTTATAGTATAAACATAATGAATTGTTTTGGATTTCCTGTAAAGAAAAATCATCAAATTTAACCACAATTTATCCATGGAACAAAATTCAAAGGCATGAAAATCAAAGTCATTGTTGTTTGTTGTCTTGTTTTTTGTTCATTTTGTTATCTACTTGTATCAACCGCTATTATGGCAGGCAGATACAATAATTTTGAAGTAGTCGAAAACAAAAAAAAAAAAACCCCGAAATCAAATAGAAATCCAAGTCATTCATCAGTCAACGAAAGCAATACAAGCTTCAAGTCATCATTGTCATCATCATTATCATCATCATCATCATCATCATCAGCACCATGGTCATTACCGTCATATGCACAAAGAAATAGACTAACATCATGGATGGGCCAACCATCCATCTATTCTTCTCTCTATGTTAAATATTCTGAATAATTCTCTTTATATTGTATATTTTATCTATTTTACCTAACATAGGCAAAGGCTATTGTTATTCGTTTTGGTTTTGCTTTCGGCTTTGTGAGATTTTTTATGCAAATTCATTGCACACTCAGCGCCTTTGATTGTTGTTGCTGCCTCACAATGTGGTTTTGAATGTGATTTCAATGAGAAGCCAAAAAAAATGTTGTACAACAAATAGGGGAAAAAAGCTTAAAAAAAAAAAAAAAAATAAGAAGAAAATGAAAGCGCAAACTGAGTGCAGACAGAATGTATAATAAAGAACAAGAAGAAAGTTGAATAGGAGAATGAGAGAAATGAAATTAATTTCTAACATTGCTGTCACTGTCATCATCATCGTCATCGTCATCGTCATCAACATCACAACCTCACCACCTTTGTGGATTTCATTAAGGTTTTTGGATTAAGTAACGCCAAAGTCAGAGTTTTAGCCTTGGTTTACTTTTAATGATATCCATCGACATTAACTTCGAATTCGCTGTCCAAAATTAATGTACTTTGACTGTTGCAACAACCATCAGTGATGATGGTAATGGCAGCAGTAGAAGTTGTTCATATTTTTGCTGAATCATCATGATCATCATCAACAACATCAACATCAACAACAACATAATTATTTATCTCCGTGAAGTTAAAATAATCTAGTAAGATATCAAAGAAACTCCTCGCTTCATTAAGTTTTTGCTTTTCATTTATAGGAGAACAAATAATCAAGTTTCCTTGTTTTTTTTTTTATTTTTTCTAAATAATTTTTTAGAAAGAAAGTCACTTTCAAGTGAATTCCTCAATTTCAAAATTTATATATAAAATGTATAGAAAGAATCATCAAACGAAAGCGAAACTTTTTAGCAAACAATTACGAAAATCTGTCAAAGATGCACTCATTTGTTAAAATTTTCGGTTGCATGGCATCAATTACTTATAATACAAAGTAACCTAAATATACTTATATTATCTACTATCCATGCAACAAGAATATTGCCGAATAAAGTAAGTCCAAGATGCAAGGATTATTCAATAAAAGAAAAATAAAAAAATTGTCTGAATTACTTTCAAGCAAATGAATCAAAGTTGACTTGAAATACTATTATGTTAAACTAAGAATCCAATAAAACTAACATATGCAAAGACTGTAAATAAAAAAGGACTAAAGAAAGATATAGATAAGACAAATATTTGATTGATTAGACCAAGAGGAATATACAATATATAGTAATAATATAATTTCATTAGCTAAAATATTGTTACGATAATTCGTAGCGATTTGAAAGTGCTAATCAAGGAGCAGCGCATCCCTGAAATGAACAGCTGAGGCAACATGAAGAACATAATAGTATTTTATAGAGAAATTAAGAGGAGAAAATTATATGGCTAGGGTAAATACTTAGCAAAAGTGTAATAATCCAAAAACAAGAGGGGACTGGTGATCATTTGGTAAACGTTAACCTCAAATTTATTACTTTTTTGTGATGTCATGGTTTTGTTTTATGGAAATGAAATGCCTACGCCCTAGGTATGTCATCATCATTAAATAAAGTAAATATTTTAATAGAGATATATAAAAACCACAAAATTATAACAATATGAATATGAAATACGAGATTCAGCATTCATATTGTATAAATGTACATATATCGAAATGATACATGCGCCATTTAAATGACAAATTAAGTTGAATGGCAGCCAAAATCGTCATGAATTTACATTAAATTTACATTTTAAATTGGTCATTCATTGCTCTCATTCGAATGATAAAACAATTTCTTGTCATTCAAATGACAACAGTGAATACAAAGTATTTAGACTTGAAAATTCAACCCGGCAAGACACAATGAATGGTGAATGGCGGCGGATAAATAAACAAAAACAAATAGATTTGTAGTCGTTTTATTTTTCTGATTCAATATTCTAGATGAAGGTGGTCTCGTTGCTGCAAAGGTGTAACAAAGGTGTAACATGAACGCTCACGTGAAGATGAGTGTAAATATGGGAACTATTTATTTATTTATTAATTAAAAATAACTGTAATGTAATTTGTTATTAAAATTTTTAAAAATATTTTTTCATATTTTATACGATTTTTCTAAAATTTTGTTGTGTTGTGTTTTTCCTTCTATTTTTTGTTCATTTGTCAAAATATCAACAATTATGAATTCGGTTTCATGTTTGTCACTCAATGTCAAACTTTTGCATAAACTGACACTCACAGCACAACATAAATTTTAACAATTCACAGGTGTTCACAGGGTAGAAGATTATTGTCATTCACATGCCTGACAACAGTAAATGACAACCATTTACACATGGACGATGTCATTCTTGAAGCCATTCACTGCTGTCACTCAAATGCAACCTGCATATTCTCCATCTCTGTCATCTGTGAATGGTAATCATTTACACCATACCGATAGCAATTCACCCAAAATAATGACAATACCTTAAGTATAATGTTATGTTATGTCAATCAAGAATGAAGCAATTTTATAGATTGCAAGGAATTTGCCAAACAAACCTTAGGCCAATGATTAATTTAAAATTTAATCAAGATTAGTTGACTACATGAATAAGGGCTCTGATAGAAACAAACTTTTATACTAGAGATTGTCTTATAGAGAATCATGCATGTTGTCTTTACATGTCCAGTTGTAGCCAAAAGCAGGAGACATTGCTTATCAACTCAAGATATTTCAAACACGAAAGGTTGACTCATAAATTGCTAAAACATGAAAACAATGAGAAAATTATAACTTATTATATTGCATACTACTATGTCTACTATAAGATAGATGCCAATATAAATAGAATACAATAATTATAATACATAATATGTGTGTATGATGTGTTTGATAAGAAAGGAAAGAAGAAAAATGATATAAAATGTACAAAGGATCACTTCAGATGAATAAGTAGCTACTGTTTTTCTATCAATGTACTACATACTAAGTATGTTCATTCTTAATTTGTTGTTCTTTTTCTAATTTTATGATATTTTTAATCACTACATATTTATTTTAATGATGTTGCACTTTCAGAAACACGCACCAAATCAACCTTGGACACGTGTGTATGTTTGTCTTGATTCTTTTCTTTTTTTTTTTTAACTCATAATAGGGAAAAATAAGAACTTTTTATACTAAGTTTTATTCTACAAAATTATATATCTACATATGGTAAGTACATAGTCGTACATATATCTAAATTGTAGTGCGTGCTTCAGTCATTCATTTATTTACTTTGTTATTCATTGCTTTATAGGGTAGAAGTGATGCTGATACTGATGCTGATGATAATGATAATGATGATGATTATGGGTGGTTGGTAGTTTAGTGTAGTCAAAGTCAAGTCAAAAGTATTGTACTACTACGTGTATGGAATGGGAGGGATGGTCTCAGATGTTGATGTCATGTGTTGCAAATATGCGATAATTGTTGATTTCCATGAATCTGCCAACACATTTTCACTTTTCTACACTTCACTTCACTTCACTTCACTGTCACTACTACTTTACCTTTTTCTACATAAATGTATCTATGCACATATCTACATACTCATATTCATATGTAGTCTATTTTGTGCTTTAGTTCCTTAGCTCATTCAATGTTCTTTCAGGCTTTTAAACATTCCGTTCCTCATCGTCGCCATTGCCATCACCATCACCATCACCATCATCATCATTATCATTATCATCATTAACCATTCATGGCTGTCAATGTCAGATTTTGTTGTTATTATTCTCATTTTTGTTATACTCGTAGTAGATGTTTTGATGTTGATGTTTGATGTTGCTTTTGTTGCATGACATATACGCAACGTGTTTTTAATGAGCATCACATGTAACATGTGATGTTCATGTTACTCTTTAGATTTCTTTCATTATATTCTATTCTATTCTATTCTATTCTATTCTATTCTATTCTATTCTATTCTATTCTATTCTATTCTATTCTATTCTATTCTATTCTATTCTATTCTATTCTATTCTATTCTATTCTATTCTATTCTATTCTATTCTATTCTATTCTATTCTATTCTATTCTATTCTATTCTATTCTATTCTATTCTATTCTATTCTATTCTATTCTATTCTATTCTATTCTATTCTATTCTATTCTATTCTATTCTATTCTATTCTATTCTATTCTATTCTATTCTATTCTATTCTATTCTATTCTATTCTATTCTATTCACTTCAATTTTCTCTTCATCTTCACCTTCAGCTTCCTTCAGTTTCCTTCAGTTTCCTTCTCACATTTTCTTTTATATATATATACATATATATATATTGTACATAATATATAGTTTCATCACTTCAAGGAATTTGTCTCTTTGTGTCCAACTAAGTTTCTATCATAATAAGTGCAATCTGTGTGTTTGCATGTGGGTAGAAAATTGGCTAATTAGAATGCAGTTCACTTTATTCATGGTCAAAAGCTTATAAACATACCAATTAACAAACAGTTTGTTGTCAGTGGTTACTATTAGTTACATGATGAAATGTATGAAAAGCGAGCAACATTTAAAAAATACTTAGAATAAATCATCCTAATTGAGATATTTTTATTTTATTTTAATGAAACATCATTAAGGGATCCTCTCTTGAATATTTATCTCCATTCACCCAGGTAGAATCTATGAATCCTTTATCGTGTATGTTTGCTATTGTGGCCTTTGATATCCTTTAAAAAATTAAATTAATAACTCAAATACTAATGACTACTGGAGAGTTCATTTGTTGAACTGGGCATAAAAAACTGGTGCACATTTTTTGTGAATGTCATGCAATTACCAGATAAAGTTGATTGGAAGCATTTACCCACCATCACAGACATTGATGAATAAATCTTATAGAGTTGATTAAATTCTTTGAAAGCTATACATTTTTGTAATCACCATGAACTTCTGGAGGTTGTGCTGCAATCATAAAGAATTCAGTGCATTTCTTTCACTCTTATTAATTTAAAAATGAGAGAAATTCATTTCTGTTTTCCGTTTTCTTGTAAGACATCATTGTGATTGTATGTACACCACCACCATCATCAACAACACCAACATTATCAACATCATTATCATCATTATTATCATCATGTTTCATGTGTCTGATTGCATTAGACGACTGAGTGTGACTTTGTCTACTCAAAACCAAAAAGGTGGAGTTTTTTCTTATATGTTGTACTTAATATTCTACTATTTAGTTATAATTACTTTAATTAACATATGAAAAAGGTATTCAAGTGGTAAGTGGTCCAAAAAGGAAAAAAATGCAAATAAAACAAACTTAAGAAGATATATGAGAGACACCGACAGTGTCTGAGAATATAAAACAACTGGATCCATTTATAGTACTATAGTGTAGTGCAGCAGAAAGTGGCCTAGACCAAAGTCAACGTCTTATAAAATACTTACTAGAGACTAACTACAAACACATGACATAGACATAAATATATGTACATATGTTTGTATATATATATATATTCACATATGTATATGTGAATAATGAAGACGACAACCTGACATGAATTAAACAAAAATAATATTGTATAAATGAAACAAGACACAAAAAAAAAAAAAATAAATAAATAAAATAGAAAAAAAAATTACATAAAAAACACAAATGAAAGAGAGAAAGTTTTATAGAGTGCAATATAAAAAAAAATATATATATAGAAATATACAGGAAAAGAAAGGAACAAAAGGAAAGGTGTAGCAAAAAGAGTAAAGCCAAGTGAAGTGAAGTGAAGTGAAGTGATGACGGGAAACCAAGTGCAAAAACTCATTAAGAAACTTAAGCAGACAGAAACCAAGACAGAACAGAGCAAAACAGTGCTTAGTGTGAGAGATTTCATTAGAGATACAATTCAAGAAAGACATAGGGAAAGGTCGAAACAAGACCCTGAATTCCTGATGATGGTGGAGGGCAATTGAAATGAATGTAGTATGTATGATGTGTTAATCATCAACATGAAGGTAACTTAGTGAGTGAGTAAGTAAAGTAAAGTAAAGTAAAGTATTTCATTGCAATTTAATAAGCGGAAATGACGTCAAGTATTACTTACATACATACGAGTATGTATGATAAAAGTGATGAAGAAAATATAGTAGATGCAGTATATGTTAAATAAATTTAAGACCCACGTCGACTATTGCTTAATGAATAAGACGCACAATTGACTAATCTAAATCTTTAATTTTAGATTACTTATTGTTGTATCTTTGATTCTTTTCTATTCTAAAGCCTTTGTAAGCATTCTCACTATATGTATATTAGCCTCATTTGGTACTTAATTATGAAGAACTTAAAGACATTTGGAGATTTCCCTGGATCAGAGGATTTTTCATTATGAGGACAACAAAGAGAAGAAGTTTGTATAAGAACCAACACAATAGAAGCATCAAAATTACAAAATAATGATGAGCAACAGGCATGCAACACGCGACGCAATTTGTTTTAACTTATTATTATAGTTAAATATTACAATAAGATTTTTCTTTTTATTACCCACACGCTACATGTAAAGCTTCTATTTGCTTATTTGGTTCCGTTTGGTTTGGTTTGGTTTGGTTTGGTTTGGTTTAGATTTCTTTCTATTCTACTGCTTTTTCATTATATATTTTAATTTATTAAATTTTTAATTGAATATTTTTTTTTTTTTTTTTTTTTTTTGTTATCTTTGTCTTGTTGAAAACATGTTGCAAGCAAAGGAACAGCTGTCGGCCTCTAAACTACTTTCAAATTTTATAACTAGATACCCGAGCTGATGATGTCCTGCATCTCCTTCCCAAAAAATTACTTAATACTGATTGATTGACCTAATGAGATTTTTTATTTTAAAATATGTCACTAAACTTTATATGCATTTCACTTGCACATCTCATTTTTTTTTTTGTTTTTCTTAGATTTTTTCGCCTGGGTTTTTAAATTTTCTTATTTCCTAAACCTTCTTCATGACTCATTCTGTTCATTAGTGAAAACCATATGAAAATCCGTTTGGTAGTGTTTGAGTTTATCGCATTCAGACAAACAGATGCAGCAAGGGATTTTGTTTTATAATATGTATAGATAATCAGCACAAATAGAAAAGAGATGAAGTATTTTGTCGATTGTCCATACGTATAAGTATCAATGCAAAGTTTTATTTTGAAATTTCAAAATATTCATTCAGAAAGTGTAACATCATCACATCATATTACAATTTCATTCTTTCCATGTGGTTGATGTCTGATAAGCATTGAAAATCTTATGAGTCATTTTCGTACAAATTTTGGATGTCTAAATGAAATTATAAGAATTCAATTACCCTTTAGGAAGTGTGAGCTCATTTCTTTTGTTACTATTGTCTTATCTTAACTGGAACAAAATTGCATTAAATTGAAATGAATTGAACTGAATAGAACTGAATTGAACTGAATAGAACTGAGTTGAACTGAATTGGATTGTGGTTGTGGTTGGAGGAGAGGAAAGGATTTTTGAAACGTAAATTGAACACAATCACTGCAAAATGTATTCGTCATAATTAACACTTTTCAAGCAATCGAAAAACATCAACAGCTGCAACTGGTTTTACATTTGAATGTTCTTTCTTTCTGTGTGTGTCTGTGCGTCTATTTGTCTATCTATCTTTTGTTTTTTTTGTACTTTTGTTTTGATGTTTTGTTGTTGTGGTGTCCTTTAGCTTTCTTTCGTATTTCCTTTCATATTATTTCTACCTTAACATCAACATTTTGTTCTATTCTGTTCTGTTCAGTTTTGTTCTGTTTTGTTGTGGCAAATTAGTTAATGACAAAGGCAACAGTAACAGCAAAAACACAGACATTTCCAATTATCTATAAAAACACACACGTTTTTGACATGCAATTTTGTTGCACCTCACTTAAGGAAGTAAAAGAAACAAATAACTAGAAAGTGTTTCCCATGAAGTACATAAAACAATTATATACTAGAGACTGTGTCTTCATTATATTGACTATTTCTTTGTTTATATGCAAATTATTTCCTCAATTCTACTATTATTGTCTTCTACTGATTGAATATTCAATTTGAAGTTATCTATTCAATCGATAGAATTGTAGGTTTCAAATAAAACTAGAAAGATAGATAGAGAGAGAGAGAGAGAGAGAGAGAGAAAGAGAGCTTAAACAAAAAGACATTCAATTGCCTTTAATTAACCTACTATTAAATATTCAAAAATAAGAACTATGGGAACCACTACAAATCTATTTAAATATTAATTTAACAACAAGTAAAGAATTAAAATTAAAAGTTTATACATTTGAATTTTTAATTTTTTATTTTAAAAAACAACTAATCAACTAATCAATTATTCACGAAATTCTATAAATATATTTTTCATATAATTATTTTTGGTAGAATTAAATTCACAAAACAAACAAATATTTTCTTTTCTTGTACAAAGGAATTGATCTTCCACAAGTTTTTGATAGATTTGATATTAAGTATTGTAATTGTAATTGGCACCATTTACTATCAATTATAATGTTGCAACTTATGATTAATTCATTTGTAACTTAAACTTATTTTTGTACAAGAATTAAATTAATGAATAAATCATAAAATTTTATTTATATAGAACTAAGATTATAATTACAAATTATAATTTAGTTATTAACATGACCAATACCAACATAGGCCTTCAGTTAAGGGAGAGAGTTAGGAAGGATTGGAGGAAATTAGAAAAGTGCTGGACCAGACTTGAGCGGGAATCGAACCCGCGACTCTAGTGACATCCTGCCAGTGGAAAGCATATAATTCTTTCAAATCGATTACTTGAAAATGTTGCTATCAAATCAAGGATCATTTCTTTATGAATGAATGAAATTATAAATTTTTGTGGATAGAAAAGAAGAAGAATAATTGTATAAAGTCAAAAATCTTGACATGATTTGATCTATTTTCAATCTATGAAGAAGTGAATGTTTTTGTTTTAAGAAAGAAACTAAAGAAATAAATATTAAAGATATTGAAATATTGTACAACTTGTGAATTGATTTCAGGTGATAATACAATTTGATTTTTCTAACAACCAATTAAATTTTAAGAAATTGGAGTTTAAAGAAAAATAAACAAGTATCCAATATTATAAGTAGTATGAAATTTTATTTAATTTTATAAATTTTCTCTTATACAAATTAGTGTTTTGTTTGTTCGTATGTTATGTGCTGCTAAACCGTTCATGTGATTACATTGAAATTTTGGTAATGTGTATGGTTGGTTCCCGGCTTTTGGTGCCGATATATGTCCCCGTTCCTCAGATCGAGCATATTAAGACAAGCCCTAAAAAAATTAACTAAAAGATCACTATTATTTTCTGATACTCAAACTGTGTGTTTTGTTGATACTCAAACTTTAACAGAGAAAATATAGTGCAGTTAATTTGTTTGGATGCAACCCGTGCAAAGCAGAGTCGGGTACACAAATCAAAATATTATGACTTACGTTCTTATTGCTATTTATTTTTTATTTTTATTTTTTTTTTTCAGAAATGAAGTCTCGTTATATTTGTTTTTAGCTGAGATTTGTTCTTTATTAGTTTAATTTGCTATTAATTGCATATTTATTGTTATCAATGAAAGCACATTAAGTCATCATGGTCAAAGGAAAGGAAAGGAAAGGAAAGGAAAGGAAAGGAAAGGAAAGGAAAGGAAAGGAAAGGAAAGGAAAGGAAAGGAAAGGAAAGGAAAGGAAAGGAAAGGAAAGGAAAGGAAAGGAAAGGAAAGGAAAGGAAAGGAAAGGAAAGGAAAGGAAAGGAAAGGAAAGGAAAGGAAAGGAAAGGAAAGGAAAGGAAAGGAAAGGAAAGGAAAGGAAAGAAAATCGAATATAAAAGTTTTAACATTTCAATATGAAAATCCCATTTTCCAAAGTTCAAACTATTGTTAGAAATATGTATAATCAAAAAGGATTCAGAAGCTTTATCGACCAAATGTTCATTTCTATATATCTTACATCAAATGCACCTTAATCCAAAATTAAGTGCTCAAAACTATGGGAACACATTGGTAATACTTAAAACGAACATCGAAAGGAAATTGCTGGATTAGAGGTACTCGTATATAAGGAAGTTTTTAGTAAGTGAAAACAAGGCAGATTATAATGACATTTGAAAAGAAATATGTTAGCAAAGATGTTGAATATTGGAAAACTGTTCCTTGCATTCATGAATATGCAAGTTTAATTTGTGCGAAAGTGATTGTCGTTTAAAAGTCTTGCGTAAATCTAATACCGCCTTTTAAACAACAAATTTGGTTCCAACTATACAAAATACAGTGATGACAGTTTGATGGTGTAGCATGTAGTGTTGGGATTTTGCACTTTATTGATGTTATAATAAAAGAATATTTTAACAGATAATCTAAGTATATCCTTCACAATAGGAAACTTTCCAATTTTGTTATTGGCAATTTCTCTCGTTTTCTTCTCTTCTCTATTGTAACTTTATGTTTCTCTCATTTTCTTAACATTCTGAATTTTTACGAAAAAAAAAAATGACAATAAAAGTATATTAAATGAAGGCTTATGGTAAATGAAAAGCATCCTTAAGAGACTTATATTTATAAAAAAAATAAAATATGAAAATGAAACATTTATAAAGATTTTGATTTATCTTTAAGAGAAAGAGAGAGAGAGTATGCTATTCTGCTATTCTATTCTATACATACACAGATATGAGGATGAGAAAAGATAGAAAAGTATCTTATGCATGTCTGTGGGTTTGTTTGCTTTTAGTAAATATTTATTTGCTATTTATTTATTTATTGCAGTAAAAATTAAATTTCAAATGAAAACTGAATATTTTGTAAGAATAATCTATACATATGATATGTTTGTGCGCGCTGCACGTAAAAGTCACACATTGAATTCAAAATCGAATTACAGAACAATAACATTCTTCATTGCAAGTAACACATAACGTTTATTTCGTTTTAAAATCAACATACAGTATCGGTCAAAATTGATGGATCAAATTTTGCATATAAAGCTTAGAGACATTTTTTATTTTAAAATCAATAATGTTGTCTTTATAAAAAATTTATAAATATCATTCTTTCTATTATTCCTATGCAAATCCGATTTTTATAATATTTTTCCGGGGAGTAGCAAAGCGCACCGGGATAGCTAAGTAGTAGAAGAATAAAAATATAATAAATATACAAAAAATAGGGAAAGCGACTAAAGGAGTGGAAAATGTATTACAAAAATACATATGTACTAAAAAACTAATAAGAGTGAGAGAGAGAGAGAGAATAAGAATGGAAAATTTCATCCTAATAAATTAAGAAGAGTATTTCTTAGTAAATTAAACCGAGGGATTTTGTTGACTTACTGACAAAAACAATTTACAAATTATTTACATTATTATTTTCAATAACCGTCAAGGATCAAATTGATGCTTGACATTCCATTCCATTGAGTGGATTTATTTATTTTTAATACATGTAATTGTAGTTTCTGTTCAATGCGATTAATAGACTTTGATAAAATGCAATTCCAATAATAATACATTTCGCCCATTTGCTACAAAAACTGACATTTGTCAGAGGGACAAATACTTTAAAGATTATGCAAGTACATATAAAGATTATTATACCAAATTAGACTGAGTTGGTGACAAAAGAACAAAATCAAGACTCATTAATAATAATAATAAAAAAAAATACTATGGAATATCATTAGATCTGAAATAATAACTAAAAATCCTATTACCAAAGCTTTCACTACTTGACTTGAGTTTCGTTTTAAGTTGAATTCATCTAAGAAATACTTTTCAAATTCCTTCTAGAACTCAAAGTTAAGGCAATCGGCATAAGCTCTTATTATTAAGAACATTTTTAATTATAAACTCAACTGGTCAACTGACTTGGACTTATTTGTCGTATAGGTCGCGGAACCCTAGTCATATATGCATAATATGCCCCTGTTTATGCTCCACATTCTAAGCTCAAATACTATTTTCTCTGTAAGAGATAGAAAAATAAAACTATTTCCTATTTTTATTAAAAAAAAAAAAAAAAAAAAAAAAAAACGCAGTTAAACACTTCATTTTCTCCTCATTCATTTGAAATTTCTTTCTTTCTTTCTCGGCTGCTTGCTCATTTTAAACACAATTTAAAACACATTTTTGTCAGATTAAAATCTTGACAAATCATAAACACAATGCACACACTCACAAAATACACACAAGCGCATGAGTTACTTTTGTATCTTTTCAATGAAAAAGTATTAAAAAATACAAAAGTAAACTAAACTAAACTAAACAAAACAAAAGACCACGAACTGCCTTCACTATACTACTAAGATATGGAAAAAATACAGATACAGAAACAGAAACAAAATCGAAATCAAAAACAATTTAAAGCCATAGATGCATATCTTAAGTAAGGATTGTTTTCATTTTGGGGTTTCAAATTGCTTAGTGTTTGGTAAATCTTTGCTTTGCTTTGATTTGCTTTCTTTTCTCTTTTATTTTTTTATTATGTGCGCGTTTTTCAAATGTTGATGATGATGATGATGGTGAGGTCGCACGGTTGGTCAGTTGTCAATAAATGAAAGGGTGGCGGTAGATTGGAAGGGATTGAATGAAAATCGTTTACACTAAATAAACTCGTTCGTTTACAATATTTTATGATTAAGCAAGCAACAGACAAAATAGACAAACAGATAGAGAGACACTTATAGCAGTTTAATATACTTGGGACAAGATGAAGGTGGAGTGGAGAAGATACATTGAAATTTAAATAGAAACTGAACGAATAAGAAATAGAAGAAATAAATACTAATAAGAAATTCCAAAAAATTCTTAAAATTCAAAAAGATACACAATCTTTATTTTCTATAGTTTCTTCATCACCAAACACTAAACTGATCTAATCCGATCCGATTCAAGCAGATCCCCTTCCATCCTTCTCTTCTTTATTGTACTATGTTTTTGTTTTGATGACTTCTTAACTGTGCTGCTACTTCTTTAAGCTGCTTTTGTTTTGTCACTTTTTGGGTTTTTTTTTCTCTAATTTTGTTGTTTTTACTCTCAATTTGTTGTTTTTCTTTTAGTTTCGGCTTTCTTTTTTCTTTAGTTTAGATTTTCTTCTTAAAGAAAATAAAGAATACTACAAGCAAAGGCTTAAAGTTGTCACATTAAAAGTTAATACCATTAAAAAAATATTAAAAATATAAAAGTTTTTTGTTCCAATAATGCATTAACTAAACTAAGAAGTTCAAAAGATTAAGATTTTCAATTAGAAACAAAATGAAACTAAGAATATGAATATAAGAAATACCAAATGAAGTTGATCTCAAAAACTCAATTAAAACTTAAAGATAATTTCTGAGTAAAAAAAAAAAATAAAAATTATTAAAGATTTTAATAAGAATATTTAAATATTATAAAGTATAGACTTGATTCGATTTAGCGAAAGCAATTCAAATTAACACCAAATCAGAATAAGCCGTCAGTCAACTGGTTGCAAATGTAAACCAATTGGCCAAGGAAAAGAATTGAAAAGAAATGTTTTTGACCATTGTCTCTCACTGACACCTAACCAAGTACACAAAATTCATACATAAATTGCTTGCGAATGGTTGAGAGAGCTTTGTAAAGATCAATGTTAAGAGTAACTAAAGAATTAGCAGACCAAAAAAATGGTGAAAGATCATAAAAAGATATGCGAAAAATAAAGAGTTTATTCATAAGATAAGAAGTGTTCCAGAGAAAATCAAACATCCAGAGAATAACAAACAACTGGCGAAAACAAAAAAGGAAAGACAAAAATGGAACCATCTAGGGATCCAGATGATTGATGATGATGATAAGATAAAAAGATCTACATTTTATGTAAATTCTATCATTTTTATTTTTTTTATAACTTTAACAAATCGTCTATTTATTTTACTCCACTTCACTGTACCTAGATGTAAGAATTTACTAGGGAATTCGTTTTTTTTTTTTTTTTCTTGTAAACCTAGTTTACTACTCATGGTTAGGTTACGTTAGAATAGACAGGCCGTTCGCACTACACACGAGTTCATCGAGAAATCTTATGGCCCATTGTGATGCCTGATTATGGAAGGATGAGGAAGATATGGGGAGGGGGACGTGGGGGTAATATATTGGGGTCAGAACTACTACTCATAGAGTCAGTAGAATATAGTATTTTTATAGCTTCCACTTGATGGTCCCATAGAGCTCTCCCCTTTTAACGATTTATTCCACTTAAGAAATCATCAATGTTTATAAAAATCTATTGATATAAAAAGATTTGATTGAATGAATGAAATAAATTCATTTAAAGTCGTAGGCCTCGGTTGCTTTTGGTCTTTTGTTTTGTTTTAGGTTTAATATTTATTAAAAATAAATACAAATACAAATTCAAATAAGATAGATAATGTATTAAAATAAAAAAATCAGCTTCAAATTAAATAAAAACTTAATAAGAATTGAAATAAAACAAGAATCTTATTAAAAAAACAAAAACAAAAAAAAACAAAAAAATCAATTAATATGAATTAAATTGAAAGGGACAATCAACAAAAACAAAAATTCGTATACTAAATATGGATACCATTATCAATCAATGAAATTATTGATCACTAATTAAATGCCAATAAAGTTATCATTTCATATGAACGCATTGCATGAAACAAATACAAAAAATTGCATGCGATTTTATGTAAATTTATAAAAAAAAAAATTCTTTAAAAATCTGCTTCAAAATAAATGAAAAATACATACAAATTGAAATACAATCTTTTTTAAAATAAATTATTATTAAATTTATTGTAATTAACTTGAAATGAAATATAATCAATGAAATCATTGATCACCAATTAAATGTCAATAAAATTATGTTATTTATGTACAATGTTATAAATTTACATTTTATTAATCAAATTTATGATTTTCATCATTTGCATTGCATGAATAAAATGAAAAATCGCATGCGATATTTGTAAATTTTGCTAAAATTTTCATGAAGACGAAAAAATAGAAAATTCATACTGAAAAATCTGCTTAAAAATCAACAAAAAAATTAAAATATAAAAAAAAAGAATTAGAATAAAAAATAAAGAAACTAAATGTAAAGTAAAAATTACAAAAAAAAAAAAATATAATAATAAATAAAAATACTGTATGTCAAAAAAGTAACTTCAATAAAATGCAAGAAAAATCTGATTAAAGGGTGTAAGATGCGAATGAGAATATATGTGTGTACAAGAATAAGGAAAGATAGAAAGGAAAAGGAAAAAAAAATTACGTGCGATAAAATAAAATAAAATAGAAAAAACCGCAAGCGTAAGAAAAACGTGCGTTATTCATTTTTGAATTTATTACGCAATTGGGAAATGAACGAGTCGGAGGCGTCAAACTACCGTTGCCGCTGCTCTATTGAAAGGGCTTCTTCACCCTTTGAGTAAAATGGTAGATGTATGTACATACATTTATTGAAAAATATCTGAAGACACACACTGAGCGCTCGCGCGTCACGACAAAGTTACAAATATACTATAGCAGCAATTGAAGCGGGAAGGCGCCACCAGATAATGGGGGAATGTGAAAATAAGGCAAAAGAAATACATACTCGTAGCATCTAAAAGTGAAGTGAAGCAAAGAAAAAATAAAAACCAATATCAAGACGAAGACGAAGACCAACAAGAAGAAAGTTGCAAGCAGTTGAAGAAAGCAAATAAAGGGGGTGACACACTCACTGATGATAATATTAAGGATATGCGCAAAGGATATGTTGTAATTGTAATGTAGACTTTATGCGGTCGTGCGTATGGTAAAAGATGATGATGATCATCATCATCATTATCATCATAATCATAATGACGACTCAGCAGGAGCAGGCAATAGGCAGCAGTTTGTAGTAGTAGCAGAAAAACTAAGTAACACAAACTGAAGAAGTAAAGGATAAAAGAAAATAAAGATTTATGCTCAATGAAGGCAACGACGACGCAATGCTGCGGTAAAAGGATAATAAGCGCAACACTTGAACGCACACTATGGGGTTTTCGAACTCCCCCCTCCCTCCACCTAGAACACAGTTCCAAAAGTAACCATCCCATAATAGAAAAATAGGGTTGGTAAAATAATAGACAAATGTGAATCATCAAACCAAAGGAATAGATGGACGACGACAACATTAAGAAATATCAGTGAAGAATGTGATTTTTAATTGTTTTATTGATTTTATATTGTCAAAATTCCCAAAATATTCCCTTTCCCCAATTCCCATTCCAGAGATACAAAGAGCAAGCCAAATTGTCGTACACGAAATAATGCTGATAATGCTTATGCTGATGCTGATGAGGATGATGAAACTCACTTCATACTATATATGGTATACGAGTACATATCTTTAGTTTAAAAGCGGCAACAAAGAAGCACATGAATTTTGGGGCTGTTAAATAAATATGATGTGCCTGGGCATGCCAAGGGATCTTGGAGACAACCGCCACCATCGAATGTCATTAATTTCATTATTGACAGGCATGAGTATCGTAAAAATGTCAAATTTTATTGCATTTCAATACTAACATACAATATGTAGAATGAGGAAAAGAAAGGCTTACTTTATATACATACTTATGTAGTAGAAAGTATAGGGGAAAGTAACCGAAAGCAGACAAGAAGATAAAATAAAATTCACTCATTCACTCGTTTGATTCATTTCTTTGCCACTTAAAATAAATTTGTGGATGAAAAAATTCTAAACCTTCATTTTATGTTTACAATATAGAAAAATATAAGAAAAAATGCTGAATGATTAAAGACTTTCATTCCTTTACTCAATGTAAATAAATTTTTAAATAAAGATTAGAAATGTGACCAGATTAAGAAAGGTTTTTCTAATTAAGTATGAAATTTATTGCATCAAAACATAAACGAACTGTTATACTTGTATTAATGAAATGCAATTGTCAATAAAAGTTTACCAATGTCATGCCATTCAACTAATATTCTTCTCTAACTGCCTTTTCAAAGGAATTACAAAATCTATGGAATATATCAAAGATAAAACATTGTGAATTTGCAGGCAAAAAAGTAAGTAACAAGTCTTTTGGTTAAATAGAACAAAACGAGCTTAGAGAAAGTTACCTTTCCCCCTTCATTGATGATAATGATGACGATGATGATTATGTTGAAATTGATGGTGATGAAACTTTTTTTCATTTATGGTATTCGGTCATTGGTCTTCCTTTACCTTTAATCTATCCGTCACAAACTTCACAACACCACACCACAACACACAACTCACTTCTTTGTGACCAACCAACCAACCAACCAACCAACCAACCAACCAACTGACTGTCGACCATAAGCTTTCGTTTTACTTTGTAAAGAAACCAAAAATTATTGGCTTCCTTTGCCAGATATATTATTAAGTGTATTTGTGTGTACGGAATGGGGGAGTATTTGGGTGAAGTGGTGTGGAGGAGCATAGGTAAATCTATGTATGGAAGAACTACTATACTTTTGATTTAGGACTTGCAAATTTTTACTGGATGTGCAAATATGTGTGAAATTTGTTTGCTTTGCAACCCTTTTTTTTTTTTGCGTTTTGTTTTTTCGGCGCTGCCTTTCAAGGATTCTCTTATTCATTTAGTTCATGAGAAACCCTTTTTTTTATACATATGTACACATACACATACATATACTTACATATGTATATGTATGTATATGTGTGAAGGTATGTAAGTCTATAAGTATTTGTAACTTAACTCAGTTGATTGCACAAATGCTCATTGAGCTAATTTGATTTGGTGATGCCAAATAATGAAATTAACCCGAACTCAAACTTCAAAACTTTCAACCTCATAAACTGAGTTAAAGAGGTAATGTGAAAATAGAGTAATACAGGAAAAGACAAAAGAAGAAAGAAGCAAGAAGCAAGAAGCAATCAGCAAGTTGATTAGATCGAGACTTTTTTACTTATCCAAGGAGTCACGCATTTGCAAGGATTCACAGGCAATTTCAGTATTCTCTTAATATTCTTTGTCAGCTGCAAGCTAAAGGACATTCATGTAAACTCACTCAGGAGGTTTGCTGAGAAGCCTTATTATATACACACACACACACACACACACACACACACATATATATGTATAGGTATATTCCTTGAAGACAATAGATTCAGATTCGTTCAGGTATCGGAAACTTAAACTTACATACGAGTACATAATCTTTCATCATACTACTTGTATGAAAGTAACAATGGGAAAAATAAGGAAATCATATTAAATTTCATACAACACACATGGTTATACGAGTATGTATGCAGTATGTTAGCGTATCTTCTCACATTTTAAAACACATCTATGTTATGTAGTACAAATGAATGAATGTTTTAGGCAAAAAAACAAAATTTATAAAATTGGTAAATGCTTCAATTTGAAACCAGACCAGACCAGACCAGCATAAAATATTTAGTATAAAAGAAACCCATCATCATAGAGGTCAAAGCAAAATTTTTGTTAATTAAATTTCTTGTTTTGTTCCTTTAGACGACAACGACACCCAACAGCAACATCACCCAAAAAAAAAAAAAAAATTAAATTGAAAGAACAACTCAACAGAATTGACGTTTTGCTCAATTAAATTACAAAGATTGTTCCGTGTTCTGCTCCATCCTTGCTTCCCTTTATTTTTGTTGACTTTCATTCCTTAAAATATTTAAGAATTTAATTACACCTTTACACAACAAATGGTAGTAACTGTAATTTAATATTTGTACAAATAAAAAACATGAGTTTTCACCAATTTACATAATTAGTGGCCAAAAGAAAATGGATATCAAATCATTCACTATCCATTTAAGTAGGGAAAGAGGTTTTGTGAATATTTTTAGTTCATGAAATTTGTGTAAAGCCAAGAATATACTTTGTATTTCAATTGTAATGAAAATGGGAAGATGGTAATTTGGATCTGATGACAAAAGATCAGAGACCAATTAGCTTCTAATTGGAATTGAACTTGTACAAATGCAGGTCACCTCATACTTAGATGATAGTTCAAAAAAAAAAAAAAAAACCATCAATTTAAGAAAATCATGTATCAACAGGAAACGAAGTGATGTTTATACAACAATATTTATACAATATATTTATTTTGACCCTAATCTTCAAATGTAGTTAAGGGAAAATTTTATACAAAATTGTAACTGAATATTGTTGAATTACAAATTGATTATGAATAGTTGTTCATTCTTTAAATTAATGAATTTTCAATTTCCTGTTTAATAAGCATCATAACATCAATTATGAAAGGGAATATAATGGACTGACTGACTGACTAACTGAAACTTTTTTAAAACATAATTACACTTTAGAAACACTTTCACAAATACAGAGAAACCAGGTCGACAATAAATAAGTGAGCAAATGAGCGAAGTCTATGCTTAATTAAACATAAACTTCACTTTTCTCTATACTTACTACTACCCAGAGCCACAGCCATAGCCAACAACGCAACAAATTGTAAGAGAAAAAAGAACTTGACTAATGGTGGCGAGTAAAAAAAAGAAAACTTTACTTAATTCGATTTCAATGTTTTTGAAGGTAACGATGTTTGGATCGTTGGTGAGTAGGTTAGCAACATTATGGGCACAATTTATGGATGTGCAGCAGCAGCAGCAGCATGTTGCAAGATGTTACTACAATATTTACTACTACTACTTAGATACTAAACTAAATAGCTTAAATGGGGAAACTAGAAACATTTTAATGCAGTCATTACATTTTTAATTACTTTTTAATGTCAGCATATTAGGCGCAGTAATTGGCTGTTGAAGGCTATTAGAACTTGTGCAAACTGTGATAAATCCATCGATAAACTGGATAATACTATATATAAGAGAGAGTGTGAGAGAGAGAGAGAGAGAGAGAGAGAGAGAGAGAGAGAGAGAGAGAGAGAGAGAGGGGAAAGTGTGTGTATTTAAATCTGTCCTAGTTGTCAATGAAAAGAGTTCCGAATATTTGAAGTATAAAATTTATTTTCACTCCATCGACTTTGAATCAAAAATTAATTCTTGAGATAAATTTTAATCAATTGGTAAATAAATATATACATATATCAATGGATCTTTAGCAATCATATTTAACTATATAATTAGTGATGATTAAAATGTGAAATATGTATAAGCAATCCATTAAACACTGGAACAATATCAAATTCTAGAAGAGAAGCAAATAGAAGTACTTCAATAAAACAACAGTAAGTAAAAGATTAATTTTGGCTATGCCGAAGATGTAATACTCTTCAGATTCCTCCTAGTAGTCCATGGGTCTCATCCAAATTTCAAATTGACAAAAAAAAAATAAAAAAAAAAAATAAAACGTTTTCTAATAAGAACATGAATTTGGATTATGGTTTGAATTGGGGGTACCCCACCTAGTGGTCCGAGGGTCTTGAAATTTTTATAGTTGATGGAAATGGATCAGAAACTTATAGTAACCAAATTTCAAGTCGAAAGTGCAAAAAATAAAAATGTTTTCCTAATAAGAATTTTCATTTGGATCCAGGTTTGTATAGGAGAGTACCCCCCATAGTGGTCCGAGGGTCTTGAAATTTCCCTGGTTGGTGGATATGGGTCAGACACTCATAGTGTCCAAATTTCAAGTTGATAGTAAAAAGTTTTTCTAATAAGAACACGAATTTGAATCCAGGTTTGTATGGGAGACACTCCCCCTAGTGGTCCGAGGGTCTTGAAATTTTCCTGGTTGGTGGATATGGGTTAGACACTTATAGTGTCCAAATTTCAAGTTGATAATAAAAAGTTTTTCTAATAAAAACTTGTCTCGTCGCGCTGATCAAGAATATGTATACCTTATGAAGTCCCGTTGTCTCCTGTTACAAACTTCATAACAAAATTAAAAAAATTTTAAAAACCAGAAATATTTATTTACATATTTTGGTATTTTTATATATTTTTTTTTTTTAATTTAAATGAATATGGTAGTTGTTGGTCATCAAGTGAATGTCAAATGTTTGCGAGCATTTTGTTGGTGAAACATAAATTAAAAAATTTCAAAAAGAAAGTGAACACGATTTGTTTTGTGATTCAAACTAAAAATACTAAAGACTTGACTTGATGAATGGGAAATAAAACAACTGAAGTTATGAAAAATTTGTATAAAGTTTGGCAGAGATGTGATCTCTCTGACATTGCATCCATTCTCCATTTCGCATATAATTTAATGGGTTATTATGAAAGTCATATCTATTTTTACTACCTAAACAGCCAACTCAATATTTTGATTACATTTTGGTAATATGTAGTATGAGTATGTACGAGTATAATGATTAAGTGCTTTAAACATAAACGAAAACATATGTTTTGGTACAAAAGCATCCATTCCTCCTTTGATATTATGTTTATGGATGGGGATAGATTGGGGGACTAAGTAAAGTTGAGCGGTAACCACATTAGACAGATAAAAGATAAAAACAAGGTACATGTAAATGTAATAAAAAAAAAACAAAAAAACAGAAAAAGAAAAAGAGTCGCTGCTCATCCTACAAAATAATATAAAATAAAATTTTATGAAATGTTTTCATTGAATTGAATTTTATGACCAGCACGCGTTCTTGACCCAAAAAAAAAAAACAAATAATATTCTGTATTTGTAGATAAAATGAGTGGAGTTTTATGTAGACATTGGAATGGGCAGAGATTCCTTTCAATTTTTTTAATTCTCAACATTGTATTGCACACATGTTGTTTTTATGTGTGTGTTGATTACCGCATGGCAGATTTTTATGAGCTGCCAAAACCCAAAAAAAATTCGATGCCTTTGCAGGTGGCATGTACAGGAGAATTTTTCGTTGTGAAGTGATAAAGCATAAGTCAAGTCAAGTCAAGTTAAGTTAAGTCTATGTTAATCATATGTTTTGGGTGTTGTGAACTCATAAACACATATGGAACAAACATTAAACATAAAAACATAAAAATAAAACAACAAAAAATTTGACACAATTGGAAATCATCTTCATCTTCATCATCATCAACGCAAGCATCATCTCACTCAACTCAACTGGCATTATACATTTAATATTATCTATAAATATATCTCTATGTATCTACTACTTAGTACATACTACTCTTTTTTAGTACTTTTGGGTGATTTTTGTGAGAAACCACTCCCTTAAAAAATATGGTTTTCTTTTGTTGTCTGTGGCAAAGGTTTGATTTTGATTAGTCATAAAAATTATGTGTTTTTATTTTTGTAGGTTTTTCCCTTCTTTATATTTAATTTTTCATAATTTTTTCCTCTAAACAATTTTTATCATCACCATCAACATGAGATGCTACAATGCTCGTATTTTATGAGTCTTGTGAAATTTTTTAAAGTAAAAATTCATTTCAAATTTAAAAAAAAAAAAAAAAAAAATAACATTTTTTTACAACTTTAAGTTTCTTTAAAATCTTTTTGTTTGTTACAACAAAATTTATTATTTAGGAATCATAAAAAATTACTAAAAACTAAAATCATATAAATCAAAAAAATACTTCACATATCATAAGGGTTAATAGTAGTGCATTTGACTTTTCATAAGAATGAAGAAAAATGAGATAATTTTAATGAAATCTTAAGTGGCAAAGCAATAAAATTTAATTAATATGTTTGCACCAAACTTTGCCAGTATTAAATATATAATACTATGGTGACACAGTCTGCCTATGTCTGTGCACGTGAGTATCCCATGTGTGTCTTTTAGTTATCCTAAGAGATGAGAACGAAACTAAATAAATGCCTTAAGTGAAAGCAAAAAAGAAAAAAAAGAAAAAAAAATTATGAAACTAGTATCTTATAACACTGAGTTCAACTGGAAGCCATTGACATGCTTTTAAAAGAAAACTTTCTTCCTGCCACAAATCCCTACCCTCTCTCACATACACACACACACACACATACACACACACACACACACACACACACAGACATACATACAAACACATATGTAGAATAGATACAAATAAGAAAGTATTTGCATGCTACAGACAGACAAAGAGACAAACAGACAGACAATATAGACAAGAAAAGCAAGCGAGCGTGCAACATACTTGTAAAACATAAAAGAAAATCTAAAAGACCACAATGAAGTATGTTCAACTAAAACTATTCACTCATCTCAAGGCTAAATCTCGAACTCGAAAACTTAGAGAAAAGTTAAATAAACCTAAAACTATACCTACCTAAAATAAAAAGGGAAACTAAACTAATCCAAACCAAACCAAACCAAACAAAACTAAGCTGAACTACTCAAAACTCTGAGCTCACTCCTTTTCACACCACTCATACATACATACAAGTATTATATTAAAACAATAGAATCTTAGATAAAAATAATGAAATGGAATAGAAAGCTAGGAAAGGAATGAAATAGAATGAATTAGAATGGGTTGGATGTGTTCTAATGGCTTGGGATGCTGCCGCTCGTAAAACTCGACATTTGTGGAAAGTTAATAAAAGTAAAAATACCACAAATCTTGCCACAGTTTGGCACAACAAAACCAAGTTGAATGGCAAGGCATCATCATCATTATCACTGCTCACTGCTCACACTCAACAACTCAATAACAAATACACAACAAGAACATAATTACAGGATTTTAAGTTCATAATGAAGTCATTCAGTCAGCCAGCAACAGCAGCAGCAGCTTAAAATAGAAAAAACTTGTTGATTTTGGCAATGCACACATAAGTTATAGATACTCATATTTTCCTAATATGTATTTGTATGTGTATCTACATAACACATACATAGATATTCATACAACATACAATATGAACCAACCAACAAGGATAATAAAGTACAAAACCAAACCAAACCAAACCAAACCAAACCAAACAAAACAAAACAAAAGGAAAGGAAAGGAAAATTTCAAATTTTGTTGTTGGAATGAATAAATAAACGAATGAATGAATTAATTCTAAATGTTCAATTGTGTAATTGCAATCAAGACCAAATAATAATCGCATAATGCGAAGCATTTCATTGTGTATGTTAATAATCTTCTATAGTATTAGATATCCAATGACAAATTTATATTTATGCATGGTAGAATGAAAATTGAGAGACTCATTCACAATTTTAAACCATAGAAAAACCACAAAGCAAAAATTGTACTTTTATGTAGTAGTAAGTAGAAAAAGACAGTTGACTAAGTACTAAAGATATTCATATCAAATAGTAGAATAGAGTCAAAGTCATCAATGGATAAGCGGCATAAAATCTATGGAATAAAAGGAAGACAAAAAAAAATAAAAAAAATTATAATATGAAAGAAAGGAAGAAAGGAAATAAAGAAGAATGAAGAAGCTTCAAGTTCAAATCTAAACTAATAATGGCAACTGAGGAATGCTTCCTTTTGTGTATCTATGTGCATGTATCTCTTTGTTTATCTGTGTTGAATGTTTGTTACATACAAACATGTTGATGATAGTAAAAGTTTAAGTTAGTTTCATCTATTTGTGTGAGTGTGGAATTTTATTCAATCTGCGGCGCCCGAAAAATAAAAGCAATTGAGATATTTCATATTCTATTTTCTTTCTCAGATTTTTTTTCTTTCTTTTCCTTCTTTTTTTTTTTTTATTGTTGCTTTGTTGCTTTTCTGGTGTTATTTGCTTTGGTTTATTCTCATTTTCCTTGCTCCTTACTTCAGGCGAAAATATCAAAAGGCTCATGTGGCAGTTCTGTCTCTCTGATGTCTGTCTGTCCATCTTTCTGGCTCTTTATTTGTGTGTTCGAGTATCTAAAGTCATCGTCGCGACTAATACTACTACTGCCACTACTACTACTACTGCTACTAAGTATAGTATGCTCCTTAGTATAGTTGTCCTCCATTCTCCACCGCTTGGCTTCGTTTGACTTGGCTGGCTTTGTGCTATGGAATTTCATTATTGCATTTCAGTTGCTCAATCCCTCTTAGCTGAAATCAGGAAAGTCCTTGCCGGGCTTTATAAGTGCGCATTGCGCACATAGATATTTGTCGTCCCATCTATGTATGTATGTCTGTAGTACTATGTATCAGTATGTTCATTGTATGGTGGTGATGTGTTGACTGTTTCCTTGTCCAAGTAGATGGTGGGTGGATGTCCATCTTCCTCCTGTCAGTCCTATCAGTCCTGACAGTAGTCCTGGGTGTTGTAGTCTAAAGCAACTACAATAAAATCACTTTTAATGTATGCATCAAAGATGATTGTATTATTATATTTTTTATTTTTCCATTTTAAGAAAATTCAAACAACACAAATATTTGATTTTGTACTTTTTCCTCGGGGAATATTATATTGTAGTAGAATCTTTGCTTTAGTCATTTATTATTTATTGGGACTTTTTATTTTCCATTAAGTGTACATTCATGTAAGCAAAAATCAGGAAATGAAATTGTATTTCATTAAATATTATTACACGATTTCAAGTTTAAATTTTAAAAATTTGCGATATTTTTATTCAAAATATTGGACAAATCAATAAAATTAAAAAAAAAAAAGTGAAGAACTTTACAGGAAGCGAAACAAAATATGTGTAATATACTCGTAGTACATATAAAATTTAACAGAAACTTTAGATTAATAAGTAATGACGAACCAAATTTCATTTTCTCAACAAAATTGTTTAAATGTTTCTAGATTTCATGATTTTGAACAAAATCAGGAGATTTACATTCAATTCTTACAAAGAAGAATGTCTAAATGCATTTTTATGGAGGCTACCTCTTCCAGTAATCAGAGAAAATTGATTTTAATGTAATCAAACACACGGGCGAACATACAGATAGATAAATGGACGAACAAATATTGCTAAATAGTAGAGCATTGCAATTCTTTAATTTGGCGCATTATTAGTTGATGCTTTTGCATTAGCTGAGTGAGTTGCGTACTTGAGTTTGTGTTGTTGGCTTGTGTAGGACATTTTTATAAATCTGATATTATTGAAAATTTAAAAAGAAATTTGAAAAATATTGTAGTCGAATATTTGCAAACACTGCACTGTAAAGAAACCACAGTCCACATTATGAGTATATTCAATATAATACAAACCTAGCGAACAAAATTAATCTAATGAAAGTCCAAATAGAAGCGGCATATTGTACCATATATTCGGAATGATTGGCGTTGGAAATTGCAAACAATTAAAATTGTTAAATGCACAAAAAATTTGCAATTGTTTGCATACAAATGATTATCTCAATATATCAAAATCAAAATCTTTATCAAAATTGATGCAAAATTGAATTCACTAGCACGAAGTTCTAACTACAATTGATAAAGAATGGTACCTCACCCCTCTCAAAGCCTTGATATAAATACAATAGAATATATGTGGGGTTAAGCCTGAGAATCCTATGCAGGCTGCCTGACAACCCTTTTTAGGCTGCCTATCAAATCAAAAGCTGATCGACACACAACTCGATAAGAGAAACAATGAGACACCTAATACGAGAGAAAAACAATGAGAAGAGAACCAGATGGGAGCTGAAGTGTTACCTAGAAGTAGTGAAGACGAAGCACATGAGACGACAAATGACGAAAAGAGCACGACAATTAACTAAAATGAATGAAATTGTTTTTAACTAAAATTAAATGTTACAATACTAAATTTAATTCTACATATCTGTGAATCTAAGTGAAAAAAGATTAGGGAAAAAAGGAGTTTAGTCGGGAAAAAACAGCTCATGGACGCGATTAAGGATATTTAAGACAGTAGTACAAGTTACTGAAATTTTGGTCAAAACGATAAATAAAGCAAGGGGAAGTCACAGGAAATACAGAATGCAGAATGAGTTTAAAAATGAATGGTAATTTATAATAGAAAGCAAATGAAGAAAATAAATCAATTGTTATTAAGAGTTAAAAAAATCAGCGAAGTGTGAGACCATTGTACAATATTTTTTACTTAAAATATTCAATTATGTGCATATTTAACAGCCTAAAAGTATACTACGATTAACAGCCTAAAAGTATACTAAGAAAAAAAATGTTAAACAAAAGATTAAATTAAATAACAATGCTTCTAAAAATGTGTATTTTTAGTGTTTGTCGTTCTACGCACAAGTGTATTACATACTTTGTGGAAATTCTCAACTCTCTACCTATTACGGTTCATGAGATAGAGCAGGAGACGGAGAGACGGACGGATGGACATCGTAAGCT
The DNA here is from genome assembly GCA_035041805.1 of Amiota mariae. Classification (NCBI taxonomy): domain Eukaryota; kingdom Metazoa; phylum Arthropoda; class Insecta; order Diptera; family Drosophilidae; genus Amiota; species Amiota mariae. The sequence goes on from JAWNKV010000830.1 coordinate 75,808, forward strand.
TAGTAATAGGGTCCCGTTAGCTTCATATGGGTACGGAACCTTAAAAAAGAACAAATATTAAATTTTCATTTGCAATTTGTTTCATATTACATATTTTTAGTTTTATTATTTGCCGAGATATTTGAGTGAAAATATAAAATTGTATGAGCGTCACTGTTTTTTTCTCCGACTATAAGATTTGGAATCTTTTATGACAAGAGAATGCAATTTTTCTTTAAATTAAAATGATGACACGCGTATCTATGGTTGCCATCTCTATCATAAAGAATTTACCAAAATTATTCAATAAATGCAACTTAATCACAGTGACAACATTAATGTATGTAAGTAGAATCAGAATCAATCACAGTAAAGACTTTAATGGATAACCAGAGTCAATCAATGTTATCACTAATATCAAATACTCATTACTAATTGGACTGTGGGCAGTGAGCGTATTTGAATGAGCAAACATTTATTTATATGTACACTCATTTCTTATTTCTATTTTCTTTGTATGTACTAATTTCTAGTTTTCTATACTCTTTTATTTATTCCTATTTTACTTTCCATTAGGCAGATATAGAGAGACTATCTGACTGACTGACTAAGTTTATATTTTTGTGTACCAGACATTTCGTTTACAATTTCAGCTTCACTGCGTAGTCAGAATGCACTTGTGAAAATAATTATTTTTTTTTAAACTTCATGAAGATCAGTTGTTTGCATAGTAAACATAGAATTTTAAAATTAAAAATAAAAGTGTTTAATTTATGAATTCATTGGAATTGACAGAAGAACAATACAAAGCTTTAGTAACCTACTAATAAATCTCGTTAGGGAAACAAGAAACTAATATTGAATTAAATCTGATAAATAGAAAACAATAGAAATAAGATTAGTAGTCACTTATTAAATGATTTAAACTAAGGAAATCAAAGCAGAATTAACTTTATAATCAATATTCGAAACATCTCTCAAAATATATTTTATTTTTTTTTTTTATGTATGTATCAGCATTATGTATAATATAGAAATGAATCTTTTATGAAATACTATAATGAAAAGAGAGTGAAATTAATTTACTTTTTACATTAAAAGAGAAAACAACTCAATTAAAACGAAATCCAATCAAAATGATAATGAAATTAATATGAAAAGAAATAATTCATGAAAAATGCATAAAAGCTCAATGATGAGGAAGGGGAAAGGGAGTAGGAGTAGGAAGGGTATACAATATATAGTATAGTAAGGATGTTTAATGCATTTAATAGGCAATAAAGAAAAAGAGATCGGGCACCAATTTTCTGCTCATTTATTAAGTGCCAAAGATTGAACAAACAAACAAAAAAATATAGCAAGAAGCATCACCATAGCAACAATAATAAGAACGTTTTCGAATAAAAAGGGAAATTGATATTTATTATTGTGTGAAAATAACATACATACTTCCAAATACATACAAAAACAATAAGAAAAACCAATGAAAATGGGATCCATAAGGGATCCATTCAAGGCGTCTCTTTGCTTGCTCCTGGAAAAAAAAACCAACAACAACAGCAGCATCAAGTGTACTGTAGAGCGACAACAGAAAAGAACAATAATAAAATAATGGGAGATGAGGAATGAGGAAAAACTTAAACGGAAATACAAAGACGACAAAGGACGGAAGTGGTTTGTTTCTTGGCAAAAGCAAGAAGAATATATTGTATGTAATATGGTTTCATAGATGATGATGATGACGACGATGATGATGATGATGATAATCTAGAAAGGAAAAACAACCAACTCCTGTCATTTTGTCTAAGCATCGTCATCAAAATCATATAGTACTAGTAGAAAGAAGTGCAAGATGGGAAGGATATGACGGATAGGGGTACATAGAAGAACAGTAAAGAAACAAAAGAGGCAAAATAAGAGAAAAGTCATTCACTTTGTTTAAGTGTTGCCAATTGAAATTGTTGAACAAATGTAAACTCGTCATCAGCATCAGCATCAGAATCTTCATAGTCCTCGTCCTTGTTGTTGTTATTATTATCATCATCATCATCATCATCATCAACAACAACAACAAAATGTTGTAACACAACAATAATAAAAAATAAAAAATAAATGAACGTGTTGATAAAATGAATGAATGAAAAACAACAAAGGAGGCAAGCAGAGTGCAAACAAGCAAGTAACTAATTAAGAAAGCATTAAAACGATTTTCAGCTGCTGTTAGTTATTGCAATGCAAACAACCAAGTAACAATATGAACACATCAACCCACCAATCAACCCCCCAACCACATATCAACCAAAGGAAAAGTTTAAGGGTGTTGGAGCAAAAACATACATACATACATACATAGTATATATGTAGAATATGAACGAAGTCTTTGTAAATTTTAAGACACAAAATAAGACAAAGAAGCTAAATTACCAGTACAAATATAAGATTCTACTGAGAATGAGGAATGGGGAATGGGGGTTTCCATAAAGAAGCATATTGATGGCATATTGATGTAATGCGCGATCGATGCTTGTGGTTGCATTCCTTTTTAGTATTTTAATAAATTTTACTATATGGTTTTCATTATTTCAATTCAATAGCAGAAAAAAAAGCTTTATTTTAAACTTAAAACCACAAATAAATACATCATTAAAAATCATTTTTAATGATGCATTTTCTTAGTTCAATTCAATGAAATAGTTTGTTACTTTGCTTCAACAAAATACTACAAATAATAAAGAAGTTTTTTATAAACATTAAATAATAGTGATAGAAATAAGGAAAGTGAAGTATTTTGAATACATATTATTACATAATCATGTTTTATGTCAAAGAAATAATTATGTATAAGGAATGAAAAAAATTACTCTGTACTTGCACTGCAAATTTAAAGTGATTTTCACTAAAATTTTTGTAGTTACATATTTCTTTAACAAAATATCTTTTGTAGTTAGTACACATTTGTTTCCATAAAATGTAACCAAGTTAATAACTGATTAGCTCAAGTAGGAAATTTATGAGCACATAACAGAGACAAAGACGAAAATGTCATCATTTCTTTTTTCTTTTTTTTAACGCCTTTCAAAGTTTATTGAAAATGAGAATGATAGATAACAAAGAAGTCGGGCAGCCATGTTCAAGATAGTAAAGTAAGACTTAAAAACTTATAATATACTAGCACAGAGAAACTTAGAAACAGACAGAGGGATGACCTCATGACGATAAGTTGGCGGCAACCAATGCTTACCCACATCTCATTCACCACTTACTTTACATGGATATTAAAAAGATGATAAAATAATGGAAGAAATGCATTATGCAAAAAAAGGAATACAAAAAATGAGTCGTCTTGACTATGATGATGATGATGATGATGATGATGATGATGATGATGATGATGATAATGATAATGAGATAACTTGGTTTTTCTGGTGGTCATAAAGTCACCAGTCAACTCAATTTCACTAGGTATTTCATTCACTTTAATTCCATTCGAAAAGGTGTTACAAAAACATGCAGACTGCAGCAACTTGCAATAAATTTATAAAGAATGCCAACAATGTTGTAAGAATTTAGAAAAGTTTTTCTGCTGGTTAGTTTTATTGGAAAATTCAATAATTTCTTTCACCTTCAACAATAACTAACTAACAAATTAATTGTTGATTGTCCTCTGTTTATTATAGTGTATGTACATACATATATAATATGTTGGGTGGTGGACCAACAGAGTTATTAAAAATTTTTCAAATTTTATATTCGTACAATAAATAAATAATTGTTTTAATACTACTAATTGTGCAATTCAATTTAGTAAACATTAACATAAAATTATATTTAAATTAATAAGAATTTGATTTAATAAAACATTAATTTTTGTGAAATTTCAACTAATTTTTTACTTTCAAAGATTCATTGAAAATACCACAGACTTTTGAAGAAGAAAATAATATTAAAAATTAACAAAAACCAGTAAAAAAAAAAAAAAAGAATAATTTTGGCTAAGCCAAATGCAAAATTTCAACTCTCTATCTCAAAAACTGTGAAACTAGTTTGCATGCATACAGACGGACAGACAGACAGACAGATAGATGGGCATATGGAGAGACAGACATACAAACGGACAGACGGACATGACTAGATCAACTCGTCTCGTCACGCTGATCAAGAATATAAGCATATACTTCATGGGGTATCCGATGTCTCCTTCTGTGTGTTACAAACTGCATGACAAACTAATAATATTATTTACTGCGTGAAAAGTATAATGAAGATCAATAAATTTACAGAACGCGCAAAGAGAGAATTTCAGAATATTGAATAAAAGGTAAATTTTGAAGAAGCTTCATCAATGCAACAAATAGTAAAATGTTATACAATGTTGTACATAACAAAAAAAAAAAAATAACAAAAAAATACATTATTCCAATGATAATAACGATCACGATGATGATGATGATCAAGAAATCAAAATTTACAATGAAAGAAACGAGAAGAGAGATGACAATGGGAATGATGAAATGAAGTGTATTATTCATCATTCTTTGATGTGCCACCACACAGGAGAAAATAAAATGTTAAATAAAGAAATTATATAATAAATTTATAAACATTAAATATATAGAATAGAATTTACGTATATGTAATATTATTATTAGTCTATTTGATTCCAATTACTTTATTTTATAATCATCATTAACAGTATGATTTAGTCATCGCTTATCTTATTGTGAGTGGTTGGTTGCACAATTGCGTTTTCGTTGTTATTTTGTTTTTCTCTTTTTTATCCATCGCCTTTCCGTTTCCTTTCTTATAGGCCTTATACACATGAGTAAGCATGATTGAATCAATCTAGAGCGATAGCGATAAATTTGGCTTGACTCGAGAATGATTGAGCGTGTATGGCGGTGATTGATTGAATCGTGGCTTGAGCAAAGTCAAAGTAATTTTGATATTTTTGTTCAAGTCAAATCTATCAATACGTATAGTTCTTAATCATGATTGACCGTGTGTAGGGCCTATTTGGTTAATCTGGCGTACAAGCTGTCTCAGTTTATTATTGGTATTTATTTTATTATAATGAAAGTCATTTAAAGTTTTTAACTTGTCACCGGATGAATAATACAAAGAAGGAATTAAAACAGAGAATTTAAGTATGCAAGTGTACTTATAATTCCATACCCTGCTTTAGAATATTTTCTAGTGGGCAAACAACGCTTTAAGGTACAAAATTTCATGTTTGCATGTTTTCAAATTAAAAAAAAAAAAAAAAAAAACAGTTAAAAATCACAAATAGAATATTAAATACAATATAAAAATTACACGTGAAATTCTCATTAGGGAGAAAAGTTTACTAAAAAGAGTTTCAAAAATCTGATTTCATTGTTAACAATAAAAATAAATACGTGTATAAATTTGTTACAACTCACATATTTTAGTTGTTAGTTGTTTGTTGGTTTGCAATTTGTAGCAAAACTCACCTGAAATGCAAAAAAGAAAAATGATTAAAAATTGTATTTTTTTGAAATAATTAAGAGAAACACACAATTTATTAAGAAATATCCTCTTTTTTACTTAACATAAATAATTAAAAAAAAAAATTATAATTTGTCTAAAATATTAATAAAAAATAATGATGAAGGATGTTTTTTTGACATCACCTCTCATTACATATCGGCGGCTATAAGCAAGTCACGTAGCTGCATATCTGTGTGGCCGAATGTCTTGTAAATTGGACTTAATGTGATAGATTTGCCAATTTGCATTTAATTTTTAAAATCTACTTTCGATTGAGAACTAACATAATGCTTAATAAGTTGATAGCAATACTATTATCAATAAAAAAAAAAAAAAGATATGATGTGAATTGACAAAGACGAAATACAATTTATCAACTTTAAAATGACGCTGTGCTGTTACTGTTCCCATCTGTTAAATATGGAAGAGTCACGAAATAGGATTGTCTTGACAGTTTCGAAACACAATAATGATGAACAACTTTGAAAGATGAAAAAAAAAATGATTGAAACATAATGAAGTACACAAAATACAGGTGCTGATTTCGCTCGCTTTGAAAGGATTGATATAAAATAAAAACTATACAGGGGAGCATTGATGTGTGATTAAGATGAACTCATTAGTAGACCTGGTCACTGAAAGCAGTACGTAGTAATATAATAATGGAAAAATGTTACTTTAAGCATATTAATGCAATCATTTACTATTCCATTCATTAATCTTTTACTTTCAAAAACTTTTGTTTAGAAAACTTGTGCTTTGACTCGGAACACGGCAATACAACAAAGAACCAACTCATCATACAAATGTTGAATTCATCAGGCTAAGCGTAAGTCAAGTTTATAATCAAATACGTAACTCTCAGTAAAAATCCAAGAAAATCAAATGGAAAACATTATTATATGCCATATAAAATTTATTGAAATTTTTCTTAAATAGACTATGCACATAAGTGCATGGCTTCGCTCACAACTACAGTCCAATAGAATGAACTCGAATTGAATTCAATTGAATTGAGTGAGAGCGAGACGCGAAATGAATGAAGATGAATGCGACTGTATTTTGAGTTCGAAAACCGTCTGCATTCTGTGAAATGAGTTAGAATGAAATAGTGTGCAAAACGAAATAAATACGTCGGCACAACCGAGACATTCGAATTAATTCGAATCATTCGTTCATTTCGTTTGTTTTGAGTGAAGCGCCGCAGTCGTACAAGATAATGAGCGCAGCAAAAGACGCCGACGAGTCTTTGCTTTTTGTTGTTTTCTTTCTTCTTTTTTGTTACGCACAGTAACACAAGAACAACCCTTATTCTTTTGCAAGAAAGTGAATGCATTCGAATTAATTCGAAAACAACCTCTCATTCGAACTCATTCAATTCGTGCCTCTTTGTTTAAATGTTGTGCCACTGAATCTTACGTGAGCGCACAAATTCACTCGAATTCATGCCGCATTCTATTTCACTCAATTCATTTTGAGCATTGTTAATTCGAACGTCGTTTTTCTGCCTTCATGCAGAGTACATATGAGAATTGGCATTAATAAAAAATTGTAATGCTTTAGGAGAGTTCAAATGAATGGAATATATGTAGACTATTACACATTTTCTTGTGGAATCTCTCGACTATATAGACTGTCACCAACTCCACTTGGTCTACATGGCAAGGGACATTGGATAACTTCAAAGAAGCAACTGTAATAGATTAATAATCAAAATGATCAATTAATATTAACTTATTGAAAACAATTTTCGATTATTTCTTATGGATTGGTTATATTTTCATTTTATGAACACAAGCAAGTGATAAATGAGCTTTTTATTCAATGAAATTCTCATATATCCTTTGTTTTTTATACTAGACGACACTGCATAATGATTTGGATATTCAATCTGATTGGCACAAAGCCTCTAGTCACATTTAGTAATTTGAGCAACAATTTAGTAAAGATCCAACATACCAACAAACATCTAACAAATACTAAGTATTTTGATCATCTTAAAGATCTTAAGATGACTCTTTCTCTTTCAATGTTCAGCACTATCAAGTATAATAATCAGATCTCAAAGAGCCTTGAGAAGTAATTGGATGTTTAAAAACATGCCTTCCGACTGAGGCAAAAGAATGTATATAATATACATACATACATACCATATGATTTCTAACGGATGTAGTATGTATTTCCATGAACCACTAAACTGGAAACAATGAAAAAACCTCAAGAATTATAGACAAAGTAAATTTATGACCACCATTACAAAAAAAAAAAAATGTTACGAATCATTGTCATACTTCATAATTTCCAAGAAGAAAATCTATTATTTTGCCGTGACTATTGAAAGAGAATGATGCAAATATGATGTAATATATGTACTAAAAACAATGTAATAGAATGATTAAAAGTTTACGAAACAATTATCGCTCAAGAACCAAGAAAGGAATACATACAATACAATCTATTTAAAAAAAAGTAGTAGCAAACATAATCTTATAACATAAATAATTATATCTGAATACACTCAACTCTTCAATCGATCATGAAATATCACTTGGAATGGTTCAAACAGAAGAGTTTTAAATCGGATTCTATTTAAGAAATCGGAAGTTTTGTATTGAACTATAATGTAGCAACTAAAATATATGAATTTTATATGTTTTGTCATCTAAATTCAAATTAACAAAATGTTTTTAGAATAAATATTCATGATCTCTGGACCTTTCCAAGCAAAATTTTGGTCTCCTTAATTACGAGAATTTTCCAACCATCAGATTTTAAGAGATTATGTATTGTAATTACATAAATATTTCTAAAAGATTCAAGTTAAATGTCAATCATTGTATGCCACTTGAGATTTTGTGTAATTGAATAAAGTGACAAGGACTGGATGACGGGTGTCTAGACAAAATAACTGACCATATCAAGCAACGGCCAATGCAGGTCAAATCAAGTCAAATCATATGTCTATCTGCCTGTCTGCCTGTCTGTCTATAATAATAAACAAAACAAATGCACTCAACAGAGCAATACTTAAAATAAAAGTGAAACTGTTGCGCCATAATCAATTTGAAGACAAAAAGGAGTTGACATGACACATTTGAATGGAATGGAATGGAATGGAATGAAATTGAATGGAATTTACCTCAATTGAATTGAGAGCTTTGAACATAAGTTGTTTGTCTGGCGGCAGCAGTGGGGCGGCGTTTAACAATAACAAAAGATTACATATTAATATCCAAACCGTCGTCCAGAGAGATTTATTAAGTGATTTGTTGTCATACCCTTTATATGATTTAAAAACATATGAGTATATTAAGTTCATTATAATGTCATGCCACATGATGCATATAATGTGTGAAATATTTTATATTTTTTATGTAAATATGTTAAAAAAATAATGAAATGAGTCCTCTACTCATTGATTTTTATATATGTTTTAATGAACTTTCAAACTATTTATATATTTATCATATTTCAAAGGCATAGTTAACCCAAATCTGCAACTAGTTAAACTGATTCTTTAAAATTATTAACAATTCACATATGAATTTTTGAAAACCTCCAAATGGAAATCTTTAATCTTTTTTATGTGAAGTGTATGTAAGTGAGTTTTGGTAAGACCAAAGTTATCAATTTTTCCTATATCTTGTAATATCTGATGTTATTTTCTTTCTTTTTTTTTTTTTTTTTTTTTTTTTTTTTTTTTGTGTTGTGAGCGTGTGAGTTTTACTATGCTCGGTTTACAAATTTTGTGTATAAATACAATATATTCAGAATGATATCATTTTTATGATTTCTTTTTGTGGTGCCACATGTGGCAATAACACCTGCGCTTGTCATTTATGCGTCATGGACACGCACGCACACATGCACGCACAACTACTATGTAGTATAAACAGACAAAAGCAGACAACATAACATATCCTTCCAATACTAATACCAATAGCATATATTTTACATATATATATATAGTGAGTGAATCTGTCTGTCTTGTCTATATAATTATGTAATTTGAGTGCGTTGATGGAGTGCAATTATGTTGTTGCGTTAATTGAAATGTTAAACGCCATCATTATGACAGCGTCCAAAGTGGCAAACAGACATTGTGGTAAATGTGGATACATACTATACATACTTATATGTACATACATGTACATGCAGACATAACCACTTGACTTGAATGCTTGGCATAAAAGGAACCGAGTCAATGTTAATATTAAAATTGTCTAGAATATTGTCGGCCGCCTTTAAATGTTAAGTTGAGTTAAGTTGCGTTGGTTCAACAAGAGTTTGATGGATCCATGGATAGATGGATAGATGGATGGATGGATGGATGGATGAATGAATGAATGAATGGTTATAGGAGACATGATTCTATGTCATTTCATGATGACTTTGGGTATATAAATTAATAAAATATAGTATATGTATATAATTTTATTGAGAATTTATACATAAAATTTCTTCTTTTATTTTATAGCAAACGAACAAAAATGTGACAATGAAGGCAAAAAAGGGGGAAAAAAGACATTAAAACCCCGGGGTCAAGTCAATCATAAATAAAGAAAGATTTTATGACTTTATGCATAAATGAAATACATGAATATACTTAGTAAAGGATGTTAAAATAAGGGTTAGGAGGGGAGTAGAGTAGAATAGAGTATAGAGATGTGGATGGATGATGGTAAAAGATATAAAAACTCATAAAAATACCAACATATCAATAAAATCGTATACTCTTTCTTCTGTATACACATAGTCGTACATACATATGAATATGTAGACTAGTCTATTACTAGTTATATCTAATGATGATAATGGGGAAAATATAAAATTAAATAAAGGGAGAAATCGTTTAAACAAATACATGTGTACAAGATTAGTGACCATAAAAATTAAACAAATTTTAAGTCGATAGTACAAAAAACAAGAACTTTCATTTGGATCCTGGTTTGTATGGGGGGTACCCCTCCTAGAAGTCCGAGGGTCTTGAAATTTTCATGGTTTGTGGATATGGGTCAGAGAAAATTTCAATTCAATAAGACAAAAAACAAAAAAATTTTTCTAATAAGAACTTTAATTTAAAAGGGGGTTTGTATGGGAGGTACCCTTCCTGGCAACCCTAGGATCATGAAATTTATATGGTTGGTGGATATAGACCAGAGACTTATAGTGTTCAAATTTCAGTTCGAAACCAAAAAACTTTTTCTAATAAGAACATTGATTTAAAAAAGGGGGTTTGTATGGGAGGTACCCCCCCTAGTGGTCCGATTCGGCTGATTCACAAACTTGAGGCGTTTGGTAAAAAGAAACCTATTTACAAAATTTCAGCTCTATAGCTCAAAAACTGAAGGACTAGGAGTGCGAACAGATAGACCGACGGACAGACGGACATGGCTAAATCAACTCGTCTCATCGAGCTGATCACAAATATATATACTTTATGTGGTCTGCAATGTCTCCTTCTGTGTGTTACAGATTTCATGACAAACTTATAATACTATTCACTAATGTGAAGAGTATAAAAACCAATAAAACGAAGATTAACTTTGGCTATGCCGAAGTTGTATTACAACTCTTCACGCCCCTCCTAGTGGACCGAGGGTCTTGGTGGATATTGCTCAGACATTTAATGTTTCCAAATTTGAAGTCGATAGTACAAAAAACAAAAAAAGTTTTTCCAATAAGAACTTCAATTGGGACCCTAGTGGTCTGATGGTCTTAAAATTGGTTGGTGGATATGGGTCAGACACTTATAGTGTCTAAATTCCACGTACAAAAAACAAAAAAGTTTTTATCCTAAGAACATGAATTTGGAGCCAGGTTTGTATAGGGGGTACCCCCCTAGTAGTCCGCTTCGGCTGATTCCGATAAATGTACTGCTTATGGTAAAAAGAAAGCTTCGTGATCAAAAACTGAGAGACTAGTTTGCATACACACAGACAGACAGACAGACGAACATAGCTAGATCAACTCGTCTCATCACGCTGATTAAGAATATACATACAATACTTTATGGGGTCTCCGTTGTCTCCTTCTGTGTGTTATAACCTCCATGATAAACTTATAATACTCTTCACTGCGCACTGAATAGTATAATCAGCTTATTAAGATTCAAAATTGCCATTCAGAGGACAAAATACGACATCATGATTCAGTTCAATGGGTATACGCCAGGCTTGCCAATTTATTGGTATTTTTAAAAGTCAGATTCAGAAAAAAATTTATAAATAGTGACTAGGAAAACCCCTTAAAAAAATAAATCAATTTACCTTTTGTAATATTCCTTATTTAAAAATTATTTGATATTTCAAATTTAATTGCATTTCATTCTCATTCTGTCTTTTGAAAGTACAGCTAACTTGACAAGCCTTTTATACGCCATTATAAAGTTATTGGATTTTTAAGCAATTGAAATACAAGAAGAGTTGGCAGTCTTCATTAGCTGATAAATTTATTGTTCATTCCATTTTGTCGGCGACATTCTGTATTCGCTGTATAAAAAAACGTACATACTATAACAAACATCATCAAATAGAATATTCTGGTAATTATTAATATGCCCATTACATACAATATTTACATTTAAAACATTCTTATAGATCGTATAACATCAATAATTACTGTCACTAACAGACAATGGATAATTCGAAGTCTGAAGACAAGAAGCTAATTGTCATACCGCAAGAAGTTTTTCTGCAGCATAATGTGATCAGCATATTACGCAGTTGGGTGGAGTTAATTGAGACTCCCAACGAATCGGACCTGACAGAAATCAAAAATTGTGTCTATTCATTGATTCTAAATAATCATTTCGAATCGCTATACAATGGGATGTTATTCTGGTGTCGCCTCATCAACATTTATCGTAACTCCTCACCAAAATACTGCAGTTGGCACCAAGCATACAAACAGGTGGAGGAAGCTACAATGAGAACACAAATTTATATGTTTGGGAACATTGTGTTGGAATTGGGTGCAAAAATCGAATGCACTATTTGTGAACTAGAATAAACATTTATAGCATTCATTTGGAATATTTCAATAAAAATACAAGAAAAAAACATAAAATAAATCCCATTTTGTCATTTTAAGTAAATTATTTAAGAATATAGCTGGAGGAGGGGAATACTTTTTACAAAAAATATGATAAATCAGAAATCATCAAAAAGCTATCGATATTTGTCTCTCCATCCAAGTGCCTGGTTGTTTAAAAATAATTAGCGCTCGTAAAATTAGTAGAGATAAATATATGAAATGACACTGTGCTGGCAGCCACCTGGTGCGTTAAATGCCGTCGGCAAGATATGCAACAAAAGCGTACATACTTATATAGATTAAAATCATAATTCCCCGATGACTGACAGAGGCAGCGCATATATATACATACACACGTACATAGATAATTAATATAAAAATCTTGTTAATTGTTGTTGTCAAGGTCTTTTTATTTCATAAGGGTAGGGTATTTTAAGGTTCATTAAGCCAAAGTTAATATTCTGAAAAATGCATGGATTTCTGCAATTTTCTTTTGATAGCTTTCGTATTATCGCAGTTTTTCTCTCCCATGCTCATTTTCCCTCTCTCTTTTTAATGCTATTTATTCTCTCTCCTATAACCATAAAGATACTAGAAATGTCAAACAAAAAAAAAAAAAAAAACCGGCTTCGAAAACTGTACAAAAATTCGCTTAACAACAACTTCCAAGAACAATTGAGAGCAAAGCGAGAGTGCATGTCCGTCTGACGCAGCTTCGCGTAAGTCGAGTTTAGTCGGTCACTCAGTACTCAATATGTCACTCTCTCAAGTGAACCATAAAAGATGCTTGAAATGTTAAAAATAAAAACAGTGTTGAAAACTTTACAAACAGTCACTTAGCAACAACTTCCAAGAACAATTGAGAACATAGCGAGAGAGCATATCTGTGTGACGTGGCATCGTGTAAATCGATTTCAGTCGGTTACTCTTTACTTAATATGTTTCTCTCTCAAATGAACCATAAGAGATTATTGAAATGAAAAAAAAAAAAAAAAAAAAAAAACACTGTTGGAAAATGTACAAAAATTCACATAGCAACAACTTCCAAGAACAATTGAGAGCAAAGCGAGAGTGCATGTCCGTCTGACGCAGCTTCGCGTAAGTCGAGTTTAGTCGGTCACTCAGTACTCAATATGTCACTCTCTCAAGTGAACCATAAAAGATGCTTGAAATGTTAAAAATAAAAACAGTGTTGAAAACTTTACAAACAGTCACTTAGCAACAACTTCCAAGAACAATTGAGAACATAGCGAGAGAGCATATCTGTGTGACGTGGCATCGCGTAAATCGATTTCAGTCGGTTACTCTTTACTTAATATGTTCCTCTCTCAAATGAACCATAAGAGATTATTGAAATGAAAAAAAAAAAAAAAAAAAAAAAACACTGTTGGAAAATGTACAAAAATTCACATAGCAACAACTTCCAAGAACAATTGAGAGCAAAGCGAGAGTGCATGTCCGTGTGACGCGGCTTCGCGTAAGTCGAGTTTAGTCGGTCACTCAGTACTCAATATGTCACTCTCTCAAGTGAACCATAAAAGATGCTTGAAATGTTAAAAATAAAAACAGTGTTGAAAACTTTACAAACAGTCACTTAGCAACAACTTCCAAGAATAATTGAGAACATAGCGAGAGAGCATGCTGTGTGACGTGGCATCGCGTAAATCGATTTCAGTCGGTTACTCTTTACTTAATATGTTCCTCTCTCAAATGAACCATAAGAGATTATTGAAATAAAAAAATAAAAAAAAAAAGTGTTGGAAAATGTACAAAATTCACATAGCAACAACTTCCAAGAACAATTGAGAGCAAAGCGAGAGTGCATGTCCGTGTGACGTGGCATCGGGTAAATCGAGCTCAGTCGGGTCACTCAGTACTCATAAGCTTAATTGCTGGTTCCATTTTGTCGGCATCATTCTGTATTCGCTGTGTAAAAAAGCGTACATACTATAACAAACATCATCAAATAGTATAATCTGGTTATTATTAATATGCCCATTACATACAATATTTACATTTAAAACATTCTTATAGATCGTATAATATCAATAATCACTATCACCAACAGACAATGGATAATAAGAAGTGTGACAACAAGAATCTACATGTAATACCGCAAGAAGTTTTTCTGCAGCATAATGTGATCAGCATATTACGCAGTTGGGTGAAGTTAAACGAGATTCCCAACCAAACGGACGTGACAGAAATCAAAAATTGTGTTTATTCATTGATTCAAAATAATGATTTGGAATCGCTATACAATGGGATGTTATTCTGGTGTCGCCTCATCAACATTTATCGTAACTCCTCACAAAAATACTGCAGTTGGCACCAAGCATACAAACAGGTGGAGGAAGCTACAATGAGAACACAACTGAATATGTTTGGAAACGTTGTGTTGGAATTGGGCGCAAAAATCGAATGCACTATTTGTGAACTAGTATAAATGTTAATAGTGTTCGCCCTGAATATCTACTACATTGGGATATTTCAACAATATTAAAAAAAAAAAAAAAAATGAAAAATAAAAACCTTTTGTCATTTCCATTAAATTATTTAAGAATGTAACTGGATGAGGGGAATACTTTTCTTTTTACTCTTCTATAGACTATGAGAGTTAAGAAAAATCTTTTGTTATCAAGAGTAGGGAATTTAAGCTGCGTAACGAGTTAATATTCTACAAAATGCGTGGCTTTCTACAATTTACTTTTGTTTGCTTTCGTATTTTCGTAGTTTTTCTCATACATAGTCTCTCTCTTTGTTTCACACACACACTCTCATTTTCCGCTCTCCCACTCAAATGATGTTCGTGAAATGTAAAAAAAAAAACAGTGTGGAAAAATGTGCAATGATTTCCTTAGCAACAATTTCCAAGAACAATTGAGAGCAAAGTGTGAGTGCATGTCCGTGTGACGTGGCATCGTATAAATTGAGTTTAAGCGGTCACCCTATTCGATCTCACTCAAATGAACCACAACAGTTGCTTGAAATTTCAAACAAAAACAGTGTTAAAAAATTTTCAAAAATTCGCTTAGTAACAATCTCCAAGAACAATTGAGAGCAAAGTGTGAATACATGTCCGTGTGACGTGGCATCGTATAAAGGTATGCATTGATCATACAAATATTTGTGCAAATTTTACGAAAAGAGAGAGAGAGAGAGCGCAAGCGACTTGTGTCGTCCATGGCATTGCTTGTGAGCTTGTGTAAATGTTTGACGAAAATCAATGGTTGGCAACGATACAAATTACAACAGCAACTATTTGCGCAAATAGTTTTATGGTCATTGCCTACCTTAAATCGAGTTTAATCGGTCACCCTATTCTATAATAAAAAAATATAAATCTAACTTCATTTTCATTTTTAATCAGTATTCAGTATTCAGTATCATTTTTTTTTCACTTAGTTTAGAGGCAACATCGGAGAGCAGAATTTTTTTTGATTTTTTTTTTTTGTGAAAATTTTCCGTGTTTTTTTATATAATAAATTTAAGTGGTTAAGTGTTATTATTTATTACAAAGTCTAAAAGAATCATAATGGTAAGTAATAAAAAAAAAAATTGTTTGTAAATATAAATTAGCTGCAACGCGACCCACAATTATGTGTCACAGGCGTCGAGCTCAGAGATTTCAGAGGTGTCAGAGGTATCAGATGTGTCGATGACCGATTTAGACGTTGGGCGGTCTGGAAAACTGAAGCGGGCTTGTTCGCGTATACGTAAACTAAAAACCCGCAGACAAAAAACCCAAGCCAGGCTGGTCAGGAAGCGTGGTAAAAAAACTAAGGCTAGAAGCGAACTATATGTATATAAAGCCAAGCCAAAGAAGTCATATAGACCACAAGTACCCAATTTCCGTCCACGTGCTAAACAAATATGTAATGACGAATATTCTGATGAAAACATACCCCGTGAGTACTTAATGTTTCTAAGATATTACCATGGTAGACACCGCGATTTGAGCCCAAAGGAATTCATCCGTAAGGCCGCAAAGAAATGGACCCGAAATCCTATTAAAACAGCCAAATTTTGGTAAGTTTCACATAACAAAATGTCTCGTAATAAATTTTGTTACTTATAAATCGCATAATTTTTTTTTTGTTTTTCTTTAACAAACATAAAACAAAAGCCGGATGGTAGCCGAGATGAATAAGAAAAAGTCAAAAAAAACAAGAATGATTCGTAAGAAAAAGTAAAAGCACACAACTTTGTCCAAAATATATTTGTCACACCGTTTAAAGTTCAAGTTGTGTTGCTGTTTCGGTATGGCAAATGTTTTTGGGTCCACGAATTCCGGTAAGTAATTTCCATATAATTCTGATTGTTTTCTTGAGCCTCATTTCCACTGGGCTAGTTTGTTTAGTATCTAGTAGCCAGTAGATTCATCCAGTGTAACAAGCAGAGTGTAAAGACTATATCTAGAAAATTTGAGAGCAGTCCTACTCTACTCGCTACTGGCTACCAATTAGTGCTCTCACAGGCACAAATTCTCTCTCATTTTTACAGTGAGTCAGCATTGAGGCAGCTACTTGCTTGAACGCAGCCAGCCTTTCGTTTTCTACTTACGCAGTCAGCAGCAGCGACATTTCTCAAAAGTAAGGCGCCGCTGCGAGCAAGCAAGTAATTTCTTATCTTATTTCGCCTTTGCATTTTGCTTTTTACTGTTTATTTTACGAAGCAAGTCAGCAGCAATAGTCATACATATATACTAGCACCAGAATTTGGCTGTTTGGTTGTGCTTGTGCTTGCTTGATGTTTGATTGTTTGGTTGTGATTGTGCTTGCTTGATGTTTGATTGTTTGGTTGTGCTTGTGCTTGCTTGATGTTTGATTGTTTGGTTGTGTTTGTGCTTGCTTGCTGTTTGTTTACTATTACTGCTGTTTCGTTTACTATTTCTGCTGTTTCGTTTAACTATTTCTGCTGTTGCGTTTTGAGTATTTCGGATGCTTCGTTCGACTATTTCGGCTGCTTCGTTTGATACAAATTGTGTTGTTTCGAAACTGCATGACTACTGAACGAGTGAAAAGCTTTGTGTATCGTCATCACACAAACACGTATGTTTCTAAATTTGTTACTTTGCAGATTACATACTAACCCAATGGAAATCAGTCTTTATACTATTGTTGTTTTATTAGATATTTGTATAAATTTGTAATTTTCCTTGCAGACCTAATAAGTAAACTGTTAGTTGTCATTAATTAAAAGTGATGTCTCTCCGTTTAATGTTAAAGTCTTATATTTGTTGGTGTGGTAAATATTATGGGGTGAACGATTTCCGGTAAGTAATTTCTATCTAATAATGATTGTTTTCTTATACATACTACTACTATTGTAGTTTTATTATAAGATATCTGTATAAATTTGTAATATTCCTTGCAGACCTTAAAAGTCAATTGTTCGTTAAAAATGTTGTTTGTCTGTTTCAAGTCCAAGTCTGATTGGTTTTTTTTTTATTGAAACTTTTTTGCGTCCGCGATGTCCGGTAAGTAATTTCTATACTAATTTTACATTTTCCATATTTATGGATAATATTATAAAGATATATAGCAGTTTTGTTGGAAATTTCTTTAACTATAAAATCTTCTTCTTGCAGATCTCATGAAAAGTATGTGTAGCATCCTAATATGCATGTCATGCTGTAGTGGTAATGATTAAAATTGAATCCGTCCGTTTTTCCAGGCTCACACGTAATTGTCTATATATTTCTATTTAATTCTGATTGTGTTCTTATAATAAATTAATTTTTTTTTTAAGGTTTATTTCATTGATTACGTCGTGTACTTCGTAATACATCTTGGCTGATAAGTAAATGTCTATATATTTCTATTTAATTCTAATTGTTTTAGTATACTTATTATGTCTTAATTGGTATTATTTTAAGGTATGTCATTATACAAAATTAATAGCACCACACTGTGTAAAATTTTTGAAGTTAAATCTATTTTTTAAATGTGGTAAGTTAATAATAACAGAGATGTAGTTTTCTCAAAGACATTTGTATAAATTTGAATCCCCTTCCTCTTACAGATCCGATATTAGTAATGATCTTTAATGATGAGATACATAAATGTTTCTTTTCATCTTCCCTTTCTGGTAAGTAATCTTTTATAGAAATCTATTGAATTCTAAAAGTGTAATTTGCATAATTTTGAAATTGTTGCAGTATTGATAAACGAATAATTTATATTGTCCCAATTTAATATAAATGTCCCAGCTGTCATCCACCCAATCCGGTAAGTTATATCTTAAAGATTCTGATTGTGTTTGTTTTACTAATTGTTTTTTTTTTTTTTTTTTTTTAAGGTCTTCTCACTGAATGTTGCTTACATTAATTTTTTTTTTTTTGATGTCCTTTCGAAAAAAATTTTGTTGTATTCAAAATAATTTGCATAATTTTGATCAAAATTGCATTTATTGTATTAAATATTTGGTCTAACTAATTTAAAACGATTAAAATTTTATTACTTGACATCGAAAGCAAAATAGTTTTTATTTTACTTATAATTAAAAAGCATAAATTGTGCTATGGGTTTGATGGTGGTGGTAGTTTTGGTGGTGGTGGTGATTATCATGACCAACCATCAAAAATTTCTATTCAGTTTTAAACATTCATATAAATCATTTAATTATGCTAATTGCGTATACAATTTCTAAAACTCCTCATTCATTTAATTTAATACACTTTTAATGGACACGTAATGCATTTTGATTTTGATTCTAATGATGTTTTATGGACGCAATATACGCAATAACAAAAACAAAATCATAAAACCAACGACAACAACAACAACAACAACAAAATTATAGCATTAAATATTATAATGATGTTTTGTATTATAAAATTAAATTTAAAGTAACAAATTGCATTGATTATAATCAACCTTTTACATTGTTGTTTTTAAGTCGAATCATCGAATTGAAATATTGTTGTTGTTCCCTTCGACATCTAAATGCAAATAAAATCAATTTCAATAAGAAATCGAATGAGAATGAAGTATATCATAATGTACAATTAGGGTAATAGAGTGCGTAGTGCCTAAGAATTTTTGTATGAAAATGTCAACACAACTTTTTGTCAACTTGTCCTGGACAAAAATATAAATACTTAGTAATAAGCTGCTGCTGGTACCTGTTTTCTAAGAGGAGTTAGTATCAATTACAAACAAACTAATAATCAGGTGATGATGATAATGATGACAACCAAAATTCATTGAAAAAAAAAAAAAATATCTATCAAAACAGAGGAAGCATACATACATAAGGAAAATAAGCCAAGAAGGATTAAAGAACTTGGTTGGTTGGTTTTGCTTGTTTAAAAATTCTATAATTTATGCAGAGAAATAACTAAATTATGCAGATCATCATCTTCTTTGTAAATGGTCGTTTTAGTCTTCGTAGAGTCGCACCTTTTGTTAGAACTTCCCCCAGTACATGTGGATGCCTTTAAGGACACTGATTACAATGGCTGCTGTGTAAATTTATTTCCTCAACATATTTAGACAACTTGAGATCTCTTTGCACAGTAAAGTTGTGGATATACAGCAACGCTTTGGAAAGCCTGAACTTTCTTTATGTTACTTATATGCAGCAGTAATACCTCATATTTGTATGGCATAAAGTCAAATCGGGGAATGAATATTTTATTTGACAGAGAAAGTTTACTGGTTGGTAACAGCCAGATGAGGAGCTTGCCGAGAATTAGACTAGCCTTGGTCCACCTACGAAATCAGCTCTAAGCAATATGTTAATTCTGGAGCAACATCGCTCTTCAGTGTGAAGCAACATATCCGTAGTTATTATGTATGCAGGGTTATGTTGATTGATTATCAATTGTCTCAGCTGGCAAAGGAAAGGGTAAAGAATCATATGCATGAATTCATATATGAAGTGTTTTATCATTTTAGTTTGTATCGAAACTTTACTAAATTTATATTGTATGAACATTTAATCAATATACATATATCTATCTTTTTATCTATCTATCTATCTATCTATCTGCTTGGAAGTGTCGGAGAGACTCTACTCTAAGTGTACATTTGTGTAAATAGTATGAGAGCATTATTCGTATTGCGAGGGGAATCAACACAAATCACATTCGTCACATCTTTTTGTCTTCTAAGCAAGGGAAAATTATTCTCTCAGTATTTGATGTGAGCTTTTTTTCTTCTAATTCTTCATTTTATGTACTATATATAAAACTATATACACGCAGCACTGGCTCTTGGGTACAATGAGTGGAATGGTCGCTTTAGGTGCCAAATGGCATGGGGCGCCAAAAAGCTAAGTTCAAAAAACAATTTCCAGTGCAAAATAATTTTTTAAAATATATAACGTTATGTAAAGCGAAAGTGTCGACCAAAGGGCGCCGAAATACATATATAAACGCGTAACTATTTTCTATATAGACACAAGAATTTGATCGAAAGGAAGGTTAATAAAATTGAATCTTTAGAATTTCAATGGAAATGAATTGTGATTGTTACAATGAATGAAAAATGAAATGAAATATGTTTGAAATAATAAAATTTTGTACTATAACTTTGACACAATTTAATTAATTTTGATAAAAATTATTTAATTATTTATTAATTTATTTTTCAATATTTTAAAATTTTTTCCCCAATTTAAATATTTTTTTTTATTTTATTTTAATTTTTTTTTTTATTAGTTTTTTGTATTATATGATTTTGATTTTGTTTAAATTATTATGTTATATAATGTTTTTGCTGTTGTCATTGTCATTGTTGTTGTATTTATAATATTTATATAAAATAGAATCGAACTAATTATATTGAAATCATATTGTGGTCACGGCAACATTTTGAATGCAAACTCATTTCTTTCATTTTTAGTTTAAATTTTATTCCCATTTTTATTTACAAATTTATGCAAAATTCATTTATATATAAAAAATGTGTATATGATGATATTGATGATGATGATGAAGATGATAATATAATATTTATGAATATAATCCTGGTAAGGGAAGTGTGTATGGACAGAGATTTTTTTTTTTTCAAAATAAATATTGAATACTAATTATACTTTTATAAGGATTCAATGGAAGAAATTTACAAATTCTAAATGAAACTATACGAAATTATAATATTTATCTACAGTATAAAATGCTATACATACGATGTATATGGTATTATCTCTAGACTACTATGTTTTTGTAATGATTAGAATCATGGATTAGAGATAATAACCCTTGTTTTTTAAAACACTAAGCTCTCTATTTGGTAAAAAATTCTAATAACAATTTCTATAATAAGAATGAATACTGGGAATATCAGCCCCAACAATAATCAGTGGTCATGGTAGTTCCAGTGTATAATGGAATCCTCCTCTTTCAGTATGATTATATGTAGGGTTTTAATCGCTACTGAGGTTTGGGCTTTGGATTAAGGGAATATTTTGTATTGAAGGCGAAATTTGATATGAGAACCAATCAATCGAAATGCCTTTCTCAGATTTGATGTGGATGGGCAATTTCCATGATTGCTAGATTTAAAGAGGATCTGGAAATTGATTTGAAATGTTGCTTTTTATCAATCATCAATACTAAGTGAACACAATAACAATTGCTATGGAATTTTTGCAATAAATTTATTGATTTCGCATAACCATCAATAAAGTATTCATTCATTCATTCATTCACATGTTCAAATTAGTATATGTAAATATAAATTTTATTATATAGAACCACACAAGAGATCATCATAATAAATGCAAAACCTCAATAGTTTAAATTAAATAAATGAAGTTGTTTGGCTTAGCTGTTTCATGTGAAAAATTGTTGAAATAAAAAAGAAAGAGGGAGAATTCAATGGAATTCATGTAAAATAAATTCAAATGGTACAATAAAACTAATAATAATAATGGATCTAAAAACTTAAAATATGGCAAAACATAAACTTCAATTTAGCGAAGTTTATGCACCTTTTACATCACATCGCAGTTAATGAATTTGTTTATACAGAAGTTATATATTATGAGGGAAGTTTAGATCGCAGATTTATCAATAATTTTGGCAATCGATTAGATTTTTAAATTTTCCTTTGCAAATTATCAATTCAAATGAAATGAAGTGAAGTTTCATGTGATGAAAGAAACGATTTCAATATTAACATACATGGGTTAATCGATCTAATTTCTGGAATTTAATGTAGAAAAAGTGACTGTTTTAGATAATAAAAAGATTACATTAGTTTATGAGAAACTTTTATTTTGACATATTAATTTTATAAGCCACTAAGGTCTCATTTACATAATGATTGCTTGAACGCATTAGAAATCAGCAAACATTGTATTCTTTCTTTTTAGCATAAGCAGTGCAGCCTAATCGGTCTACTAGGGGTCATACCCCCCATACAAGCCCAAATCCAAATTCATGTTCTTATTAGAAAATCTTTTTGTTTTTTTGGACTAACAACTTTAAATCTACACACTAGAAGTATGTGATCATATCCACTAACAATGTAAATTTCAAGACCCTCGGTCTACCAGTAGAGGTACCTCCCATACAAACCCAAATCCAAATTCATGTTCTTATTAGAAAAACTTTTTGGTTTTTTGTGCTATCGATTTAAAATTTTGCATACTAGAAGTATGTGACCCATGTCCACCATCCATATAAATTTCAAGACCATCAGTCCACCAGGAGGGGTACCTCCCATACAAACACAGATTCAAAATTTTTGTTCTTATTAGAAAACCTTTTTTATTTTTGTATCATCGAATTAAAATTTGGACACTAGAAGTCAAGACCCTCAGACCACCAGGAAGTGTACCTACCATACATACCCAGATCCACATTCAAATTAATGTTTTTATTAGATAAACTTTTTTTTTTATGTATTATTAACTTGAAATTAGAACACTATTGGCAACTGACCAACAATTTAAATTTCAAGGTCCTCGGACTACTAGGAGGGGCATGAAAAGTATTACAACATCAGTATAGCCAAAGTTAATCTTCTTTTTACTGTTAAATATTTGAAATAAGCAAAAATGTACTTGTTTTTTGAGTAAGACATCAAAATTATATATTTTCCAAATTCAAACCTAAACAACAATGGATATAGTAGTGGGGATGCAGGAATGTTGGGTAATGATAAAGTAGTATACTTGCTTATTATTAATAATTTTGTGCAAATGTTGCAATCATAAAGAATGAAATAATGATAGGAAGAAATTACATTACAAATGAAAGAAACATTACCAATCGCACAGTACACAGATACAAAGATATACAGATAGCCACTGTAGTTCTTAGAAATGTATGTGCAAAGATGCCAATACAAATAAATAGACATTTATTTATTTATAAAGGAAATATAAGAGATATTGTAAGATCAAATGAAGAATAGATAGAACAACACAAAATTTTATATTAAAATATTTATGCAAACAAAATCGTTGAGAAATAAACGTTAAGGTCTCATCAACCACAGAGACAAACAATAAGAATGAAGAGTATAAAAATGTGTTGTTGGTTTTGTTAGTGCAGTACTATCATCATCATCATCATCATCATCATCATCATCATCATCATCATCATCATCATCATCATCATCATCATCATCATCATCATTATAATCATCATCCTTGAATGTGTATGCTTGCTTGTGATTGTTGTTTATAAAATTTGCATAATAAATTAAACTAAATAAGCAAAATTATTGTATAATCAAAGACTTTGATTTGCTTTACTGCTGCTGCTGTTGTTGCTGTTGTTGCTGTTGTTGCTGTTGTTGCTGTTGCTGATGTATCTGCATCTGATATTTACCAACAGATATACACACATACAGATAGATAAGATATAACTGTAGTTTAGTATAAGAATATTGTACAATATTATTATATGTATGTAAGTATTTACGTAAGTACTACGAGTGCATTGCATTTGTAATGTACTTTGTATCTGTAAATGTAAGTACTTATTTGTAAATGTGTCTGTAACTGGTAACTGAGTGTGTGACTCATTGCAATATCATTAATATTAATTTGTGTTTAATTTATTGTAATTTATGAACGAATGAACGATTTATGTTTGTCGACAACGACAAGGACGATGTACTTTGTTTGATAAATCATCATCATCATCATCATCAGCATCATAATAATGATCATCCTATCATAACAAAGTAAATGAAATGAATGAATGAACATTTACAATGTATGTACACATCTATCTAGATACTCATTTCAAATGAATATTTGTGTGCAAAGGCATATACTAATTCATAAATGAAATACGTATATGACATAAGCAAATAGACATACAAAAAACAATAAGGATACAAGGATAAAGCTGCTACCTTGGATTTGTGTATCTATGACTTTGACTATTACGTAGAGTTTTTAATTTTTTTTTTTTTTTTTTTACAACTTCATAAAATTATGATCAGTCAGCAGTTGCAACAAATATGTATAAATATACATATCTAAGTAAAAAATATATCTATGTAAGTATCTAGGAAGTATCCATCAATATACTTAGAAGCATGTGTGCATGTGCTTCGTTTAGAGAAGAGAAATCCTAATAATAACAATAAAATTTCATGTGCGACAAAGTGTTGCCATTGCGTGTTGCCAGCCACAATTATTCTGATGCAGCAACATTCAAGTGTTGTGGTGTAATATGGTGTGGTATGGTATAGTATGGTATGATATGATATAGAAGGGTATGGCAGTGTAGGGGAGTGCAGTATGAGTGCATAAGTGGTTTGATGTGGTATGGCTTAGCTTCGGGCCTTGGCGCATTGGCCATATTCAAATTATTGCCAAATGCTTGCACACTTTTGCTCAACAGACGACGACAACGACAACGACAATGACGACTATGCAAGTTCACACGATTTGTGATGTTTGTTACAATATAGTACAGTTGTTGTTATTGTTCTGTTGTTGTTGTTGGAAGCCTGACTGACTGACTAAATGACTGTCACCTCCCAGTAGTAGTAGTAGTAGCTTGTTGCAACAACCAAGCGAATGAATGTGCACCACCATTTACATTTTGTTCCGGCTGCGCTTTTACGCTAAAATAACAATAACTCAAACGTGTGACGTTCGTGTGTTGGTTGTGTGCATCTAGATACTCGTCCATACATATATGAATGAAAGGTTAGTGGCTCAGGGCATGTGTGCAACATTGTTAGTTGTTGGCAACATTCAACAAAACTCCAGTTTCACTAGCAACATTGGCACCCTGGCCCTTCATCGCTTGACTCTTCCTGACTTCCTACATCACTGGCGCTAACAATAACCACATAAAATGGCGGCATTGCATTTGCCACATGTGACACAGAATATAATAGAACCAGTAATAGTAGCAGTACAGGAGACAATACAGAACAGAGTAGCACAGATGAAAAGAGGATGAGAAAAATGTGCTGATAAAGAGAGAGATAGAGAGAGAGAGAGGGAGAGGTAAAGAGTATAAAATACTATAGCAAATGCAATGGTGGCAATGGCAATGATGATGATGATGATGATGATGATGATCATAATGATTATGATGGCGATGGCGACACTGTAACATTTAATGGTGCATACACAGTGCAAGAATGATAATAATAGTAGTAAGGATAAGAACCGCAGATACTCGCAGCATCATGGATTACTACTAGACTTTTGGGGGGAGGGGGGTGCGGTTAACATTTAGATAGTTGTATGTAGATACATAGATGCCTGTAATTGGAACTGGGTATTGAAATTTTGCTCGAGTGCATAACTAATGCGATGAATGATGAGTGGCATGTGGCATGCGGCATGTGGACTGAATTGAATAAATGGCATCCATCCACACATAAAATACAATAGTACAATGCAATACAATTGTAGTATTGAAGCGTGACTGTAAAGCAGTTTATGTGATAAGCAGATATTGTCACTATATATCAATATATTGCAAATTATCCACCCCCTTATAAATTTCTATTTGTTTTAATAAATAACAATTAAGTTGCATTTCTTTCATTCTCAAAAACAACAGAACAACAGGAATACTATACTTTCTTGTAGAAAAATATTTTTTTATAAATTCTATTGAAGCAATTATCATTATGCCATCCACCACCCTATTACTTACTTATATCTCACTCACTCTCTGTACCAATTGATAAGTTACTACTTACTACAAGTGACACATTTCGCTTACGCTTTCGTTTTGATTGCCAATTCCCATCTCTAATTCTCATTCCGATTAAACATTAGCATCCTTATGTCTCTCTGAGATTTCGAATATAAAAAAAATTAATGTTAATGTTGATGTTGATGTTGATGCTGATGCTGATGTTGCTGCTGCTGCTGCACCCTCTTAAAGTACAGTAAATATTGTTAATGCAAGTGTTGTGCAACCCTCAATGGTCCGAAAATAAATAAAGGAAAAGTAATTGTGTAACGCATGTCAAGCTAATTGAAATTATTTTCATTTTCACAATTTTATTCTTTCTGTTTGTGATAATCGAATATTTACATTAAAATCGATGATGATGATGATGATGATAATGATGGTGATGTTGATGGTAAAGGCATGACAAATCATAAGACACGGAAGCATCACATGATGATAATGTTCAAATTGTTAATGTTATGAAACACACTGCATGTTGTTATTGATGATGATGATGATGATGATAACAATAATAAAGTCGATGATGATGATGATGATGCTGAATACACCAAAGCATTCAATTAAGGATGCTTCGATGAATGAATGAAATGAATAAATGAATGAATGAATGAATGCAGTGACAGAATCATGTTGAAAAATTATTATTGTTGACAACACACATGATGCCATCATCATTATGGACAATACATATCATCATCTAATGGTGCGGGTGTATTTCTACTACTACTACTACTACTTATTAATATTTACGATGATAAGTGAATATTTGAGTGATATGATGTTTGTTCTTTCCATTAGTGGGTGAGTGCTTTCACACACAGAGACACACAAATTCATTTCTCCTCTATTAAGCCCATTAATGCATTCTATCAATGTCATTGTGAATTTTACTTTATAGGAGTCAATATAAAAAATTATAAATGTCTTACCTTTTTTTTTTTATTTTTTTTCTTTATTCAAATGTTTTCCTAGTTCAAAGATGAATTGTATAAGAATTTTGACAAAACTGCAATGAAAGAAAATATAGAATTGAATGATTAGTAAATAATTACATATGATTTCCAAAAATATAAGCTAACATTTTTGACTAAGAATAATCTTGGTTCTTAGTCCAAGGTATCCGAATGAAGCAACACTGAAAGATGAATGCTTTGTTTTACTGATGCTGATGTTCTTATCATATCTTTATCTTTCTTGAAAATACGAATGTTTATCTGCTGGAAATGTTATTAGGAATGAGAATGGGTGAATGTCCAAAGAAAAATGGAACATAGAACCCCATATACTGCTAAAATGAACACCAATAATAATGATAGAAATAATTACTTAATAATGCGAATTATTATTAGTTAGTTTGATTAATGTAGAATAATTTATAAATTCACTAATCCACTAGTTGAGATAAAACTAAACAGAAATTTAATACTAAAAAATATTAAAATATGTTGAAAAAAATCCAATTTTCATTTGAATCGAGTAGAAATGATATTGAGTTCACAAATTCAAATTGTTTTAAGGAAGACAAAAAAAAAAAACAATAATAATAATAATTACAATAATTAATTAATCATCATTGATTTAAAAAAAAAAAAGTAACCTATTTACAGTACATTTATATTTATTATTTATATTTAATGGATATAGAAATCTTTTTGTGATTGTGTGGATATAAGAAAGAAATTTAAGATTAAATATAAATAAATTGAATAGCTATGATTATAGGCCAACAATACCAATCAAAACCAATCAATATTTCTTAATCGGTTGATAATGGAAATATAGAAACAAAATATTAACAAGTAAATCATTTTGTTAATGATGTTTTTATTTCACAATTGTGGCATCAAGAGCATACACAGCATCATCGCGTAGAAGCATAAAAATGAGTTCAATTTCATTTAAAGATCAACAAGATACACATAACAACAACAACAACAACAACAACCAACACAACACAACACAACAATACAATCATATCATAATAAAAAGCAATATATCATGATTACTCAACTTAAATCAACGAAAAATTTGTCGCCCAAAAAATTTAAAAAAAAAAACACAGAAACAGAAAGTTGAGCTATGAAGAAAAATCTGATATGATGTACTATGTAGTAGATACTTTAGATGTGTGTAACCCCAAAACTCATTCAAAAAAAAAAAAAAAAAAAGACAAAAATATATATGAGGGAACCCATTTATTGTACTATACTTATATTGTATACTATACTCCTCATAGTGAGTAGTAAGTATGTCCAGCGGCTGCGACTCCTCCGATTGACTTCGTTTCTGTTCTGTTCCGTTCAGTTTTGGGGTCTGTTTTCTGTTTTATTTTTTGTGTCGCTTCAATTAAGCGTGAAATAATTTCTTTTGATTGACTTCAATTGAAATGAATTGTTCTTTAATTGAGAATCTAATCAGAATCATTGTTGTTTATGCTGCTATGTTGTACTGGTTCTTCAGTTTTGTTTTGTTTTGTTCTGTTCTGTTCTGTTCTGTTTTGGATTGGATTGGATTGGATTGGGTTTATTTCTCTATAAAACACAACACAAGACAACAATCAACTCCTGCTCTTTTTTATTTGTTATTTATCTTTACAATTTCAGAACGCAATAATCTTCTAAAAATAATAATGATTACCATCATTATGAAGATGATATATATATATTTTTTTTTTTTTTTTTGATTTTTTAATTCTTTACATTTGATTTGATATTTTCAACAAAAATATTTATTTATTGTATTAACATGAGTTTAATGTTTTTAAAACGAAAAAGTAGAAGTCTTTTAGTTATGCAATTTAATTAGTTAAATGAAAAATTTATTCATTCTGTGATCTATGAATAGCAACAAATTAATTTAAAATCAGTACAAAGAAGATTAACTTTAGCTATGACGAAGTTGTAAAACTCTTCACGCACTTTTTATATCTTCTGATTATTGTTCTAAGTTCATGTTTCGAGGGTCTCGGAATTTACATAGTTGGTGGATAATAATAATAAACAGATACCTACATAATAATAATAAACAGATACCTGTTTCTATTAAGAAGATGAATTTGAATCTGGGATTGTATGGGAGCTACCCCTTCTAGTAGTCCGAGGGTCTAGAAATGTATATGGTTGGTGGATATGAATCAGAAACTTATAATGTCCAAGCCGATAGGTTGTCTAATAAGAACATGAATGTGGATCTGGGTTTATATGAGGGCTGATTCCGACAAATGTTTTGCTTATGTTGAAAAAAAAGCTTCGTGCAAAATTTTAGCTCTCTTGCTCAAAAACTGAGGGACTCGTTTGCAAACAGACAGAAGGACAGACAAACATAGCTAAATCTATTCGTCTCGTCACGCTGATCAAGAATATATACATATACTTTATGGGGTCTGCTATGTCTCCTTCTGTGTGTTACAAACTTCATGATTAACTTATAATACTAATCATTGTGTGTACAGCACTTAGATACTAAGACGATTATTAACATATGTTAGAATGGCTGTCTACTCATATTCAGAGTATGGTGGGATTTTTGGTAAGTAAATTGACTTCACACAAGCTACAAGATCAATACATAACCGAGATTTGTCAGTCGATCGTTTCATACTGAATATTTCTGTGGAAGCTTTAAAAAATACCGAAAAGGCTTAAAGATTACAACAATTGTACTGTTGCTTATCATACCACACACTTGATGAAGTCTTTTCCATATTTAGAAAATCCAGTTAAGGAAATAAGTAGAGAATTCCAACTGACATTTTAAAAGATAGCAGAGCAGACTCAGTTACCATTTGAACAAGCTACCCAGCTCACACATATAATAAATATATTTGTTTTTTCTATGAAGATATAGTTTACGTTACATGAGCTGATAGATAGATAGATAAGAATTCTTGTTTTGAAAATGAAATGAATGAATTAGATTTGCAACAAAGATTTGCTTTCGAGTATAAAAATATAAAGAGAAATTCAATTATAGAATAAAATAGAAAAAACTGTATTAAGAATCTTTTATTCAATTTAATTGAACTTGAATATATTTTATAACATTTTTATATATTAAGTGTTACAAAATATGTATCAATAATAAAATTCTTTTTTCATTTGTATAGAATTTCATATATATTTGTTAAAAAAAAAAAAAAAAAAACCTCCAAGAGAACGAGATCAATTAAAATTAAAGTGTGCTAAAGTTGTTATTCGATGTTGTGTTAGTCAGAGAGTTTGTTTTTATGAAACTCTAAATACCGAAAAGAATAGACAATGAACAGATGAACAGATGAGTATAAAATAGAATGTGTTTTAGAACCAAACAAAAAAAAAAAAAAAAAAACAAGGATAGGGAAATATGTATCACAAAAACATTGAGGAGAAATTGCTGTCGTTGCGAATATTAACAGGCAATTTTGTGCCAAAGTATTTGCAATTCACACACTCACACAGTGTGAA
This sequence comes from Amiota mariae, assembly GCA_035041805.1. Taxonomy (NCBI): domain Eukaryota; kingdom Metazoa; phylum Arthropoda; class Insecta; order Diptera; family Drosophilidae; genus Amiota; species Amiota mariae. The sequence continues at coordinate 106,909 of JAWNKV010000830.1, forward strand.
TCAACGACACACACACACACACACACATACATACATACATACAGACACATTGACAGTAACGTTTTAAATGAACGCAATTTCCGAGTGGAATATGGTAAAGCTTAGATAGAATAGCGGCAGCTGTTTTTAATGGCGCGAAACCTAATGGAAAGCTTTAACCATGACCATGTATGTGGTATCTGTGAGTGTAAATACATATGTGTTCGTGTATGTGTATGGCTACGCAGTACAGCAAATTCGGTTCAGAGAACACGCATTGAAAATCGTATTATGTATTATGATTTTTTTTCTTTTTTTTTTTTGCAAATTAGCGCTTTTTTTCCATCATCATCATCATCATCTTCTTTTTCTATTTCTCATCATCATTATCTTTTACCATCACCATAATTGTCGTTATCATTATCATTATCATTATCAATGTGATTATCATCTTTATAGTAGTATAGTCATTGCCGTTATTATTAGCAACATTACACATTATTTTTTTTATTATTTATTTATTTTTCATAATTTTTTTTTTTTCCTTTGGGTTTGGCAACATTGCATTTAACGGTAATTTTAGTGGCGTTATTCGGTATATTGTTTTTTTAAGCAAATTTCTATAATGTTCCAATTGTTGTTGTTGTTGTTGTTGTTGTTGTTATTGGTATCATTATTATGATAAGTAATTTTTTTTGATTTTCCATAAAATATAAAACAAGAGACATTTATTTGACTAAGAGAGCCTATTTTATGAAACCATCAAAAGATTATCTAAATGTTTTAATGATATCTTATCCCAGTTTTTTTTACCGGATTTTGGAACATTAAAAAAAAAAAAAAATTATGAGTACTTTTAAGCTAAAGTAAAGTAAATCTTGGTAAATATTACATTATATGTAATGACACTGAATTCTGATTATTTATCACGTACGTAAGTTTATTAGAGAAAAATTATCACCCATGGATTATCTTCTGATTTTCATAAAAATAAATTAAGTTTTTTCTGTGTAGAACTTATTATTATTTTTATTTCTTTTCATAGATCAGAGACTTGTATTTCTTATTTTTCTTAATCTGATAAAAGTCAATTTTGTTTGAATGGATTTGGGTAGACATATCAAGTTTTCGCATTAATTTATTGAGACTACCATAAGTAAGGAAGTCAAGAATCTAGAAAATATAAAGTTATGAAATTTATTGCTACACATTTTGGATTTACTTGTGGACCCAGTTTAAAATTATATGTGGAATGTATAGAAGTAATATACTTAGTATTAAATTGAAGGAAGAGTAATTCAAATTAGAGGAATTTAATGCCTGAAATTAAAATAGAAATGATGTCCACAATTTACAAATTGGATTATTAGGACAACCGAGGGTTGATAGATGAAATTCAATAATAAAATTGAAATTATAAATGTAAATTTAATTCCCTTTTTTTTTAAGTAATTGTATATTTTCTAAGTTTAATTTAAGTTGTTTTTAGAATAATAAATTAATTCAAATTTCTAATCTAATCTATAAAATTTAGTGTTTTGTTTGTTCGTATGTTATGCGTTGCCATACTGTTCATCTAATTGCATTGAAATTTTGTGAATATGTATGGTTGGTTCCCGGCTTGAACATAGGATGGTCTGTGTCCGGGATATTCAAAAGTATACTACAAAAAATGAAGTAAAATAGCGCAAATTCATGTTTTTTACAATGCGAGTTATATTATGTTGCATGCTCAAGAGCAGGCGAACTTAATAAATCACTGGATGCAACACGTGCGAAGCCGGGTCGGGTACGCTAGTATGATATATAAAAAATATTTTAAAATTTATTGTAAATATTCTTGTAAACCTTTATTGAATTGACAAAAAAAAAAGGAGATTATTTTCTCGATTAGTAGCTTTCCTCTACCTTTCTCTTTGTCTTTTTCTGTGTCCTTTCATCTTTCCATTCAATCTTTTGAGATTTAGTGCAGAAGTGCCATCCATATTCACGTCAAATGGATTATTTTGCATGCATTTGCGATAAACTTTATACGTATTACATATGAAATATGCATAGAGATTTCTCAGAAGTTTTATGAGTTTCATTTTTTTCTTTTTTGTTCTTTTTTTTTTTTTTTAAATAAAAGGATCTAAGGAATTGTGTCAGAAAGCACCATTTGGGTCAAACAATATTGGATCTCTAGTAAGTATTACATACTCGTATTCCATTAAAAAAAAAAGAGGGGCATCATGAAAAAGCGCATGCAAGAAGGTCACCTCTCTCCCTACTATCATTGTTTGTTATTGTTCTAAATACATACGCATATGAGTATTTCTGCCAATATGGGTATATGGGTGTATGGATGTATGTGAGATATATATATGTGTGTGTGTGTGTGTGTGTGTTAGTGTTTATTAGAGTGTGCGTGTAATGCAACCATTATTTACATAGCACTTACACTTCAAAATCGATTATTTACGACTTAATCCACACGCTTGAATAGGCGCAAAAACCGCCAACCCAAACCCAATAATGGAATTGAATTCTATGTATGCAAGGCCTTTTTTTTACCAGATACGGAATGAGTGAGTGAGTAAGTGAGTTTGGTTTTGTCTGGTTTGGTCTGGTTGGGACTGGGATTGTGTTGAGTTCGGTTCGTTTTGGTTTGGTCGGTGAACCAAAACCAATCAGAAACTCGTCGAAAATTCAGTTCAGCGCGCAGCAAAGCTTAGTTGAACAGCACTACTTACTACTACCGACCTACCTAAGAATATACATCTTTATCATATACGAGTACATATATTGTATGGTAGTGAAGTCAAGACGAGTCAAGTCAAACCCGAATCGAATTGAAGCGATCCTAAGTTAACAGGCTAAGCTAAACGAAACTAAACTAAACTCAATTTAACTAAACCAAACCAAACCATACCAAACCGAAACAAGTAATGTATAGTAAATGGAAAGGAAAGCAAAGCAATATCAGGTGGATTGGGTTGGGTTGGGTTGGATATAGGAAACCGTGTCGAGTTGCGTCAAGTCAAGCGCGATTACTTGACTAGCAAGAAAGAGAGAGAGGGAGAGAAAGAGACAGAGACAGAGAGAAAAGAGGCATACAGTGGGAGCTTATACTATGAAACATTTTTATATTACATATTGTTGCTCTATATACGTATGTATATTTTTTCAGTGAGCAAGTGAGTGAGTGAGTGCGTGTGGGTGCAAATGCATTTAGATTACCAACCAAGTTAACTTTCTTTACTCTATGTGCTTTAATCTATTTTACCATTACCAAACTCGTTCAACTTGGTACTACTACTAATACTACTACTAATGTTGTAGCCTTTCTTTTTTTTTTTTTTTTTTTGTTTGTTATTTTGTTCTCATGGTTGTTTGTCATCCTTCATTGGCGTGGCGTGGCGTGGCTTGGATTGGGTTGGCATGGCTTGGCTTGGTATGAAATGTTATGGCTTGGCGTGGTGATTTTGTTACCCTTATCAAAGAACTGGCACTTGTAACTTGCAACTTTAGACTGTTTGTTGAGTTCATGTCGCGAGTTGTGACAAGTTTTTCCTATTTGCCTTGCACGACTGAACAAACGAGCAGTGCGACTCACTTGTCCATCTCTTCATCTTCGTCTCTCCAATCACCCCTTAACCATTTTGATTTCTTTCTTCCTAACTAACTGGTTCACTGGTTTACTGGATCTCATCTCATTTTTACTCCATCTCTTTCTCTCTACTCCCCCTCTTTGGTTTTCCATATACTGTATTTTTTCATTTCTTTGATTCTTTGTTTGTTTGTTTGTTTGCAGTAGGCAAAGTTACATGGCGTATACGCAATATAAATGAGAGAAACTGTTGCACATGCACCATCGTCACTAATATTGTTGTAATACTTCATGATAAGCCGCCTATTGGAATAGAAAACAAGGGTCTTTTATACATATACACACACACAACAACACACTATGGAGGTAATCTACTAGCATGTTGTTCTGTGTTATGTGTTGCAACTCAACTCAAAAATAGATTATATAAACGTCAAGCGATTTTGTTGCTATTTTTTATTGTTGTTGTTTGTATTGTTGTTACTGTTGGTTTAATATAAAAAGCCTTAAAGCGTTAATAGCATTTTTGAAAATAGTTTTTGTTTTTATATTTATTAAATAATTTTTTTTTTTCATTTTTCTTTGACCAATCATCAGAGTAACTAGAAAAAAGAAAAACCTTTAAGCATCCTTTAATGTGAGTTTGTGTTTTTTCTTATTTGTGTTGTTGGAGAAGCGGATAGTTTTACATAATTTAGCACTTATGTACACAAACACACACACACACACAACTTAGAATGCATCTGTGTCTGCCATATGCTGCCTGCCACCAAAAGGTTTCTTGTTTTTTTTTTCTATTATTTTAACAACATTCAATTTGGGTTGTTTTAAAAGTTAAGACGGTTTTTTTTAATTTTATTTTTAAGATGAATGATTCCCTAGTTTCGATGAGTAGATTTATTAGTTTTTAAAGTCAAATCAATTGGAATTTCTTATAAAGTCAAACGATCACATCATGAATGCTTTCAATTTACACTTTTAGATCAGTAAAAAGCTCCTTAAAACCAATGCTTGAATGCTTAGTTGTTTGTACCAAGAATAATTTGTGTTCAATTGAAAAATTGACTATTTCACAATTGAACACTTTATTTAATTTAATTTAAATAATTTTGTTTTTTTATGACATCGATGAGTTCTTTTCATCTTAGGCAAATATGCTCTTCAAACTTATTTATGCTTAAAATAAAATTTAAAAGAATTTTATGTGCTAGAATGCGCGTAAACATTTGAAATTCATTTGGCTTTATTTTATGAAAATTCAATTTATCAATTGAAAGAATCCATCTGAACTTTTCGAATAACCCAAATAGTAGTTAGTATTAGTTGTTGCTTTTATTATTGTACAAAGAAAACTACACAATATTTGTTGTACTTGTTGTTGTATTTGTCCTAATTAGCGTTCATTTTTGTTGTTCATATTGTTTTCATATTGTGTTTTCCATCGTTTGCTGCATTTTTATTATTACAAAATGGCTGCAGCAGCCACCAAAGCTTATCAAAGTACAACATGCCAAACTATAAAAATAACATAATACCAGTAACAACAACAACAAGAAATAATGTTCTGTTTATATCCTTAGAATTTTCAATTCACAAAATTCAGAAAAATGTTTACAATTATATTATTTTTTTTTTCTAACTAAAAACAACATAAAATGAGAAGAATTTTTCAAATTTTATATTCTACAATTTCTATAAAACATCAAAAATGAAATATTTTTAATATATAAATACAATTTGGTTGTAATTATTTCTGTTATAGATATTTTTAGTAAAAAGATAAAATAAGTATGGTGTATGGACCTCCAACTCTATATATTCCCTACGAGTGTATGATATTAAATAATAGAATATCTTCGTCTAATCATGGTTGTTGACACTTGTGTGGGTGTAACTAAGCAAACATGCAACATATGGCACAATTAAGACAGTTAATTATTAATGTTAACACCCAACAGTGTCATGCAACACATAAATAAATAATTAAAATACAAAAAAAACAAATATAAAAAAATTTAAAATAAAACCAATAATAACAAAAATGATATGATGATGATGATGATGATGATGGTGCCACAAAAATAATGAATAAAGAGAACGCAAAAGTATTTCTTTCTTTTCATCGAACCCCATCTTTTTTAATACATACTATGCTTCAATTATTAGATTAACTAAATGATGACATAATTTGTAATGTATATTGTAGATCTATTTATACATATATAGAATTGTAAACCTTCCGTCTATTCACGCTAATCTCAGAAATGTCTTAACCTATTTCAATGCTGTTTTCACTGGTGTATTGTAGCAAGCTTTGTGTAACATTTAGCGTTCAAAAATATCTGTATAAAAAATCGGTTGAAATTAGTTAACAATTTGTTGTGTTGGTAGATGAGTTGGAGCAGCTGATGATTTAGCCAAGCCAATGATAGCCTTCGCTTTCCCTTTGATTTCGGCTGGGGCAGCAGCAGACATTTTTTACAATTCACAAATTCTTCTTTAAATTTTTTGTTAATTCTTTTCAAGCTTACTGTGCTTAAAACTCTAATCAAAGAAGGTAGATTGAATATTTCACTTATCATTTATGATCTTCGATACTTGTATTTCCATAATATAAATGAATGAACATAATTAGAGTCGTAGGCCTTAGTAGTTAGTACTCTATATTCATCTTTATTGTATAGTTTATCTGATACATATTATAAAACAAAGTCCCCCACAGTGCCTGTCTGTCTGTCTGTCTGAATGCGATGAATTCAAAATCTACCGAATGGATAACCATACAGTTTTCACCAATGACTGGAGAGAGTTATGAGGAAGGTTTTAGAAAAGAAAAAAATCGAAAAACCCCAAAAGGAGTAGTCGAAAAATCTAGAAAAATATCAAAATGAGTGAGGTGTGTAAGTGAGATGCATTTAAAGCTAAATGACATTTTGTAAAATCAAACAAATCTTCTTTAGCAAAGACCTCATCAGGACAACCAATCAGTATCGACTAATATTTTGGGAAGGAGTGGCAGCACAACGTCTGCACGGGTATCTGGTAATCATACATAGTATAAATTAATGTCGAAATTCGTGTCTCTTCCGATACGTATAACTTCTACACCACTGAACGGATTTTTATACGGTTTTCATTGTCATTAAGAGAAGGTGGACTTGTACATTACATTCTAATTAAATCTATGTACATATTCCTTTCTAAATATTTCCATTTGTTAGTTTAAAGAATCAAAATATTTTTGGGCGAAATGAAATGTAAACAGACATCGTTGCCTTCAGAATGATAAAACCAGTGAAGATATATAAATCAGTTTTTTTAATGCACTCGTGTAAAGCTAGTAAATAAATATATTTGATTTTGTTTTATAATAGTCAAATTTCTAAGTTCTGATGAATTATTATTATGATAAATTTAATGCAAAGAAGTTCGGACGTGTACCCATTAGATACCCTAAATAATCAATCATCCACTACACCATGATTAACTTGATCATGCAATTCAACTAAGTATTACGAGTAAGAAGAAGGTGATGCTTTATCGTAAGATTCAAAAACTGTCGTTAACTTAGATAAGTGATCATCATTTTTTTTCACATTAATTGATCTATGATTTCCTAATGAAAATATAACTTTGTATTTGTTTTATTAAGATTTGTTATAAAGAGTAAATATTTCAAAGAACTTTAACAATTTGGCATTACTTTTTTCTTTTGTTGTATGATAGTAGAGTAGAGAATGTTTTTATAATATCATTGATATAAAAAAAATATTGTTAATAGAAAGAATTATGAAATATTGATTCAAATATATGAAAATTGTTTTTGAAGGGGAACCAATGAACATAAGTATTTACAAAAATATTGCTTTAGATCTTTCATTTAGATTTGCTTAAACCATGTTTCCCCTCCTTAGAGTAGACTTTAAATTTTGTTATAATTCTCTTCATTATGTTCTTTTTTTTCATCAATGCATTTCCCTGTTATCTTTTCTTCTACTCTATGCTTCTCTTTTAATTAATTTTATTATTTTTCACTTTTACATATTAAGTTGGTTGTTGTGCTTTTATGTTTGTGTTTGTTTACTTATTTATTTGTTCATCATTGGCAGGTGTCAGCAGCAGCAACAGCAGCAGCAGAAAAAAATATTAAAGTAAAAATTTTGTTTGAAAATATTCAGGACATCCATCGGATCCATCGGTACTTTTCATAAAATCAACTAACCAACCAACTAACACAACAACAACAACAACAACAACAACAATTCATATTCTGTATGCAATATTATATATCTGTGTGTATTAGTATTGGCATTTCATGGCAGTTGGCTTTATGCCATTTCTATGTTGTTTGTTGTATGACAGTCAGCAGTAGTAGTTGTAGTAGTTGTTGTAGTAAATGACCAAGCAGACCAGTTTCCTCATCCATGTGTTTTACGCTCTTTTATTTATTTATTTATGATTATTTTTTTCGTTTGGTGAAACAACAAAATAAGCACACAACACACATACACACAGATACTATACATGTATGCAGAGGAAGTTAATGTGTATGCGTGTGGGTGTAATAATGTGTATAGATAACACAAAGTATTTCAGAATGAGTGCGTGCGCGCGAGCGTTTGTTTGTTTGTTTGTTTGTTATGATGTTGTTTGTTTGCATTAAGTATTTACCTTTGTTGACTTGTATATGTATGCATGCATGCGTGTGTGTGTGTGTGTGTGTGTGTGTGTGTGTGTGTGCGTATCTGTATACATATGCAGAAACAAATTACCATTATTAATTATAGAGCGGCATGCAAAGTTTATTACATTCATTTGCACTCATTTGATGAGCGGCACAAATTGCTCCTTTTTTTCGCCTTTAACCGCCTTCACCATTTTATGACACCATTTTCATTTACAACTACAATATACCAATATCAGTATAAAATCATCAGCATAAAGATAATTTACAGATAGTTGGTATGTACGAGTATGTGAATTGTGTGTGTTTCCATTGAAAATATACGTATGAACTTTTATTGAGAATTTTAACGTAGTAGCTCACGTGTTGGCATAATTAAATTTTCAATTGTCTTTTCTTCAGAATAAATTTCAGTCATGTAAGTTAAAGTGAGTGAGTAAGTGAGTGTTTGAGTGACCCAATTATAGTTCTTTCCATAAAATGAGAATTGAAAGACACAAGAACATTAATATTTAGTCTATTGAAATTTACTAAAATATGTTTATTAATTTTATATTACAATTTTTACATATCAAATCGATTTGTAAAGTTTCGTTAAAGATATGTTAAAGTTTTCCATACAACAACTTATGGGTACTCAAATATTTACAATATTCAAAGTTATGTCGATTGATCGAATTGGTTACAATACAATTTTTCAATAACAAAGCAATCATTTCTGTGGTAATAAGTCATAGTAGTTTATATCGAAAATCTATGTTTTGAGATATTGACCATTTTGTGTAAAGTAATTTTTGTTTGGTTTGGCTTATAAATAATAAGTTGCTACACAAAAACAATTATAAAAAAAAAAATTTTTGCTAAATCAATTTTGTAAAATATTTTTATAAAAGTAGATTTCACAACCTTTCCTTTCTAACAAGTATAAATTTTATTTAGTTTATTTATTCCAAGTTTAATAGTCGTCAGGGTAAACTATATATATAGCTATGATTTCATACCATATTTTTAGAACATTTTTGTGCCAAAATGTTAATAGTAATAGCGTTCAAATTCAATTCACTTAATTTTCGACATAAGCTACTATGACTTATTGCCACTGATATGATTTCAATCGTAAACCAACAAAAATTAATGAAAATATCTCTTCCAATACATGGGGATTTCTGATTTCCACTCTATACTTTATGTGAAATAATAAAATAATTGTTTCCCTAGAACTTAATTATGAGCATTTTAAAATTGAGAGTTACAATAATTTAATTTAATTTTTAAGGTAATAGATTTACGACAGCATTAGTATGTGATTTTATGAGCCTCTGATCAAGAATATATCCTCATTTCATTATTATCCTCATCTCATAATATCAACTAGCTTAGGTTATAAGTCGAACACGTTTCATCTTTGCTGAGCTGCAAAAATTAGCTGCTGATCACTAATTACCCGTACCGTAATATGCCGCTACACCCGGGAGGGGTTAATGTTAACTTCTATAGAAACTTTTAGTTATGATCTCCGGCACATGGTTATTTGTGAAAGGGATAAAAATGTTGTAGTATGTCGAGTCAAATAAAACTCAATGTATCAATGAAATAAGATAATGAAATTTTAATAAAATTGTAAAGATTTGCTTTGGTCCTTCATATGCCAGAAGATTATAAAGAAAAGGGGAGTGGTTGCTATGATAGCAATGTCCTACAACGTCCAAGGCTGCTAAGTTTGAAATAGTCATATAATAGATGATGAGTCAATAAAAAAGTTATTTCATAGGACTGCACTTGAGTCCGATCTTGTTGGAATTCTTTTTGCAAGTGATGTCACAACAATCTGAATTCAATGTTCATTTATGCTTGCGCTAATACAACTGCAAAACAAGAGCCAAGAAACGTTGAGTTTAATAAAAGATAACCAGTAAAAGGAAGTTGTAATACTCTTCACGCGCTTCCTAATCGCCCGAGGGTCTTGAAATTTACATTGTTGGTGGATAGGGGTGAGATACTAATAATGTCTAAATTTCAGTTCCATAGAAAAAAAAAAAAAAAACAAACAAAAAATGTTCTAATAAGAAGATGAATTTGAATCTGGGTTTGTATGGGAGTTACCCCTCCTAGTGTTCCAAGGGTCTTGCAATTTAAACGATTGATGGATATAGTTCAGTCACTTATATTGTCGATAGTACAAAATACAAGGGACTAACCCCTAGTGGCCCGATTCGGCTGATTCCGATAAATGCATTACGTATGGTGAAAAGAAAGATCTCTAGTTCAAAAACTGAGGGACTCGTTTGCTTACATACAGTTGGGCATGACTAAATTATCTCGTCGCGTCGTGCAGATCAAGAAAATATATGTACTTTATGGGGTCTCCGATGTTTCCTACTGTGTGTTACAAACTTATTATACTATTCACTGCGTGAAGAAAAATATATATATATACTTTTCACAGAAATTTCTCTAAAGCTACGAATATATCACATATTAGATCAACATACTCGTAACTAAATCGATTCATTATGTGTTAATTTATCCTTAAAGAAATTGAGAAATACTTACTTAGATAGTAGATTGGGTTCGGGGTGCATTTGATTATTTATAAATAATGAAAAAAAAATTAAAAACGAAATCAACAAAGATAAATAAAAATTGCTTTATTCCAAAACAAACATCAATTTTTATGTATCACAAAATGTTCTTTGGGAAGGAAAGATAGATGAAAGGAGGCTTTGTTAAAGATTTCTCCTCACTCTCCCTCTCTCTCTCTCTCTCTCTCTCTCTCTCTCTCTCGCTCTCTCTCTTTCTCAGATATCCAGTGTACACTCGTACACATTTGCTTACAAATTTGAAATTTAATCTGATTATTTGTCTACTTAATTTTGTTCTTTTTCTCTTCTCAAACTTTTTTATTTTCTTAATTTTTCTTCTTTATATTTTTGTCTGAGACTTTTTCTTTTCATTTTTTTTTTCGACTTAATGATGATTACCTTTTGTTGTATTGTTTGATTTGACGTTCTCATATTGAGCTCCTCCAGTTAGCTGTAAGTTGTTGAATAAATTTACTAAATGAAACCCAAAATAAGTTACAAAAAAAAAAAAAAAAAAATAAAATATATATCTTAGCAAACCAAGAAGATACAAAGATACTCAGATACACAATAAGACAAATGACAATGCAAAATCAAAAAAAAAAAAAAAAAAAAAAAAAGAGACCATAATTAATGTAATTTAATATCATTGCTGTGGTGGCGTCCAGTTATCCAGTCATCTAGTCATTTTCATCTGTTCCACTGTTCATTAATTCATTCAACCATTCAACGTTGAATCAAAATCAAACTTACTATGTATGTATGTACTTAGAAAAGTTGATTTTGGTTGGATGTGTCCGGGAATGACGGCGGCTCGTCGGCTCGCCCAGCTAAATTCAATGAGTCGGACAAGAGACCATTAGTCTTTGCCAAGTCGAAATCCCAATACAAAACCAATTGCAAACTGATAGATACTATACACGTTCATGTATACAAATATAATGAAAGAAGAAAGAGTAAGAAGAGGTAAGTAAACCTGTTTTAAAGATATTGCAAGTTCTTATACTGAGCTGCGCTGCGTTTTTATCTTTCATTCCATTCGTTTGTCTAAAGTATGTTTTTGTGTTTTGCGTTCGATTTTCAAGTTTCTAATGAAAAATGTTTTGTTTATCAGTTTTTATCATTTGAATTTTTCCCTTTTTTTATTCATTTCTGTTTTCTTCATTTTCCTCTGTTCTTAGAGTTATTTTCTCATCAGATTTTTGTTGTTTTTTTTTTTTTTAATCATTTATTTTATATTTTTTTCCTTTCCTTTCTTTTCTTTTATTTATTTCTTCCTTAAATTTTTGTTTAAATATTTTTCATTAGGAACATCGTTAGAAATAAAAAGGAAATTGAAGGAATGATGAATGAATGAATCAATGATGAGCTATGAACTCATTCATTTTTAACAACAACTAATGCCTCTTGTTGTGTAAGCAGATGCAATTTTCTTTTACTTCCGTCAGTTTGTTATTTGTACGCATAAATTTATGTATAAACAATGATCAAGTTTTGCCTTCATCTATAAACATTTCTTCATTTAATGTTTACTTAAAACTTAATTTTTGTAAGAAAAGTCATCAGTAGTAACTCATGAATTACAAATGAAATTGAATAGAGTTTTCATAGTCTCCCATCTAGTAGTGATAAAGATATCTACGTACGTACAAGAATAGTAAAGTTAAATGAAATCTGCTAATTATGTTTTTGATTCGTTCAATCTGATCTTCTTGTCACAATTCAAAGATTTTATAAAAATTAAAAAAAATTATCTGATCACTTTCCAATTAAGACAGACTAGTTTTAGTTTTATGGACAAACGAAACTAGATTTCAAACTCACGACACTTTTTTCATATTTCAAGTCATAGAGACAAAAATTTCACATTTGAAAAGTGATATTAAATTTTTTATTTAATTATTGAAATATGACAATAATTAATCGTGCTACTTCTAACAATACTTAGTTGAAGAACAGCTAAACAAAGTGTTATCTCTGAAATTTACATTTGGAAAGATGAAGAAATGATGTATTGATATAGTTCGATAAGAGCGTAGAAAGCAACGTTGTCAATTAAAGTTAAGATGGAACACAGTACTTTTGATCTCACGAGACACTAGAAACTTTCTTCTTTCCAATATTTTTCACAAAAACTTTAACACATTTGTCCTATGTTTTACTTACTTACATAAGTTAATAATACTTATTTCATAGAATTAAGAACTTCTCAAGAGAGTCAATTTCACAAGAAGACAAGTTCAAAATAAAATGCGTAAATGTTAAAAATTTGTTCATTGAGATCAAAAGTCTTATAGACAAATCATAAATACACATAACATTCATCGTGAATAAAGCAATAAAATATAAAAAATAAATTGATTTTTTTAAATCAAAAATCTTATCATCATCATCATCATATTTATCATCATAACTGAAAAACTAATTTTCAAAACATTTGAATAGAAAATCAAAAGCTTCAATTTTAGAGAACAGTAAAAAATACGCAAAATTTCTGATAATACAGATGAAAGAAATAGTATTTAATATTTTCCAATCACATCACACATCATTTTTAGAAGGTAATATAAATATCGCTGAACTAAGACATCACGCAGCTTTAATAGACAAATAATTTAAGAATCTAAAAAAGGCCTTCGAATAGATTTTGATATCCAAATTTATTATCAATTTTCTGATAGTTCAAAACTGGGAAAAAATAAGTTCTGTGTTTGTGTGATCATAAAAATGTGCTGCTATAGATTCTTATCATAAATATATTGATTTATTTTAGTACACACACATGTGTTGGTACAATGGATCTGTGTGTCTGTGTGGGACAATATTTAGGTTTTCAATGGTCAAAGCTGTAAACTATTGGCAATGTATATTTTTTCCATTTTCTAATAAAAATTTATTGTTTAATTTTAAATTATCCTTCATGAACATAGAATGGTGTTGCAAATCTGGTGTCCGATGAGCGTGATGTTGTCAATTCGTCTCCCGATGTACATGGAGGTACGCACCTGATATCCGATAAGAATGGAATTGAAAGAATATTGGGGAAAAGTTTATGGTACATAAACTTGGTAAGGAAAACATACACAGCCGCTTATGATGATGACGTTAGAAAGAAAAATCGTACTAAGAATCATAATTTAAATACGGGAATACTTCTTTTGTCATCTAATTTACCCCTAAACGATTTTGATAAAAATGATACCATTCGATAGATATTCATTTGTAGATGTGCACAATATGTTGTTTTGTTTTTTTTTTTTTTTTTATTAAAAACTGTTGGATATTTTGGGAATAAAAACCAAAAAAGGGGTCTTTCACAAACCACATAGACGCTTTTCATTAGAACACACACACACACACACACACACACACACGGCAAAAAAACCACTAACAGGTACTAAAAATAAAAGAAAGGAGAACGGGAAAGAAACGCAGGAGTGGACTAAAGTTCTAAATAAGAAGCACAGTGGAAATGCTCTTAAGTACAAACCGGATGCTCTCATCATCTCGGCTGCGGCAAGCTCCTCGTATGGGGATATCCTTCGGAAGATACAGAGCGAGGGTCGCCTTGCAGAAAATGGGCGAGAATGTCAAGACTATACGGCGCACCAAAAGGAATGAGCTGCTGCTGGAACTCAAACGGGGTTCACATCAAAGTACATTGGAGTACCAGGCAACCGTTCAAGAAACGGTAGGAGATGCGGCCAAGGTCCTGGCAAAAATGCACGAGGTCACGATCCAACTGAGGGATCTAGATGAGATAACATCTTCTGGGGAAGTGTGTGACGCACTACACGAACAGTGTAATATACCCCGTCCAGAAGAGTGGATAGTTAAGAACAAAGGAAAAGTACGCCGAGGCACGAAGACTGCATACATCACGTTGCCAGTTGCTGATGCAAAAAAGGTGCTGAGCTGCCAACGTGATCGTATCGGTTGGGTATCCTGCAGGGTACGGGATTGCGCGGCGCCAACAAGATGCTACAAGTGTTGGGAACGCTTTTCAGTAGAACACACACACACACTACACAAACCACTTCGATTCAATACTTTTTTTGTCTTTCTGCTGGCGGAGTGATGTAATTTCGGCCACTGGGCGATCCTTGTATACATAATAAATTGAATATGATTTCAGAAAATTTGTTTCTTGGAAAATCTTTGAATTAAGGATGAAGAAATGATGAAATAAACTGCAGGAATAACTGAATTACTTGAATCAATTATTTCCTTGTTCAATTGAAAACTTTTATGACTACGGATTATGAATTACTACCACATATGTTTGCATGCATGACTCCATTTCCAAATTGTTTATTTTAGATATTCATACTTTCCATAAATGATGATTATCAACTTTTATGTATCTTTTCTATCCTAGAATTTACATTCCATTCCCATGCATTTTATCAACTGCATGCCCTCATAGATTAGCAAATAAAAAGAAAATTGCGTCATACTTGCTTGAAATTCCTAAACCAAAAAACTTGAATACTTTTATACAAATTGATGTCTGTTTTATTGTATCTAGATACAAAAGAGTTTCAAGTGATTCAATTGTTGTTGTTGTTGTTGTTGTATTTGTATTACTTAACAGAAAAGCAAATGTTGACGATGATGATGATGATGATGATTTTATGCAAATCATGTTAAACAAAACATTTTTGCTGTAGTTTGATTTTTTTTTATTTAATTATTTTTTTTTTTTTTGTTGTAATTTGTCCAAGCTTTGTAAAATCCATTAAGATACTTAAGATACTTATGATGATGATGATGATGATGATGATGATGATGACTATGATGACGATCAGTTTGAATTATTGTAGCTGAGACCTCAACTCATTGAATAATGAAAACGACGCTGCCGCTGCCGCCGTCGTCCAATTGGACAAACGCGTTTTTTTATTTGATGACTATGTTTATGATGATGATGATGATGATGATGATGATGATTATGATTTTAAGTGATCTCAAGAGCTGCATGAAATTAGTTTAGCTGATGGTGGCAAGGTATGTTATAGATGGATATGATGTGATATGGTGTTGTGTGTTAAGTCAATGGTTTGAGTACTCAAAAACTTGACAGCTTTCAAATGAGATTTTGACATTTTTATTATTCTTCGTTCGCACATTTAAGTTAAAACTGATCACAAATGATTTTAACAGATTAATTTGTGAATCATGTGTGGTTTAATGTGATTCAATAAATCGAAATTATTATTCCTATGGCATAGTAGTAGAGTAAAGTTTTTAAAGCAAAACATCAAATACAATCGAAGCTTAACATGACACATTACTTTAGCTTAAAATATTTCCATTGAAAGTTTGACTAGCCCAAAGTGGACTAACGCTTTGTATGAAGCAGCAGAAATTGTTACAAATGTTTTTCAATTGTCATTGATTGCAACAGCCGAAAGAAAGTTCAGTTGTCAAACACCTGGGCACAGGCGTATAAGAGGAATATATTGTATGTACTATTATTGTAGCATGGAGTAAATAATCTAGTAAATACATCGCGAAGGAAAGGTCTTCGGAAATTTTAATGTAATCAAGTACATTAGTCACATCTTTTTGTACGAGTATATTGAATGTTAAATCCAAAAGCTAGTTAGCAGATTTGGGAAGCATGGATAATGAAGCAAATAATCTAGAAAATAAATACATCAGGGATGAAAAGATTTTAGTTTCCAAGTTGATCCTGAGATCTCATAAAATTTAGAGACTAACTTTATTGTATTTAAAAGAAATTAGAAAAGCTAAAAAAACTATTAAAAGCACAAACAGAATATCCAATAAACATATATTCAAAGGATAAGAGGATAGTGCATAACATAAAAAAATATTGTAGTCATTGCAAAAAATCATTTCAAAAAAGACAAAATGAAATAAATGTAATAATATTATGTTCGAGTAAGGACGCATCTAGCAACATATGTTTAAATGTCCTTTGTCCTTTTGTCCTTTAGCAACTGCAACAGAACAATGGTCAATGGTTAGTACAAGTATTCTGTGGACAGAAGGATAATAAAACTTACATAAATGTACATGTAGCTGTATATGTATTTATGTGACTGAATACGACACAAGTGTTCAGATACAATTGACTTTTAAACCAGGATATTTGAATGCATGCATTCCTTTGTATCTTTCAAATTCTTGTAATAAAAATGAAATACTTAAGAGTGGAGTGTGAGA
Organism: Amiota mariae; assembly: GCA_035041805.1. NCBI lineage: Eukaryota > Metazoa > Arthropoda > Insecta > Diptera > Drosophilidae > Amiota > Amiota mariae. The sequence goes on from JAWNKV010000830.1 coordinate 123,935, forward strand.
TATTCTTGTTTGTTGTTACGGAATCTATTTTAACAAACGATTGGATTTTGTATAAGAAAATACTTTTTATATTTAACCCCAGTCAAAATATCAAAACAGCAGCAACAGCACAAAGGATAACATTAATATTGTGTACAGCATGCATTCAAGTTGAAATAATGCAAAAGTTTAATATGTTTTACATATTTTAGGATTAAGTTTTACCAAAATTACCCACACAAATTGGTGTTTTCGTTGTTCATGCTTTGCTTTTTCTTCTGCTTCTTCTTCTTTTTATTCTGGAATTTTGTGTTGCACAAGAGTATTGCGCTATTCGATATCTTCTTTTTTGTATATGCTGGTCACTGAGATCGACCCAAGAGAGAGAGAGAGAGAGAGAGAGAGAGAGAGAGAGAGAGAGAGAGAGAGAGAGACTATGTGTTTCGTTGTTCGTGATTTCATTGCTTTTGCAAATAATGAGTGAATATTTGTATGAGCATTTTCAATGATAGCATAAAATTATTAAACAACAAAAAGGTTTTTTTCTTTATGAATTGAAAATATTTTCAATGCATTCAAAAGTTGTATTATTCTGCGTATTTGAACTGAGCCACAGCAACGCGTAGCCGGGCCAACTAGTACAATATAAAATGAATATATTAAAAAAAAAATAAATATGTTAAACAAATAATACATAATAATAAATGCAATGACAACACATAGCATAAATGGCAAATACCTAAAGATAAGTGGATAGATAGACAAACTATCAGATAGATAAATAGATAAATAGACAGACAAATGAACCCTGGTTCCTATGGGTACTTTTGATTTTTATTCTTAAAATTAATTTTCATCTCTTCTATGTAAACATAATCTGACTCTCTTTACTACTTCTCTCTTAAACACTTTCGTTCTTTCTTTCTTTTCTCATTCACTTTGTCATTCATTCATCATTCATCATCATCATCATCAGCATCATCATCATCATCAGCATCCTTTTCCTCATCATGTATGCGTAATAGTAGTCACTTTCTTGTAAACAAGATTCCATTTTTATTGGATTTTTCAAAGCCTTTTTTCTTCTTTTTTCCCCCTTTCCTTTTATAAATGTTTTTTATTTACTAGTAGTACTGTCTTTTTTTCATTTCTTTTGTGCATCTGTTTTTCTTTTGTGAGCTTCTTGTGACCTTTATGCGATTTTTCAACTTTCAATATACATAATGTGATTTCTTTCTTGTCTATCCACTTTCCTTCTATTGTCTCATTTCTTCTCTTTACTGATCCTTTCTTGTTGTTAGTTAAATGTGCAAGCCAAAGGCGCTTATTGTAATACTATTGTCAACTGTGATACCCGAGGTGTCTAGTAGTATTATGTCGCTTGTATATACATACTTACATATATATATTTTATTCATAATAAGAAGAACTTGAAATGGCATCACACTGCTTTATTACACAATATTAAATTGAGAACAAAAACAAAAAAAAAAAAAAAACAAAACAAAATGAAACGAAATAAGAACAAAGAAATGATTTCGTTCTTTCCTTATAGTTTATTGTCTTCCTGTGATAAACATCACATGCAATTAACTAATAATAAATAGGTACTAGTAAATGCAACAAAGACTGTGAGATATGGAATCATCATGTCCAAACAGATCCGATCAGTCGTCCACATACAAAAGCTTCTCAATAAGGAATATTGTATAAATTATTATCCTAGAGACTCTCTGCATAATCATTTCTACATTAATTTTGCTTAGCATTTTTAATACTTTATCACAGCAAAATTTAATTAATCAAATATTTCAATTATTATAAACTGATTTTTTTCAATATATTTATACTTAAATTGAAAGACGTTTCTTTTGGAAAATAAATTATTGCATTAATTAATCAATAAGAAAACAACATAACTCAAATAAAATCAAAATAAACATTAGTAGGTGACAATCCAAATATATTTTCTAATAGGCTAGCATTTCTTTACATATCAGTCAAAGTCATATAAACTATTATCGTTTTAAGAGATTCAATTGTATAAAATAGTCATGGTGCAATATAAGCGAATCAGGACATGGAAAAAGCAGTTGCCAATTGACAAGTTCAGACTGAGATCGAAATAGCTGCCAATGACCAAATTCAGTCAGCTGTCAATGTATAAGCTCATTCCATGGAGGAAGTAGCTGCCAATGTCCAAGCTCATGCCAGGGAGGAACTAGCTGCCAATGTCCAAGCTTAGGCCGAGGTTCAAGCAGATGTCCTTGACCAAGTTCAGCACATGGAGGAAGTAGCTGCCAATGTCCAAGTTCAGACCGAGGACGAAGAAGCCGAGTAAGTAGCTACCAAGGCCCAAGTTCAACCCATGGAGGAAGCAACTGCCAATGACTCCGTAAGGACCAAACCGCCATTGATAAACACGCGATGGGTCAGTCTCAGTCTCAGGCCCAGACCCAGGACCATGGCCACAACAATGACAACTGAGAGGCCAATCACATAAGGTAAGGGTTTGATAATGAATCGAGTAAATGACCGAATACTGTATTATTGTTATGTATCATTTCAGTTCATGTTTCTTGTTTGTCTCATCTGGCCACATCTTCATCTTCAGTTTTCATCATTTACATATCGAATGCCCAGTACCCATCTCTGCAAAGTCTTTTGGGCCTGACCAAAGATGAACTGACCTGATGTCAAAGCAGTCAAGTTGTTCGGATTTGAAGACGCTGGGCGTCAGTGTTTTATGCTAGGACTATGCTGAACTCATCGAAAATCTGATATGTATATATTAAGCTCTGGTTCAGCAGACCCTTGGAATTTGTAGCAAAATCACAGAAAATATGGGAAGGGAGTCTTTGCCACCCTATCACGGGAAAATCACCCATTAATGGTTGCTGCAGCTTCAGACAATAAAGTACACAATGCACGCAAGACTGTACCACACGACGATGAACATAAAGTACTCAATATTAATAACATTAAGCAAAAATCAATGCTTAACTGAATATTTCATAAACACAAAAAAAAAAAAAAAAAATTATAAAATTATTAGATGAGACTTAATTTCATTGCAGTTCTTTAACAATTGTCAATAATTTCAATTGTATTTCTTTAATCTCAAAGTACTCAATAAAATTATATTCATTTAGCTAAAAGATTAAGATGTGATTAAACAATATTTTCTTCTATAAGTATGAATGCATTACAGCAAAATCATACATACGTGTATAATCACTTTTACTAAATACTTAATTCCCATACAAAGTGCAGTAGAGAAGAAAGTGTGTAAAAAATATGAGAAAAGTTTACGATAAAAAATCTTTTATTTTACAATATAATATACAAAATATTGTGGTTTTCATTGTTGGAAGTTGTTGGTTGGTTTCTTAATTTCTTTACTCATTAAAAGTTGCGACACATGAACGAACACACGTCGCAAGTCACATTAGACAGCAAACAGACAAACTTACAAACAAATAGACAAACAGACCGACAGCAAGACAGACATACAGACAGACAAACTTAAAGAGGCGAAAGGCGAACGATGAACAAACAAAGTTCACTTGATAAATGTAAGATGTGGTGGAAGATCATGCGACAAGCAATGGGAAGCAACAAGAAATACATATAAACAAAAAATTTGCTTTAAAAAACATAAAAAAAAGAAGAAAAAACAGAAAACAAAAAACAAAAAAGTGAGGAAAACTACAGTTGAAAAAGCAAATAAAAGAACAAGTGAGTGAGAAAAGTTAAGAAAAAAAAAAAAAAACATAAAAAAATGAAAAGCTAAAAATGTCATTCCATGACAATGAATGCCAACGATAACGAAATGAACAGGCACAGAAGGGTGAGCAGTCGCTCGGTCGAATATCTACATAGATGGTGTCTGATATGGTTGGGATGACTGAGTTTGTTGGGTTGCCTACAATGGCTGAGATGGCTGAGATGGCTGACACTGTGGTGGTTAGTGAAAAAGATGAAAACCAACGATGAGTGACATTTTTGCACATGCTAGCAACGACAACAAGAACAAAATATATATATATATATATATATATATATAAGTATATGTGCATTGTAATAAAAATGACAAGAGTAAGACTTCTGTGTTTCACTGTAAATTTAAGTAAGGGTCGCCCACAATTTCGCTTGCAACACAACACAACACAACGCAACACATTTCATTTAATGATGGCGAGTGTTGAAAATGTTTATTATACTTAATTTGTTTGTCATTTTGTACTTGTCTAATTATTAAATAATTTATTATTAATCGTCTCTCTTTCCCCTCCACATGCATCCATTCCTATGACAACTTTACTGAAAGACACTTTTTGACATAAAATGACAATCAACCTGAACAGAGTTTCTTAAACTAAATTTGCAGTAAGCACATTACATTTGAAAATCACAATTGTTTAATACTCTTTGATTAAATTTTTCTCAATTTTAAAACAGAAAAATATTAAGAAACTCTGAATGTGAAAGGAATGAATTTTGAAATTGTAATGCAACAATTTTAACATTCACTTGCACCTGCAACGAAAAAGTGTCAAACTAAAAAATAAAAAAATAAAAAAAATTGCAACATTTTTTGATGGATGGCACAAGGAGAGACAAACAATTCAGACAAACCCAGACAAATTGGATGGACATACTAGTGGAAATATCATAAAAAAAGAAAAGAAACATATGTAGATACATAGAAGAAACATTTTTATTTATGTGTAGGTGGCTGTTGACAATACTACAATAACAACAACAACTGTGACAGTTGACAATTTAACAAGCACGAAATTGTTTAACGCTAAACAATGCAAAATGTGTTCCGTTCAGTTCAGTTTAGTTTAGTTTAGATTTTTTCAGTTTTTGTGTTTCTTTATTAAGAAAATTTGTTTGTCGACAACAAATTTGTTGCAAGTCCTTTCATTTAACAAACGAACACAATTGACTTAAATACTTATAATGGTAAATAGTTTATTTAGTTTTATTATATTGGACCAGTTTTTTTGCTTATTTATAGGCTCATAATGTTAAATGAAAACATTTCTCTTCATTGCAGGAAGGATACAAATTTGTTGGTATGTAAAAGTTGAAACATCTATCCTATTTATGTAATAAGGAAATCAATGATACATGAAAAAAAAAAAAATATATAAATAATAAAAAACAGTGAAATACATTTTTAGATATTTTATTATTAAGATTATTAATTTTCATTTAATAAGAGAAGAAATGTTTGCTTCAGAGGTTCTGAAAAGCGTATGGCAATTGTAAGTTTGTCAGTGAATTATAGGAGGAGTTTTTTGATCGCACAACCCATTTACTTCTACTTATTGTCCACAAAAAACTCCTTCAAAGGTCGAACGCACATTTGAGCCTACGAGTATGTGGCAAGTACAAGTCGAGGATTAAACGATTGGAAATATATGATCACATCATTGTGAGGATTTATGAGAGCTGAGATAGTCAATTTTCATTTAAATATATCTCCTGCAATAGTATCGAGTATTTTCCAGAAAAAATTAATTTTGAGAAAAATAAACAAGATTTTTCAGCAAAACAATAACGATGAATTTAAAAGATGATTACAGTCAATTTTAATCCAAGTGTAAATATCCTGCAATAGTATTGAATATTTTCCAGAAAAATTACATTTTGAGAAGATCGAACAAGATTATTCAGCAAAACAGAATCGAGATAAAAGATGCCACACTCCATTCATTCCTGCAATAGTATTGAGTTTTTTTTCCAGATAAATTAAATTTTGAGAAGATCGAACAAGAATTTTCAGCAAAAAAGTATTGAAGAAATGAAGATATATAAATGATGGATATTATAGAAAATATAGTGACGATTAATTTTAATGATATCAGACGAAGATTTTAGTTCATCCAGTTGCTGTTGCTACTTTAATTTATAGCAACTTTTTGAGTTGATTCTTCCTTAATTTTTTTATCCTTCAATGGTATCATTAACCTTAAGCGATTTTTCGGTTTCACTGTTTTATTCTTTATCGTCTTTTGTGTCAGTGTCAGTGCCCGTGCCCATGTTTTTGCCTGATGTATTACCCGAATTGACTTTTAACCCATCTCCAATATTTAAAGAAAGTCCTAATGGATTTTCTACAACTTCAGCCATTGCTTCAGTTTCCTCTGCGTTTAATTCAATGTCCTCGGTTATTCCGTCGCCAATATTTACAAGATTTTCTACTTTTGTTTTCCGTTCCTTTCTTTCTTCAACTTTTCGTTCATTTTTCATTGCGTTCATGACAATTTCTGCACAATTTAAAATTTTATTTATATTATTGAGTAATCTAATTAGACTGGTGCTTCTTTCTAGGCGCCTCTGTGGGACTTCTGGCCGGGCACATTCTGGAGGCATACGCTACGAAAACGGATTTATATATTAGGATATTGATTATTTAAAAAAAAAAATGTATAAATAAAACTAGGTGCAATAAATGTGTGAGTTTCTGGTTTCCTTGAAAACAATATGCAAAGAAAGAAAATCAAAATTAAAATCTTACGTTCGCAACAACATTCGGAAACCATTTCTTGAACACCTTTATAATTAGAAATCCTACACAGACTAGGATGGCCATAGCGATTAAGAATACTTGTTTCTTTGCAACTTCTTCACCCAATTCGACGACTAAAGTTAATGCCCAGCACATGGTGGGGAATGTGTAGCAAGCTGATTTAAAATCAATTGGTATTAGAACAAACAAAAAAAAAAAATATAGCGAATTTTTGGAAAAAATTAAATTAAACGTAAAAGAAAATTATTCGGAAAAATTACACAAAGCTTTAGAATAAATTTGGAAAATATAAAAATATTTAATGTGATACTGGATAAAACTTCAATGTCAAAGATAACTTTATTGTATTTTAAGGTAGTTTTGCCAACAAATGAAAATTATGTAAATTAAAAGGATAACTTTAATTAACGTAAAACATTTTTGCTTAGATGAGATCGCTGCTACAAAACTTGAAAATATAAACGCATGTTCAAGTTTGTCAAAAAAGTTGCATAGAGAGCAGAGCGAATGTGCGAAAAAAGTAGAGAAGAAAGGGAAGCAGAAGAAAACTTGTAACCGTGCGTACATGTTTTAATAAAAGAAAAATGAAAAGGCAAAAGGCAAAAGGAGCAGCGTGATTATCGCATTGATGAAAATTTTAATCCAACTCCAACATAGACACAAATCTGTATGTCAGTTATCTAGGAACTCTGAAACAGCTGCATCGATTTTGATGAAATTTTCAGTGAAACTGTAGCATAGTCTGGAAAGTGTTTCTATTAAGTTTGGTATATCGGTCTACCGCAAGGAAGGAGTTGATATAGCAATGTTCATCTGTTCATCTGTCTTTCTGTCTGTCTATGTGTATGCAAACTAGTCCTTCAGTTTTTGAGCTAGAGAGCTGAAATTTTGCATGAATCGGACCTCGGTACTTCCCATACAAATCATGAACTTAAAACAATAATCAAAATATAAAAAAGGTGCGTGCAGAGTACAATAACTTAGGCATATCCAAAGTTAATATTCCTTTTAAATGTTTTGTTATGAATTTTATGCGTAAAAGTCAATTCAGTTTTGAGATTTTAATGTAAAATGTTGAACATGGTCAAAAATTATATACTTATGATGCAGTGATAAGATTCACCAGAAGGTAACATTTCTATTATTGTATAATATAATCTTATCAAAAGACATGACAGATAATAGATGAACAAAAAAGCGATGACTGTCTCTCAACTTTGATTCACCATTCAAAATATCAACTTTGTTTGTTCAAATAGAATGTCAGAAGTCTTAAGATCAATCAATTACTATATATGATTTATTTTATTTATGTATAAGAAGTCAAAATTTCGTTAGTCCACAATAAGAAGCACTAGAAAATCCTTCAAAAGATGCATCATACATAATATTATACGAGTAAAATGCATACAATTCATGTTCATTTAATTTATTAACATAAAAACAACGAAAATATTATAGTGAATAATTTTTTGATTGGTTTCATTCTTTGAGATGCTTTCAATTAAACTTGTATTGTTTTTTTCTTATTTGTAATTATTCTCTGCTATATTTTAAATTAAATAATTTTTCTGTTCTTATTGATTTGTGTTTGTTTCCTTGCATTCCTTTCTTCCTTCCCTTAGTAATATGTCTTTCTTGTTGTTTTTCTTGCAATAATTTTATTTTATTTGTTTCTACATTTTAAAGTCTTGAAAGTTATTCAATTTATTAAGAACATGATTCATATTTATTTTGTATATATTAAGTACAATATTAAATGATGTTTTATTGTTTGTTATTTTATTTCGTGCATTTATTTATTTATTTATTTATTTACTTGTTATGTATTCATTTATTTAGTTTTAAGAATATTTATTTGGTAAATTAGTGCAAATCTAAAGAAATGCAAATACAAATACAAATAAAATAGTTTCACTTACTTGTAAATATTTTGATTTAATTGTTTTATGTTTCAATTTAAATGCATTCTATATTTATATCTTTTTTATTATTTACCTGCAAATGAAAGAAATAAACAGAAAATGTTAATAAAATCATTAAAAAATTTTATATGTTATTTTTATTGACACAGATGAGAAAATGTTTATAAACTTTATGAATTTTGTATGAGAAAAGTTGTGTTATATTGAGTAAGATGTCAAATGTTAGTACATACATATTGTATAAACATGAAATCGACAGTGAGTGTTTTAGTATGAGTTTTATATATTTAACATCTTCATTGATTTATGATACACAGAGGGTCTGTTACCTGCAAAGGACAACATATTTTCCAACAATAAACTAGGAAAATGTCATTGAATTTCTTTCAAAATCAAAGTTAGGCAAAGAGATACACAGCACCAAATGGTTTTGTCCTTACTACATACCAGAGATATGCAGCGGGTTTCTCCTTTTCATGAAAAAGCTCACAAATTAATGAGCACTTCGCGAAACTTAGCCTGCTTGAGCTCACAAAAAAAAAAAAAAATTGTATGTACTACACATACTCAAAAACATAACGTTGTTGGGTTCTATTGTTTGGCATGTCACAAATTGTTTTGTTTATGAAGATATGCTTTGCTTATAATGAAACGATTAGCTTGTGACAGCAGCGAAGGAAATACCTGAATGCTTGACTGTTTGCATACGTTGGTCTCATTGCTGCTCACTTTGATTGTTTTCAGCGATACTTGCTTAGGCTTTTTTTTTTTTACGAAACGGTCTGCTGCATATCTTTGGTACATAAGTTCTAGTTATGTAATCAATATATTTTAAGAATAACTTTTTTTATTTATGAGAAAAAACTGTTAAATTTAATAAAACTAAACGCATGTTCGATGTATAGAATTTGAAGGTGTTTCATCGAACTTTTAAGGCAACTACTTACAATACTAATTTTGATCAGATGCATCATTATCGTCGTCATTATTATCAGATGCATCTGGATGCTTATTTACTTATTAAGGAATGCATCGTTGAGCAATAAAATTGTTTCATCATTAGCAATTTTCTTTTTTTTTTCTATAATTTACTGTTCTCAGTTTTAGTGTCTGTTGTAGTGTGCCTTCGATAAAAATGCTTTCGATGATTACAGCACCAACACCAACACCACCACCACCGTCACCATCATCATCACTTAGAAACATGATTATATTGTCGCGACAGTCTCATGTGTATGTTTTCATACACATACACATACATATTTATCTTTCTGTATCTGTGTAAGCTTCATAAATTCCAACAAGTTATTTTGCCATAAATCTACTTTAACAAGTGAGCAACAAACGCAGCAAGCAAGGGAATCAAAACGAAAAGAAGGAAATGCAACTGCAACTTTAAATTCTTAAGTAGCTCGTAGACTTAGTATATTTATAAGTTACACAATATTTGTCTTTCTACGCTCTGGCATTTATCGGATCAAAAAATGTTCAACATATACTAAAAAAAAAACAAACATGTATCCATGTATGTATTTGGAGATGTAAAATTGAAGTATTTTGTCTCTTATTAAATAGATAGATAAATATTTAAGGAATATAGATTGAAATTTTTTTTTAAGTTTAAGCTAAAATTGAAATTTGTTTTGTTGCATTTCAACAAAAGATTTCTAAACTGTTTTAATATAAGAACTGCTTCACCACATCACTCTGCTTTATCAAATTCACTGCTTTCTGTTGCATATAACATTAACGACATATTGATTGGAAAGTGACGGAAATGATCGTCGTATTTCAGCCAATATCCGCAAAATCTTTATAAATTATGTACCTAAAACCTTCATGATGAATCACTCTGTCAATTTGGTGAAAACCGTTTGAAAAGCGGTTCGATAGGTTTTGAGTTTATCGCATTCAGACAGACAGACACGGCAAAGGAACTTTGATTTTTTTTTTTGTATAGATAGAGATGTATATATATAGACAAAATTATATTATTACATTAGTATTATTAAGATATTGTACGTACAGTCATACTTCTCTATAACGAAGTCGTTGGGTGGCAGACAATCGCATCGTTACAGAGAGGTAATACGTTATAGAGGAGTTTTCTACAGAGAGATTCAAAGGTATGGAGAAAGAAAACGCTGTGTGTTCAGAATGACTTCGTTATAGAGAAATTTTCGATATTAGGGAGTTCATTATAGAGGGGTTCAACTGTATATGAAAAAACTCTATCTATAGAATGCCTTCGCTATAGAAAAATTTTCGATATTGGGTAGTTCGTTATAGAGGGGTTCGACTGTATTTGCCCACAATATTATGTAGTACGTCTACTGTCCTCTTTAAATTAAAGCGATTGTAGGCAAAGTCCCTTGGACGTTGGACATTGGTGTCCTTTTTCGTTCGTTTGGTTGCCGTCCTACTGTTCACTTGTCCTTAGTTATTGTCGCTGTCGTCTACTACAGGTAAAACTATGCAGAGAGAGAGAAATATATATATATATAGAGAGAGAGAGAGGAGGGTGTGTTGTGCTGTCAAACATTCAGTCCTTTGGGATATAATTTAAATTGGTACATTCCATGCATTACATTTTAAAAAAAGACAACACAACGGGAGGATCTGAAGACTTTGCAACAATAGTCAGTTCATTTCAGTCCATTCAGTTCTCAATCTCATTCCCAATCCCAAACGTAGTACCAGTCTACACTTCCTAGTCACCACACATTTCATTTGGTGTCTCGAATACGACGACGACAACGACAACGACTTAGTGTATGCGCGCTCATCTCACTTTGTCTTGGCTCATTTCACAAGGTAACGCCTTAATGTCATGTAATGTAAGGAGGTGGAATAATATTGTTTTCACCTCTTCCCATCCATCCATCCAATTCAACCATCCCTCCATTCTACGAGTATATGCGATCCATGCACACCATTTGTTCTTAGCCATGTTGATTGCTAAATGCTTTTGTCGTCGTCTTCATCACTATTCGCTTTCGCACTCGCCTTGTTCACGTTGTCAGTGTCATTACGTTGCGTTGTTGTTGCGGCACGATGCAATGCGATGCAGCATTCATTATGTTATCTTGCAATGTCACCTTGTTATTGTTGCTGTTGTTTTTGTTTTTGTTGTTGTTGTTGTTCGCTTGCCTTAATTTAGTTTAAAATCTTTACGCTTTTCTTATTTTCTACTATGCTTTTATTTTATTTTATTTTATTTTGTTTTTCTTGTCAGCAGCTTTTATTTTTGTTTTGTTTTGTTTTGTTTGTGGTGTTGTTTCTTTAGTCCTGCTTCCTTTACTTATGCTGCACTCAATTTTATCTTGTTTTAGTTTCGTGTTCATCAACAACAGCAACAAAAACAAAAACAAGAAAAAGAACAAGAATAATTTGAACACGAACAACAACATTAATGCGTATACGTAATTTATTGAGCGTCGTCGTCGTCATCGTATCGTCATCGTCATCGTCATCGTCATCATCATCATCGTTATCTTTTCCACGTCCTCCTCCTTAGCATCATCTTTTAGATTTTATTTTTTTTTTTTGTCTGCTACCCACAGCATCTTCAATTTAAGTGTATCTGTAACGCCATTCTCCCTCCGTACTTGACAACTTATGACCGTTGTTCCTTTCTCTGCTAGACCCATCATCATCATCATCATCATCATGATCATCATCAAGTGATTTCTTACACCTCTTCACTTTAGCTTCTCTGCTTGATGATGCATGTTATCCTACTCCTCTCCTCACGTCTTCTCATCTCATGTTCTAGCTTTAGCTTTCGGTTTTTTTCTCTTGTTGAGTATTTGTCCCATCCGTCCTACAGTCTTTAGCTTGCCATCCTGTTATGGTAGCTTGTTTGATACTCGTATCTATGCGCTCATATCTTGCGCTTGTTCATTTTCATAAATACCACATTTAAGTAGTTGTTTAATGTCCCAATGTCCCGATGTAATAAACGTAACTAAATGACATTAAGTCTTCATGCAAGTCACCTTCAATCGACAAAAGGCAGACAGGGAAAGCAGGGAAAGCAAGGCAAGCATCTACATCAGTTTGAGTTGCAGTAGCTGGAGAGAGGGAGAGAGATACGAAAGTACAATAGTGGTACCTTTATTACCGGTTTCAAATTCAACGCACTCTCACTCCCATCTACTAACATTTGTCGGTCGTCTGTTCCTTCCATGGTGTGCATCTGTCGATCTGTCCAACGAACAAATGAACGCCAGACTACTACAGCGCATTTTGTCTTGTCTTATTGTCGATGTGGATGTGGATGTGGATGCGGATGAGGATGCCTGGCTTTAGTCAAAGTCCCACTAGTCGTGATCATGATCATTATCATCATCATCAGCATCAGAACCGGCATCATAATGTGGCAAAAACTAAAAATATTCGCATATCAAGTGAACCGCACTTGAACTTAACTTTAACTCAACATAGCTTAGCGCCATGTATGACCAGAAGAACCAGAAAAGACCAATGAACAAATCGACTGATGGGTCCAACCAACCAAACTAAAACTAAGTATCTCTTAAAGTTTGTCTTCTTCTTAAATCTCAGCATATATTAAATTTTTCTTCAACTATTTTTACGCTTATGCGTTCTTTTTCTTGATGCTTCTGTTGTCATCATTATTGTTCAATGTTGTTCATGGTTTGTTGTAGCAACACGATTTTTTTTTTATTTTTTTTTTCACAAAATTTACACTTTATAGTATGAAAAAGGATCTATAATTTTATTATGTTAGTTAGTTTGTACTAAGTATAAGAGAAAATGCGATTTGATCTTGATTAATTATTAGTATTTTAATTCGTTCTAATGCTTCCTGATATTCTTATTCAAAAGAGTTCATTTGAAATGAAATTGTCAGTCGGTCATATGATATTACAATTTGTGACTTTATTCTGATGGCAACAAATATAATATAATAGTTCTAATGAATACTTCACTGATATATCAATATATAAAGATTTAAACTGAAGTATGTATGTTCATCTAAAATAGACAAGCAATGAGAAGCAATCTCAAATAGATTGAAAATAGTGAGTTCTTAAAGCAAATCACCGAATTCTCTACAACAACTGAATGCAATCTACATACTATAATAATATCAATTAGCATTTCATTTACTATTTGGATATTTTTTTGTAATAAAATCTAGACGAGCAATGAGAAGCAATCACAATATTTTATACTCATAGGGATATTTCATCAGAACTAAGTCTAAGAATGGAACATCAATAATATAATCCACAATTAAAAACTATACTAATATCAATATATTGTAGAAGTAACCATAAATTTATTATGGTAAATTGTGACCTTGTCTAGCGTAAATTATGTATTTTAATTGTGTGTCTTTGGAATGCAGTCAAAGTAATGTGTATACTGTTAGGAATATCATCTAACATATGATTATCATTATTAATATCACAACTCTCTTTATTATGGTTATGGTTTTCATCATCAGCATTAGCATCAACATCAACATCATCATTATCATTATCATTTTCTTTCTCATTATTATCAATTTTAACTAAATAACGTAAAAGATTTGCACTAATGCAATATTCTTTAGTCTTAGCATAGCTTAGCTGGGTTTTGGACTCCTCAATTTCTGTTTGCTGTCCGAAGCCTGCTGCCTGCCAACTACGTCGTTTGTCCTTAATAAATGAATTACAATGATTGCGGCATTAAAAATGTATTTCTATTTTTGCTGTTGCTGTTGCTTTTTCTTTTGTTCTTCATCTTCTGCATCATGTTCTTCATGTCCATGGCTACCTTAATGACCTCAACCAAGCTAAGGCTAAGGTACACACACACACACACATAAATATCTGTGAGATACTTAGTCTTTAGTCCATAGCACGACAAAGACAACAACGGCTAAGTTCATTCAATGTCCATCTTTCTGTTTCGACATGCAGCATTCAAAGCCTTCATAGTATTCGCGTTTGTTTAATGTTTCACCGTCTGTCTATCTGTCTGTCTGACTGACTGTCTCTCTATCCGTCAGTTTACAATGTCTCTTCATTGTCTGTCTGTCTGTCTGTCTGTCTATGTATTTGTTGTACTGTCTGTCTTTTCGTTTGTGTCGCTCAATCGCAGTCATTCTCTGTTCATTCGTTCATCTCCGTTTAATGCTTTGTGGCACGTTGACATGCAACAAAATGTCGCATGTCGCATTTACCATGCGACGTTTACCGTTTTTGGTAATGTCATTGCTTCAGCTTTACTTTTGAGATACATTCGTTCAGTCAGTCTCAGTTTCAGTTTCAGTTACAGCCTCAGTCTCTGCTACAGCATTGGTTTATACTTTGTGAGTCAATCTTGGTCAATCCATAGAGTTCAAGATGCTTTAGTTTAGTTTCATTTTTAGGTGTTTTTGTTGGTCTTAATGTTACTGCTGCTACTATTCATGTTGCCTTATAAAGGTTTTGTTCTCGTCTCGTTTATATTATTGTGTATTATGTACTTTTTCCTTGCATTGTCCTTCTTGGTCTCCCTGGATGCTTGCCTGCCTGTCTGACTGCCTGCCATCAATCCTTCTTGAAATCATGTGTTGAGTTGAATTTTGGTCTCTCTCTATATTTCTCGTTCAAGTTTCAAGTTGAATTCAGTCAGTACATTTTATTTAACTTGAGAAATTGATAATTTATTATGTAGTACAACTCGGGAGATCGTTCAACGCGTTCATTAATCATTACACAAGCTTAAATTTCTCTTTGCTCCTCCACTCAACTCAACTCAACTTTAATTCACTTCACTTCACTCCATTTCATTTCATTTCGTTCTATTCCATTCCTTATTTTTGCCATTTTAGTTCTACCCATGATGATGATGATGATGATGATGATGATGATGATGATGATGATAATAATGATGATGAACCAACATTGTCTTGGGATTATGTTCGTGTTGTTTAAGTTGGTTTAAGTTCTCAACCATTTTTGACATATAAAGATTTATGTCATTTACTTATTATAACAAAAAGATAACAAAACAGAAACATTATATTACTTTAGATACATATGTGCTTTGTGATCTCTAGATACTCATACTTACTATTAAAGACCTCAAATCAATAGATCTAAGTATAAATAATCTAATTGGTAAATTAAATTGTTTTTCATTGCAGATTTGATCAAATATTTAAACGAATTATTTTCTCTTTGTAAATCAAAAATTCAAATAAAAATAGAATATGAAAAATCTTTTCAATATAATACAAATACACTACTCGTATGTTTTCCAAAGTTCTCCATTAACTATTGCTTAAATAACTCAAGTCATAAGATTAACTCTTAACAATAGAATACGAAGAAATATTTAACATTCAATCGAAATTTGAATTGCTTCATGAAACACACAATATTATTCAGGAATTCGTAGTACTATTTTGTATTTTAAACTCTAACCAATCCTAAGAGGCTTAAACTTATTGTTAAAGAGATAAAGAAAATTTGTATGCATATATGTATCCACGTATGATGACTAATTACACTCAATCAAAGATTCTTTTCTGTTGTTACAAAAAGTGAGTACTGATGATGATGGGCATTTGAATAGATGAAAATTGTAAAATGATGGTGAAGCACCATAAGTTAGTAGACATTTTCTTCTTGATGTGTGTTACTATGAACACTGAAAAAATGTTAACAAAGTCAAGATGGAATGAGAAGAGACAGGAAAAAAGTGGAAACATTTTCATTTGATTCAAATCAAATCAAATCAACTTAACTTCTCAATATGAACTGTTTACTGAACTGTTGTGTATTTTGTGTGCTTGACTAGTAGTAGAATTGTAGTATGTACTAAGTACTATATCATCATTTGGTATATCAATGTTTACAATCATTGCTAACTTGGCTAACAATGGTGAAATGAAGCAGTTTGTAAACTTACTGGCATGTAAGGCATGCGCAACTTAACGCAAGGCTCTATTGTGGATGCAACATACACAACACACAGACACACACACACACACACACACACACAGCACACACACACAGCACACACACACAGAGCACACAACACACTTATGTTGCTACTACTGTTGTATTGCTGCAGTAAAAGTTCAATTACCCGCCAAATCAAAATTCAATCAGGAATAAATCAAAGCACTAACAGCAGCAATAGCAACATCATCTTGCAACCAAACCAAACTAAGACAAAATGTAGAAATAGTATGGTAGAGAGTTGAATGCAGCATGTGAAAAATCAAAAATTCCAAGCGCATCTCGGCAGCAACAACAACAACAACAATGACAGCGTGTGAAGTAACTACGAGTTGCAAGTAGCAACAGCAACATTATCAACAACAACAACTACAACACCAATAAATGGAAGAAAAATACTAAGTAAAGAGAGAGAGATAGAGAGAGAGAGAGAGAGAGAGAGAGAGAATAACAAAAGCAACAACAGCAGATCAGCGCAAAAGTGCTGCACTAAGCAGCGTTAAGCTGCATGCAAGTCGCTTGCCTCAAACAAACAATTGTTTTTTTATTATTGTTCAACTCTATTCTATGATAATGGTAACGATGATGATGATGATGACGATGATGACGATGATAATATTATGCTATGCAATATCCCAGTCCTTTACCATGCCACAGTTACCAGTTTCAAGTTACAATGCAACAACAAGTCGAGCCGCATCACGCCATTGTGAAGTAGATAAGTACTTCTAATCCCTTCAGAAACAACAGTCACCGACAAATAAACACAGGAGAAAGGACCACTGACTCACTAACTCACATGCTTATCGCAGTAGCAGGAGCAAAAAGCAACAATTTCATGTGGCATTAAAAACCAAAGCAACATGCCACAAAGCCATGCAGCTTGTCTATCTGTCTCTCTGCCTGTCTGTCTGTCTGTCTGTCTGTCAGATTGTCTACTTGTTTGATTAGCTAATATGTATGTAAATCGAATTTAAATATTTTTGTTTTGTCTTCAAAAGTTTTAAAGATTTTATATGACAAAAGGAAATATAACAAAAACGTATATACATAGTTGTTAAGGATCAGATCACTTGATACAATGACCGTTTATTATTACATAGTAGCTTGACTTCGATTCCTGACTCAAAGCTTATAGTGTCCGGCGACTCAAAGCGATAGGATAGTTGAGGAAATTTTCTCAATCCGATAAGCAACTAATATTCTAATGTAATCAATATGGAAAATATGTTGCACTGAATGCATTTAATGGAAATGGTATAAGAATTACTATATGGATCCTTATAACAATTACACAAAGGCAGATTGATTATTGTAGAAGTTGTCGAGATGAAGAAAAAGAAGAAACATTGAAATATATTTTATGTGATAGTATGATTCTAATCAGGACAGGACAACATTATGTACAATTGACTCTTTTGACAATGGACATTGAATTGAGGAAGGTGCTTGATTTCATTGACACCTCATGGTGATTTAGAGGAGACTCAATGGAAATACTCTTCTTACCAACCTACCTAACTATTTTAGCAATGGATCAACTCTTGTTGTCTAAGAATTTGAATAATGAATTTGTTATAACCAATGATAACGAAATCTTATATATTATACATAAGTATTAGTGTTTCGTTTGTTCGTATGCTATGTGCTGCCATACCATCCAGCTGATTGCAATGAAATTTTATGAATGTGTATGGTTGATTCTCGGCTTGAACATAGGATAGTTTTAGTCCCGATATGTGTCCCCATTCCCAAGATCTGGTATATTCAAACAACACCACCCTCAAAAGTAAACTAAAGAAAACATGAATTTATTGAGTTTAAAAATGTATACACATTTTCACTATTTTAGGATACCGTACCCATATGGAGCTAACGGGACCCTATTACTAAGCTTACGATGTCCGTCCGTCCGTCTCTCCGTCTCCTGCTCTATCTCATGAACCGTAATAGGTGGAGAGTTGAAATTTCCACAAAGTATGTAATACACTTGTGTGTACATACAATACACATTTTTAGAAGCTTTGTTATTTAATTTAATCTTTTGTTTAACATTTTTTTTTTTTTTTGTAGTATACGTTTAGGCTGTTAAATATGCACATAATTTAATATTTTAATCAAAATATCTTATACGATGGTACGGAACCCTCCATGTGCGAGTCCAACTTTTTTTCTTTAATTTCAAGATAAATAATTCAATCGAATAAAAATTTAAATATATTTAACATATGTACTTGCATTTATAAGTATGTATATTCTTTATCTTTAAGCATGAAATTCTTCACAAACTCACAAAAGAATTCTAATAAAATGAAGTTCAAGATAAAAGCGACGGGTTCTATGAAATATACGTGTAATTGTAAAATGTTTGCAACTTGGTGGGCAAATAGCAGGAAACAAACATAAATTCCATAACACTACTACTACACAATTATCCCAAACTCATTCACACTTAGTAAAGTGAAGTTACATTTTTTCCATTTTCATGAAAAAATATTTTAAAATAAACTAGAAAAAATTATTTTTAAAAAATTCTATAAATGGAAATATGGCAAACAAGAACAGAAGAGCGTGTGCCACATGAATTTCAATTTATTGAAGTTTGAAGTTGAGTGGTTTTGGCCACGTTTATTTTTCTGAAGTACTTACATAATTCAACTCAATTAAACTTAGTCTACACTTCGTGACAAAAAAAATTGACACATTGCGTCTGTAAATATTATTATTGTTAATTTCGGAAAGATTTCTTATAGAAATGACAAAATTAGTTTTAAGATAAAAGCAATTTTAGTATTTATTACACTGCCTACAGATAATGTAACATCTCTGTGACTGAAATATCGAAACAAATTGTTAAAATCGTTTGAAAAGTTTTTCATAATTTTATTAAAAACTACCGTACCGGACCCTGCTTCGCATGGATTGTTTCCTTTTTTAGCATCACCATATTCTCACTTTGAATATCAACAAAGAACACAGTTTTAGTATATTAAAAATGAAAGTGATATTTTAGTTAATTTTTTGTAGTATACTTTTAAGGATTGATGTATATTTGAATAACCTAAATATCGGGAATGGGGACACATATCGGGAACAAAACTATTCTATGTTGAAGGCATTTACCAACCATACACGTTAACAAAATTTCAATATAATCAGATGAACGGTATGGCAGCGCATAACATACAAACAATTAAAAACAATAAATTTTATTATTATACATATTATAAATATAGAAAATTTTGAAAAAAGAATGAAAATTCGTCACATTATGTACTCTCTGGGACAGTTAAGCGGGTCAGTTTGGGCGAAGCATCAAATTCCCATGATTCCGATGATAAAATTCAATCTAATACTGATGTCCATGGCAACAAAATCAAGACTGAAATGATTAAATCTAAAAACAAAAAACAAAAATTACTACGTAAAAAAATGCAGTAAAGTTTTTGTCGAATTAATCTATCACGGAAAAATGAGTGGAGTGGCATCAGTTGGTTTATTCTTGTTAAAAAGAGGGCCCTTCCAAACTCAATTTTTATCGCAAAATTTGAACGCTAAATCTTATCAAAATATTCTAACAAAGACTTTTCCATCATTTGACAAACTTTTTGGATTATTGCCATAAATTTTCCAATGCCTATGACATATTCTTCACACTACCCTTGTGATTAAAAGACCCTTTTGAACTGGCCACCATACTCGTCGGGCTTTAGCATAACATAATGGAAATTGTTTGAGGAATTCTACCATATTTTGAAAAATTATTTATTTATTTATTTATTGTAAACTAGAAGTCTTAATTCTAATTTCAATATGTATAAGCTAAAGCAACTAGGGCCTTGATATAAAAAATTTAAACGTCTTAACAGTAATTTTTGACATAAACTGAACTTCTTGAGGCCATTGAAGGAGCCTAGGCTTCAGATTCGTTTTACTTGATTAAAAGCTTGAATGATGATTCAGTACCAGAAATAATATTCATGGTTTTTCATGATCATTCATACATAAAAATAGTTGAATGTAATAAGCTATTCAAGTGAAACGTAATGTATATCGCTGATTTCATATTATATAGTAATGAGTTCATTATCATTCGATGGTCACACGATTTGGAAACGAATTAAATAAACTTTGTAATATTTTTTATAGAATTTTTTTTTTTTTTTTTTTTTTTGCTGCTGCTTTTTAACTATTTTATTGAATTGAACTGCCAAGTTATTGGGATTTAAGACGCTACATGAGGCCATTGATAGTACCTATATTGACAAGAAGTGCACATGGACCGGTAACGTAAGAATCCGTGTCGAATCCCAACCGGGGTTTATCTGCATTTTGTACGTCACAGAATCATGAACACCAGCTTTCAGGAATGTTGAACACGGTGATATTGTTACCCATTGTCAAAAACCATGGTCTTCAACGTTCTGAAAGTAAGCCAGGGTCAATGCGCCAAAAAAAAAGTTTTAAGAAGTTCTAAGGTTCAAATGCAGTTTTTCTACAAATATACATTTTTGAAATAATAAATTGTAACCATTGTAACCATTAACTTCTCTTGCTATTTTGTAGAATGCGATGACCAATATTACAATAATTATGAGGGTATTTACTAAATTGTAACCCTTCGTTCTTAATTAAATTAAGATTATCGTGACTATTCATTATTGGTAGATTGAACTCCTATTCAGTTCATCCACAATAGCCAATTCCAGTTCAAATGATTTCAGATTATCCTCCATCATGTTGACAATGGCTAGAGATTGTTTTTTTTTTTCAAATTTTTACAATATTTAGAGATTGATTTTTTTTTTTTTTTTTTTTTTTTGTAATATTTGATGTCATTTAATGACTTCTTTTATAATTCTTTGCTTCTTTCTTTGATCATTGATTCTTGCATGTATTTTTTTGGTGCAACTGTGTTATTAATTTGTCGTATAGTGTATTGTACACAATATTATATTTTAAAGCTACAAAATCCTTTGACCACGAATACTTCCGTTCCCCTATACCGGAGCAGCAGTTTACTTCATTTGTGTCTTGTTTTTCTTACTCCATTTTTCATAAAATCCATTTTCCCTTCTTTTGATTTTATTATACATACTCGTATATGTACTACAATATAGTGTAGTGTAGTGTAGTTGTTGTTTTTGTTTTTGTTTTTGTTTTTGTAAATATATGAGATGATGTTTTTCATCTTGAATTTCCATGGTTGGTGTCCATTTCAGTTTAGTTTGGTTTAGTTCAGTTTTTGGTTTAGTTATGTATTTGTTGTTGTCGGTCGTTGTTGTTGTTGTTGCACGGTTTTCGGTTGCGCATTGCAAGTTGGTTGAAGTTGAAGTTAAAGTAAGTTTTTGTTTTTATTTTTATTTTTATTTCTACTTCTACTATTTTTATTTGTAGTATTTTTGTTTAAAAAAAGTCTGCGCATGTACGACGTGCATTCATTTGTTATTCAGAAGTTTCTTCTACTCACTCGGACATGACACATGGCTAAGCATGGACTAGACTAGACCAGGCCAAGCCAAGCCAGACCAGACCAAATCAGAACAGACCAGACCAGAACTAAACAGAACCAAACAAACAGACAGAGAGACAGAGAGACAAACAAGATTCAAAACTTAAAATGTAAGAGAGTTAGAGATTGAGAGATTGAGAGTGCGGACTGGTGTGGAGAATACCTCGGCAGTCAAGTATTCTATTCCATTCCATTCTGAATGGAATGAATGTTGAGTTCTTCACGCTCACGTCGTAAGCTAAACAAAAAGAACTGCTGCATTCACGTTTACGTTCACGCTTACGTTTGCTGATGCTACTTCTGCTTTTCTTTTAGTTTTTCTCTTCACATACTAGTCCACACTGGTCCATAACCAAACAAGAGTCTGACTCCAGTCACAAGAGTCAGAGTTTGAGTCACAAAGCTGCCCATGGATGATAATCTGGTGAGCCTGTTGGTTGGTTGGTTTACTTCTCTTGGCTTCTTTGCCTCTTCACCTTCACCTTCACCGTCTTAATCATCATTATTATTATTCTTCTCATGATCATGTTTATTATCATCATCATCATCACCATCATCATCACCATCATCATCACATGACTTTTTTGCTTCTTCTCCTGCTGTTATTGCCGCTTTTGAACTTTTGCGTGGTTACTTCTAATGCAGTTTCAACTAAAGGCAACATCAAATATCTCATGCAGAATGTAGATTCTTTGCAACTCTTGGTCTGACATCATCTCAACTTTTTTCTCATACCACACATACTTAGTATAGAGAATGTGCGGGATGCATGAAACCACTTCGTAAGTATTAACATGTTTTATGACTTTTCTATAAACCAAAAACTGAGATTTCGTACTCGTGTATAAAATGGAAATACTTATTACTACTACAACTATTTACTTACTTATTGTATGAGTGAGAAGAAGTCAAGAAAGTATGGCATGTACTATGAATAGAAAATCATAAGATTATATAGATAAAAAATGCTGGTGGTCAGTTAAAGCAAACCATATCTGCTTTGTCTGTCTGTCTAAGATTTTATGCTCTTACTTTGTTGTAATTTGAATGAAAAAATTAAATACCTTGACTTTAATATCATTAAAGATTAACAATAAATTTACTTAAGCAGACTTCAGGGATAAACTAAAGTCATTGCTAATTTTTAATGGAGGCTTGAAAAACTGACTGACATAATAAATGTTGTCTCATTAGGGATCTCTTAAGGGATCTGTCATAAAAGAACTACAAATTTCTATTGGGTCCAAGAACACAAATCGATATAATAGACCGATCGGTTTTCTGCATCAATTGAAACAAATGATCAATCAGAGCAAAGTTTAATGTATCTGATAACGCAATATCTAAGATATATCATTATGATTTGACCTGATTTCAATAGCATTAGGAATATGTGTACATATCCTTATGATCCTGCAAATCATGAAAAAGGTTTTGGAGTGAATGTTGGTTGTTAGAAAGATTTGTATTACGATATTTTTGAGCTTAGAGCTGTCAACATATGATTCCTTCTAAAATGTATAAGGGTCTATTATTATACATCTTCCAGTAATTAGTTTTCTTGAATTCAAACACTTTATTACCAAATTAATATGACAATGGACAAATGACAGAAATAAAAAGAAGTATATTCGTAATTTCAGCACATTTAGTCTATAAGGCACATTTAATGCGATGAAGTGATAATCCCTAATTATATTATCTGCAAAAGATATTGTAAAATATCTATGCAAATGTTTACTAACTAATGACTTAACCAACTTTGACTATGCCGCAGTTGTAATACTTTTCACGCAGTCCGAGGGTCCTAAAATTTATATGGTTGGTAGAAATTGATCAGGGACTTATATTGTCCAAATTTCAGTTTCATAGTACAAAAAACAAAAAAGTTTTGCTAATAGGAACATGCATTTGGATCTGGGTTTGTATGGGAGGTAACCTTCCCAGGATCTTGAAATTTTTATGTTGGGTGGATATGGGTCAGGGACTTATAGTGTTCAAATTTCAAGTCGATAGTAAAAAAAACAAAAAAGTTTTTCTAATAACAACATGAATTTGAATCTGGGTTTTGTAGGGGGGTTACCCCACCTAGTGGTCTGATGTTTCCTTCTGTCTGTTACAAACTTCATGACAAACTTATAATATTATTATTCATTGCATGAAGAATGTAAAAAATTAACGAAAGAAAATATGAGCTGACTGATGCCAACAATGATGATGAGGATAATGCCAATGATGATGATGATGATGATGATGATGATTGAAAACAAAAAATTAATAAATGAAACTGTTTCTATGAAATTGTTAAATTAAAGCTCAGAAGTATTTGTAATTCAATGCACTTAATAACGCGGAAAAGTTGTAATAAATGAAACATGAAACGAACTGAAACGAGATACAAACATTTTCACATTTAAACGAATGTCAAATGCCCAATTGGCAAAAGATTCACACAAACACACATACACAGAATCTTAAAAAGAAAAACAAAATAGAAAATACAAAATGAAAGCAGCACAACGCATCATTTGAATGAAGTTCATTCGTTTGTTGTGCTCATTCCCATTTCTCATTTCTCAATCCTCATTCCTCATTCACTTCCCTTAAATCAACATCAAGTTGAAAACAAAAACGAAAACTACAAAAAAAAAAAATCCATCTACAAGTCAGCTTTGACTCATTTAACAAACCAACATTTCGTCCAGCCCAGTCAGTCAGTCAGTCAGTCAGACAGACATTTATACAGTCACCCAGTCAGTCAGTTAGTCACATAGACATTGAGTCAGTTAGTCAGTTAGTCAGTCAACAATTCAAACTACCCATCTATCCATATGTCCATTCGTTCAGGCAATCATTCAACTATTCATCCATTTTTTCCATGGATTCAACTAGCCATACAAACATCCATCTAACTAGGCACTAAAATAAAGCGTTGCCTCGACACACAAATACACAGATATATAGATACATACATACATACATTCGTATGGCTATGTACGAGTATGTAGATACATTGAAACTCATACGAATGAGCAACGGCACAATTGAAAAGTCTTTACATTGGCTTATCATCGTACGGTATTTTTCAGATGCCACAGTCCGAGAAGTTCAAGTGTCCAAGGAATATGAGGAGGCATATACATAATATGTATGTATGTATGTATGTAGTATAGTAATAGACAAGTTCGAGGCAACAGCGCAACAGCAATAAACGAAAAGCAGTTAAAAGCTGAAAGTTGAAACGGCAGCAAGCAGCGGCATCAACGCTCTGCAAACTATCGATCAATCTTATTTGGCAAGACATTCCAATGTGCAGCAAAAGCCACTCACTAACTCCGAGGGGGGAAGAGAGAGGGAGAGAGAGATAGAGAGAGTGGGAGAAAGACCGGAGAGATGAGATGAGCACAGACGAGACGAGATGAGATGAGATGAGATGAGTCAAGAAACAAACGAGATGAATTCAGTTGCGACGAGTCGAGTCGAGCTGAATTGATGTAAGAGTTGAGACCCCTTAAATGACATGGCAGATAGAATAGTTAGAATAGAATGGAGTAGGGTAGGGTAGTGTAGGTAGGGTATGACTGAATCTGAGGGTCTCTGGATGTCAGTTTTTCATTTAGTCACTTACTCACTATGCATTCAAAGCATTGAAGCTTTTTTAGTCAGTCATTCTGTCTATCTGTCTGTCTGTCTGTCTATCTCTCTAACTGTCTATTTGTCTGTTTGTTAGACAAACAGACAGTTAAGAGTATTGAGTTGGCATTTTTCACAAATGCAATGTATAGATACATTTGTTTTTATCAGTGTGTGTGTTTGTGTGTGTGTGAGTGTGCTTAAATGGCGTTAAAGTTTAATAGTTGCAACGCAAAAAAATAACATAAAAACAAAAACAAAATTGCTACTGCTGCAACAGCGTAACACAATTCAATGAGTTTAACATTTATGTATGCAGGCACTTAAATTGAAAACTTGTTGAGATACTTTATCTATGTATTGCATATTTCTCATTCCTTCTTCTCTTTCTTTGTATGATTATCTATATATATATATTTTTTTTTTATTTTTTTTTTTTTCATTTTGTTGTTTCCACTTCCACTGTCCATTTAAGGATGATGTATCTGAATCTATTCTTCTACAAGTAAATTCGAGTATATATCTATAAACATATACATATGTATCTACTTATGATGTGCTGTGCTATGCTGTGTATATGTGAATAATTTAATTTCAATTTAGCTGTGCATAAGTTTAAATGAACATAAAATCAGCATCACCATGATTACCATCATTATCTTCATTCTTATCATTATTAACAGCAATAAAACAGAATAATAAATAAGTACATAGAATATAAATATAAGTTTTAGCTAATTAAATTAATAAATCATTTTGAGATGACAATTTATAACAAAGAACAAATAGATGTCTCTATAAAAATAAGTATATCTGTGAGTGTTTCTTAGTTAACATAAGATTCATTTTGTATCTCTAAAGTAAAAGAAAAATTAGCAATAAAAAAATATACATACAATATGTGCTTGCTACGAGGTTTGGTTAATGTACGAGATTATTGATTCTACAGAGTGTCGAAATTCTATAACCAATTTGATGACATACATTTTAAAAGTGTCCATCGTTTGAGTGAGATTGGATAAGTATATTTATTGAGTAATGAATAGTCATGAAATTTCTTTGGAAACTTAGAAGAACTGCTACCGAAACTTGCATATATTTTATTGTATATTGTATTGTATAAGTATATAAATGACAGTGAAGAAAAGACTAGCAACACTAATTTCAAGTGTAATGGCCTTATCGGTTTATGGGCAAAAATATATATGACAAATATAATTTCTAATTAGTGTCAAAATTTCATAACATTCTGACAATTTGTTTACAGGTTACAGTGATTTTCTTGAGTCAGTATGTGACAATGGATAAATCCAAAATAAATACAAAGAATAAGCATCAATCCAGTAATATTATACATTTTTATACTCTTCACGCAGTGAATAATATTTTAAGTTTATCATGTAGTTTATAACACACAGAAGGAGACATCGGAGACCCCATAAAGTATATATATTCTTGATCAAACCTGGATCCAAATTCATGTTCTTATTAGAAAAACTTTTTTCTGTTTTGTACTATCCACTTGGAATTTGGACACTATAAGTATCTGACCCATATTTACCTTATAAATTTCAAGACCCTCGGACTACTAGCAGAGGCGTGAAGAGTATTACAACTTTGGTATAGCCAAAGTTAGTCTTTTTTTATATTACTACCTGTGTTCGCGACTTCGTTACCTAGTAGATAAAAAAAGTAAGCACAAAAATATTTGTTTGTCAAATTGAATCTTAACTAAAAAACTTTGGAATTGAGGAAAGGTAAAACTAACAATAGTTAATATTGCATGGATTGATTGAGTGGAGAAATTAACAAAAAAAAAAAAATGACTTTGCATGCAAAAATGCTTTTCCACCCACGCAATGAATGTCCTTTGTAACAAGTTAATGAAAACCATGGTTAAATTGAGTGAATAACGCTTCGAATTGCTTCCTCACTCACAATACTTTCTGGCTTTCAGCGACAAATGGCTTTTTGCAGACATTAAAAATAAACCAATTTTATATCTCTAATAAAGAAGTAACTGCCCAAAACTGAGGATTTTTTTCTTTTTGAGAGTAAAGATAAATCGTTCTACTTAATATAAAAGGCATTAAAAAGTTAAAGGAACATTGGAATGAATTGGAATATGACGTTTGAAAGAGAATACTAAGTATATTGATACATAAAATCG
This sequence comes from Amiota mariae, assembly GCA_035041805.1. Taxonomy (NCBI): domain Eukaryota; kingdom Metazoa; phylum Arthropoda; class Insecta; order Diptera; family Drosophilidae; genus Amiota; species Amiota mariae. The sequence continues at coordinate 151,662 of JAWNKV010000830.1, forward strand.
ATTTAAAAAAAAAAAAAAAAATTTTTAAAATATTTCTCTTAATCAGTTTGGATATTTATTGAGTGATTAGTTGGCCCGGCAAACTTGGTTTTGCATTCCAAAAGCTTTTATGCATTTGTTAGTAATGTTGTCTCGCCCGAATGTAAAACAATATAAGATTTAAAGAATTATAGAAGATTATATGTGAAGTGGTTTTAGAAGCGATAAAATAGCGATGAAGTAGCGCATATAATTGTAGCATGGTTTATAAGCAAATTTGTCAGAAAAAACGAATTTTAAATTTTAAAAATTATAAATAAAATAATATTTTGTTGATCAATTTTGATGAAATGAAGTCTATGTTGTGTATCAAATAAAGTTTCTTGTGTTTCAGTTATTTGATTTTGAATAGAATGAGTGGCTTTTAATTGATGCTTGCACAAATCAAAAACAAACAGACAAAGTCTACGATTTTATTATATGTATAGAATTTATATGTATAGAATATAGAATAGATGTATTGTATTGTCAACTAATTTTATCTCTTATGTGATAATTTAATTATATCCTACTTAAATGACTATCGCTTAACGATTCCTGCGATTTCGAAAACTAAACAAATTAACAATGACATAACCAAGCCTATGAATTAATATTACTATTTTATAGTTACACCTTTTCAACATATCATATCTGTCAATAATATTGCTAATTATATAACATAAATTGATTACAACAAAACGATTATCGATTGTATCTATTTAAAATTTATAAGTAGCTTAATTAAGTAATCTAATCCACACATTTTAATTACAACATTTCATTTCACTATTATTGTGTCTACATAGAATTTTCTACTTTCATTGTGAAATACAAAATGCATTGATAATAATAGTGTTCAATATGTACTTACTTACTGCAAGGATACTCCTACCTCGTATTGCACATATAGTACTTACTATAAAATTAGGTTTACTTTTAATAAGAAGATATTGACACACAATATCATGAATGCAAAATGAAAATGCTTCAATATTTCAAAATTAATAATGCAAAGTATTTTTAGTATATTCACTACCTACAGATATCTTACTTACTTATAGTAAGTATGTTGATGCAACTTCATATTACATATTATACTTATATTCAGTTATATCTATCTATCTATTGTATCTTATTCTTTTTTTTTTTTTTCAAATACATTTTTGCATAAGTTTTTAGATACAATAGTAAATAGTAAGTATGAAGATATCTTTATGTATTTAGTTATCAAATACTCTGGCATCATTATCGCAATCGTTCGTTAAAGATGGATTACAGTATCTGTGTCTGTGTCTGTATATGTATCTGTTTCTATTCCTTCTTATCTATCTACTGCATAATATAACTTTGTATCTTTGAGCGAGTGAGTGATTGTGTGTGTGTGTATGTGTGTGTGTGTGTGTGTGTCTTTGATTATTATTTTTTTTATTTTATTACATGTTGTAGTAACTTAATACACTTGCATGTGAATCTGTGTGCGTGAGTGTGAGTGTTGATACCTCCCGCTGTTTCTCTCACACTTTTCCGGTATACATTTTTCACCCTCCTCTATACATTTCTCTAAAATCTCCTCCTCTTCCTCTTCCTCATCATCATCATCATCATCATTATCATCAGCATCAGCATCATCGTCATTGTCATATGTATTTTATTTTTTTTTTGCATTTTTCTTTTTTTATTTCAGTTCAATTTCTCGTTCATCGTTAGCTCGTTTTGATGGTAACAATTATCGCGTGACATCTTTGAGTATGGAGTTTGGCATATTTGCACGTGTTTGTGTGTATCTATGTATGTGTGTGTGTGTGTGTGTGTGTGTGTGTGTGTGTGTGTGTGTTAGTCTTAGTGAGAATTTTTTAGTATCTAACACCCTGAATTTACACTTATGTATTCTCCTTTCCCCAATTGTAAGTAGTATAACAGCAGTTTGCAGCAACAAAAAAATTACACACTGATCTTGACAACGACAATGGGACATACTTCTTACAATGAGTAGATACATATTACGTATGTACCATACATACTTATATAGTAGATATTTTCTTCAATATCTTGCTCACACTCTTTTTTAACTGAGTTTTGCTGACAAATACGAGAGTACATACAGATTTATTGAAAACTTGATTGGCCTCATTGTTGAGTGGAAATGTGTGTACGACTACGAGTACGAGGGAATCCAACTCAAAGTATGAGTACTGCAATGTAAAGTAGTAAGAAGTATGTATGTATCTATATATTTAGTATGTGTATCTGCAATTGCTGCATCTGTAACTGTGTGACTGTGACTCCTTCGACATGCGTTCAGTTCATCGTTTGTAGTAACCATTTTATTCGCTTTTCATTTGAGATTGCCACATTTCTTTCCAAGTGTATCTTCAACTTCAATCTGGCGAGTGAATAGCATACTTTGGCATTTTATGCGCGCGGCATTCACAAAATAACAACGTCACATGTGCACACAGTACACAGCATACATAGATACCAATTGAATCTATAGTAGAAAAGCATCTATAGGCATCCATAGCAGTAACAGCAAAACATTGGAATCATTTTTTGTTTTGTTTTTTTTTTTTTGTTATGTGGCAAAGAGATACTCCAAGTTCATTTGTTCAGCTTCTTTTTTGTTGTTTCTTTTGCTATTTTACTATCATTTCTTTTTTTTTTTTTTTGTTTCATTTGCTTTGCTACTTTTTCCTTTTCTATCCCTCCCAACTTTTTCCCTTTTTTTTTTTTCTTAATTTTGATTTTATTTGCTATACGAGTTGGTTCCATCTATGGTTTTGGCTCAGGTTCTGGCTATGTGACTCGATCTCATCTTGACTCTAGCTTAGCTCATAGTACTATTTTTTTTTTTTTTTTTTTTTTTTGTTGATGTTAGAATTGAAAGAAGGAAAGAAGGATGCCAAAAAGGGACCATCAACATCACGATTGAATGTGTCGATTCGATTCGTTTGGATTGGTTTGGTTGAAACACTCTTTTGTGGCAATCGCAGCAGCACTTGAAGTCAATAGTGAAACTTGTAGAGTTTGAATTTAGAGCAATAAAATTGAAATCCTAAAGCGAAATGTTTGCGATAAATAAACGTTGTTTTATAAGTTTTTAAATTGAAGCAAACGATGCCAACGATGGCAAACCTAAAAGCAAATATACAATTTTCAATGTGGCCAAGTTAGGGAATAAATTGCTTAAGTGGAGTTTGGTAAGACGATTGAAATGCAATGCAGATACAAGTGAAGAGGGAATGATGCTTATTAATAGTATTTGTTAAAGTTAAAATGCTCAACTATATTTTGGTAAATATTAACACCAAAGTTTACACACACACACACACTCCCTCTCTCTCTCTCTCTCTCTCTCTCTCTCTCTCTCTCTCTCTCTCTCTCTCCCTCTCTCTATGTAACTGTTTTTCCATTTTTATTGTACTTAACTTCTATTAGAAATGTTCTAGTAAGTAAGTGAAGTTTATTGGTATTTTTTAGTGATTGGCAAATGTGTTATTGAATGTGCCAAGCCACATGATGAATGGCATCAAAATTGGCATTTTCACATAAATATTTCTATTTATCACAAATCTCACTAACTTATAATAGTCTCCAACCTTTTTTCTTTTCAATTTCCTTAAAATGAAATGATTATTGATGATAAATCTTATTTAAATTTAAACAATTTAAAGAAGAACAAAATGAAAGCAACATTAAATTTATACAATATTTACAAATAAAAAATATTTAAAAAAAAAACAACATATGTAAATATATATATTTTATTACCAATTGTCCAATATGGTTGAATGAATTTTCCAATAATTTACCTGAAAAAGATAAAAACAAATATATAATTTATTAATATTGAAAGCAAAACATTTAAGAGAATTTTTTTATTTGAATTATAATTATGTTATTATTTTAACTTTGATATTATCAAAGCTTACATACACTTTACATACTTACATATGCTTTGGTGCATAACTATAAATGCACTCACTATTTTTTTCAGTGTACAATTTGTAGGAAATTTAATTAAAAAAAAAAAAATAAGTATAGGGAATGCGGAAGTCGCTTCCACATAAGACCCTAGAAAACTTAATAAAAAGTATGACGAATCACATATTTGAACTTATTGAAATGAGAAAAGGATTTACTCCATTACTAAATCTAAAACAAAAAAAAAAAATGTTTTTTTTTTTACATTTTATTCTGTTATAACTAGAAATTGTTAGAAAAAATACCCAATATACAAATGTCATTGGTGCATAGCAAAAATTAGTTTTTTGATCCACTGGACATTTTTCAAAGAAATATACACTGCGCATCAGTAGATTAGCGCCCCTTGAACATTCTTCTTTCATGTTCAATATTATCTAAACCATTTGAACTATAGTCTTACAATTTTTATTCATTGAACTCTTCTCAATTCTCTTTAAAATAAAACAGCAATAGCGCTGCTGTAACATTCAAGATAATATTTTAATAAATTTTTAAGCAAAAGTATTAAAAAAAAAACGTAATAAAAACTTGGTCATCAGGATAATATATGAATTTGTAAATATGGAAAATATTATTAAATAGAAATGTGATTTAAAAAGATTCTTTTTCTGGTAGGAGACAATTGACTCCTCCCAATGACATCGCCATGTTAAATTCGCCGGTTCTATACGTTTCATATAATCAGTTCTGAACCGGTGGAGGTCACAAAGAACCGGTTCTTCATACTGCAGGGTCTTTTAAACATTAATTTGCATGCATGCCGCTGAGGCAATTAATTAATTATAATTAGAGCCTGTAAAAATTATTATATAAAATGGCCAAAAATTGTTGCAAAATTTATAGAAAAAACACCAAAATTTGTTATTAAAATTGTTAAATCCATTTTTTTTCATTAATTCTCATAATCTGTATCATCGTTTACAATAATGTTGCATAGAATGACATTAATCATAGCTAAATATGATTATGTAAACGACCGACGTCTATTGGACAAAATGTACTGATAAATGAAAAAAAAAAAAAAACGTTCTACATATACAAATGTCATTGTTGCATAGCGAAAATTAGTTTTTTGATCCACTGGCAATTTTTCAAAGAAATATACATTTGGATTTTTCAATAAAACTTCATTTAGTTTTAGCTAGTTCAGATCCCAATAATTTGCTTTTAACTGACATCAAGACTTTCAATTGTTCATGTATAGTCAATCATTGTTTTTCCAATTGCGTTATGGATTCAGTCAAGAACTTGAATTCATATATTCTGAACAGATCCTTTTGTAGATATTTCTCATTTTATTCAACGCATTATGACAGTCTTTGAATCACTTTCCAGAATAAGCATAACATTTTTCATAGATGAAAAGTTTTTTGCATACATAATAAAATGCAGCATTCAACCACGTATTCTAGCGAATTTCGATGACATCAGGAGGAAACGGCAAATCACAAATTTCAGTAAACTTTTGACAATTTTTTATTTCCTTTCTTACTGAACAAATGGGTGGAAAACTGAAAAAAATGGGTGCGTTTATTGTTATACACCAAATGTTAAAATGTTATTTAGGTAGTTTAGTTAGTATTTGAGATTATGGATGATTTAATTTTGCATTGCCGTTTAAAAATAAATTTTAAAAATAAATATTGTTTAATCATTTGTCCAAAGTTTTACTGTGAAACTCTTAGAAAAATACTAACTAATTAGGTTTCAACTTTAAGCTTCGTGTATTCGCGCGAAAATTACATTACACATACTCGTATAATCGCGCACGGTCTCTCAGACCGAAATTTGATTTCATCTACATTATTGTTATTTAAATACTTTTTAAATATTATTGCTATTTATTTTAAAGAACTTAGTATTTTTCAATAAAAAAAAAAAACAGATAATGTGTTACAACTTCAACTTTATTTGGTAAAAATAGTTTTTTAAATCAGACTCTTAAAAAATAACGTGTTTTTTTTTTTTTTTTTTTTTATAGTAACTTTAATAACAAAAATAAACTTTTTCTTGTGTTATCCATAAAAGAAAAACCTAGAAATCTAATAAAAAAAAGTATAAAGAATAATAAAAAAAGTATAAAAAGAAGTATTAACCTTTAAAACTTTCATTTGTGTAGCAATCAGAACATACGATAAGTGCATAGTCGAGACAAAAATATGAATATGAACAACGACATACTTGATGATTACCAGATGATGAAGTATCTGGATTATCAAGTTTGCATATTTTTACTAGCCTTTGTTCTTGACAAACTTAAAACTAATACCCGCTTTTTTAAATGGGGAGTAATAAGATCATATGAATTTCATCTTCGTCAGTAAGTTGACAGTCCCTAGCTTGTTTGAATTCAGATGAAAGCCGCTAAATATTTTGGTTTGTATACTTCGTAATTAGTTAGATTATTGTATCAGAGAAAAATAATTTCTAAATCTCACATGGATCTTTTGTATTTCTTGCTACCAGGAAACTGCAGAAGAATATTTTGTGATCTTTTTCTAACAGTAGAAGATGGACTATTTTTGTTCCATCTAGTTTTTGTATCTTTGCCCACATAAAAGTTTGTAGATGTAAGCTATTCACATTCGTATGCCGAATCACCCTCCTGGTCAGTGTCTGCATTATCCTCTTGCACTTCTTAAGCGTCCTCCACCTCACTATCACTCATGTCTTCGTAATCTGAGTCAGAATCTTCACGTTCTTACAGCGCCCTTATCGCTTCTTCGTTCATCGTAGTGACAAAAATGGCCAAAAAACAATTCTGAATTCTGAATCTTATATAACTTACTATACTCAATAAGTATTAAACATCACTAAAATATATTGCCTAAAATAGTAACACATATACTCGCCTCTGCCTCACAGACCGATAATAGTCTTAAAGTTACACACGAGCACTCAGCACCAATATTTACGGTGCACTAAACGCTGCCGAACAACAAATTATGAAGCTACTAAAAACCACAAAGTCATAGTAATGATAGTTTTTGAGATAACAACGAATTAATGTTTTGTCGGTCTGAGAGACCATCTGCGCGAGTATAGGAAGGTTAAAAAAGCTAAATGGTATATAAAATGACAAAAATTTCTTATTATATCTACAGAAATATTTTAGTTTATATCTGTGGCAATAAGTCATAGTAGCTTATGTCGAAAATTAAATGAATTGAGTTTGAACGCTATTACTATTAAACGCTTCAATACATGTATTTTGGCTAAAAAAAATTTCCAAAAATATGGTATCGAATTATAGTTATATAGAGTTTACACTGACCACTATAAATTCGTACACCTATGATTTTTTCACAAATCCAATTTTCAAGCTCTTTTAAACAATTATTGGAATAAATAAACTAATTAAAATTTATGCTTGTTAGAAAGGTTGTGAAATCTACTTTTATAAAAATATTTAACAAAATTTATTTAGCATGTATTTTATTTTTTATAATTTTTTTTTGTGTAGCAACTTGTAAATATGAAATGAAACCAAACAGAAATTACTTTCATAAAAAAGGGCAATATCTCAAAACATAGATTTTCGACTGTGACTTATTGACACAGATATTATATATAAGTACATAGTATACTCGTATATAATTACATTTCAAAATCTTTTATAAACGAAAAGAATAATTTGTATAAAAACTAATGAATAATCAGAATACCGTAGAGATATGGCTGCGCATTGATTCACTTCGAAAAGGAGTTCATTCTGTTCTCTTCTTCTGATATGTGATTGCAGGTTTGTGAAACATCACTAACTAACTAACTAACTACATACGTTATATACATATTGCACAATTGTATAGTTTATGAAAATAAATATTATAAATAATTTTAATAAAATAATTTCTAGCACAAATTTTAATTTAATTATAATCATAATGGTTGAATTAAAAAAGGAAAAAATATTACATAAAAATAAACATTTTCAATATCGAGTGGTTTTACAATACCAAGACCCTATTCACGCGTGAGAATCTGTATATCTAGGGAAAGACATCATAGACTTCTTCTTAAATAAAATAAAATAAAATAAAAGAATCAACCATCAAAAATATGTTTCATCAGTCTAGAAAATAAGTGAAAAAAATAAGATTACTCAGAGTATAAATAAGAATGGCATCGCTTAAGTATTACAAACACCATCTAGAGTTCACTTGCACTTCTTATTGCCTCCTGTAGACAATTGACTAATTTTTCCAAATTTACCAAAAATAAATTCCTCTAGTCTCTTTTTTTTTTACATTCTTCTTTTATCTCAGTATTTTTTTGTTATTTTGGACTTAAGACTTACTGACAGATATATTTATATTATTTTTCCAATATTCGTCAAGAAGAGTCATAAGCTTCGAACCATGGATCTCATTCAGCCTTGCATACTCTGTAGTGTTTTGTCTGTTGGCTAAGTCAAGCAGTTTTCTGTGGAATTGTTTGTTCGGATAAATATTCGTTTCTTTGCCTTCCTAGCTTTTTTTTTTTGGTGTGGCAAGAGTCTGTCATCAATAACAAAAGCATAGTGTAGTATCATCAGTTTTCGAAATTATCTTCCTGTTGTCTTCCCAGACTTTTTCAGTCATTGTTTTTGGTGTATTTGGAGTCCTTGATATATTCGACCTCTTCAATTTTATTAGTTTTCCCAAAAGCAATGGACTTCTTAAGTGAGTGTTGTTTAGTTCTTCAGCCAAATTATTTTTCGTATAGCCGCTTTTCATTTGATTTTGCTTCGAAATGCCGCATGTATAATAAATACAGAGGACAGACAGTTGATGCCCTCAAGAGTGATGATTCCGACGTATCCAGTTCCATCTACATGGTTAATTGCCTTATTTTGCCTGGTTACAGTTTGTCCAAAATCTGCATTCGTGGATGATGTTTTCATTGCCATATTCCTGTAGAATATCTAACAGTTCTGAATATTAGATACACTGATCTATCTGTAATGCCCTTTAAGCTCATGTCGGTATAAAATATAAAAAAATTATGAACCTATCAGGTCAAAACTTAAGGTCGCATTGAAATGATTTGATTTTTATATACTCGTATATCATATAATAAAATCGTAAATTTGTCTGTTCGTTTGTGCGCGCATCACATAAAAGCCACTCATTGTATTCAAAATCGAATTACTGAAAGATAAAAAGCTTAATTGTGAATAACATTTAGCGTATATTTCATAAAAATCAACCTACAGAATCAAAAGATATTAATTTGTAATTTTAAATATATTTTTGTACAAAATTTTCAAAATTATTATTTAATAATTTTATTGATTTTTTTTCAAAGCTCTTCAAATCTCCAATTTCAAAAAAAAAAAAAAAATAAAAAATCTGGCATTAATTATAATATTTCTAACAATTATAATAATTCATTGTTGCTGATAGTAGCATTTCTAAAATAGTCGAGCAATGCGAAGCAAGTGTAGAAAATTGGAAAACAACAGAAATGTGCTGCGTGCGTAGAATGATGAATTTAGTTGAACATTAGATATTTAATACATATCTATATAGAATGTAATAAATATATATATTAAAACACATACATTGTATGTACAAATATTCATATTTTTTAATAAATCAATTGAGGGCGCTCAAAGGCATGCAATGCAAACAATTTTATAAATTTTATTAAAATGCATACATCAACTAACAAAAACCAAAATATTTTATGTATTTGTTATTCATATATATAATATGAACATATGTATGTATATCCTCGTCTACTATATCTCTTACTTAACTTATAAATCACAATTATTTTGTAAACCAAAAAATAAAAAATAAAATAAAATAAAAGAGAAGAGAAGAGAAGTACGTATATATTTTGTGTATAATAAAATAGATAAAAACATGGCTAACACAATACTTTGTAGGTAAAATATTTTATTAAAAAACTGTTAAATTACATTTTCAGTTGTGTTCATAATTTGAATAGTTTTTTATTTTTTATTTTTTTTTTTTTTTTTTTTTTTTTGGTGATTTTGGTTCTTTTTCATTTACATTTTTTCAATGTACTACAAATTCATTCAAAATGTATGGACCATTCTATTTAAGCAAGAGTTTGTTATGGAATAAAATTGTAGACTTTGTGTGTTTATCTGAGGATCAATTAAAACTCATCCATTGGATTCAAAATCGAATTAGAGAACATTTAGAAGCTTTATTGTGATTAACATATAGCGTTTATTTAATCAAAATCGACCTACAGAATCGGTTGAAATTGGTAGTCCATATAAAGCTTAGAGGCATATTTCCAAATCACTCAAGTAGTCTTTGTCAAACATGTATTCTTCAATTGTTGTGAGTCATCTACAAAATAAAGTATATATCATTATTTCTATCATTCCCTTGCAAAACTGATTTTAATGACATTTAGCCGGGGAATAGTAAATAAATAATGAAATGATGAGGTTTTACAAGTTATGAATTCCAAAATCAGATCAACTTATTATTTTAGTTATTCAAATGTCTGATTCTCAGCCTTAGAAATAATAAATTCCACTTGGTGAAGAACAGATCACCAATTGCAGCATTGAAATCTGTATTTATCATATGCATTTTGAATTTATTTAACTTTGTCCTTTTTTTTATTTCTTCATAGAATGTTTATCCAGAACATTTAATGCACTAGGGACTGGAATCTGAGTAACTTCTTGTTAATAATTTTGATTGCTTCATTCGCCGGAATTGCAGTAAGTTGTTTTTCGGGCTCTACGATTTTATTACTTGTCTCTTTTGAACACCACGATTACAATACTTTCCTCTTCACGTTTTTTTTTTTTTTTTTTTTAATAAACTCATCTATGATATTATAGTTTTTGCATTTTCATTTTTTGATGTTGATGTTGATTTTATTTTATTATATTATTTATCCGGAAATAAGCGATAACCGTGAAATGTGGTTCAAAATCAAACGATTTATTATGTGATAGAATGAAAATGATAAAACGCCTAAAACAATGTTTCGTAAAAACAATGAAATAAATATATTTCAGTAACAAAAAATTCACAAATCAAATAATTTATTGCATATTTCCGGTGCCATAGAACATTTAAGTATTGTATAATAATAGCCAAAATGAATACAAAAAACAATAAAAACCAACAAACATATGTCATATATTAAAATCACATTCATTTGCAATAATAGACATATATAGTATACATCTATGTAAATATAAATATTTTTTTACATTTTATATGTTACATGCACGCAAGTGGGAATAGGTAGGTAGTATCACTAGGTAGTCATAGTATTTGCAACATATAAACTCAACCGTGCGTTGTATGATATATTGATAAAGCATCTAAAATCAAAGGAACTGCAATAATTTAAGTTGCATGTAACAGATTTTTTTGTTTTTTAATGATTTTTTTATTCAAGTTCCTAATAAATTTTGTGTAGTATACTTTTAGGCATTGTTTGAATATCCCCGTTCTTGGGAACGGCAACACATATCGCGACCAAAACTATCCTATGTTCATGCCGGGAACTAACCATACACATTCACAAAATTTCAATGCATTCAGATGAACAGCAAGGTCACACATAATATGCGAACAAACAAATCATTCATTTTTATATATTAAAAGAAGAAGATGAATGCTACAGTTAATGAGATTTCAATAAACTCTAATTATATGAGAATATACTAATATTGGCACGGGGGCATTGGAAGAGGACTCTAAGAAAATTGTCGTTTCAGACATTTTTTGTGAAGCAGATTGTTTTAGATTCGCCCATGTGATCATGCCATAGAAGGAGCTCCTATTCAGTTCAAATATTGTAGCATGAATCGAGGGAAGGATTCCATCGTTACAGATCTCATATCTATGCAAGCCTTCAGCAATTTGTGTGAGAACTAACTTTTGTTTATCTCTTATATCTGAAAATAATTGCTAAATGGTATATTTCTTCAATAAAGCAAATTTTTATAATCAATTAACATTTAATTGTATAACGTAAAATAGTAAATCACATTCTATGTATCTTTTATTATTGAATTCAATTCAATTAATGTTTTTCTAAATTACATACTCAATGCATCAGTAACTTTAATTAATGATAACATATTCTTACTAAATCGTCAGTCTTTTATCAGTTGGTCTGTCAGTTAGTCAATGTGTTCTGATTCTTAGTAATGTTCTTTCCTTTTATCAACATTTTTCACTCTCAATTAAATTGCAATTTTGTAGCTCTGATTTTCCTTTTTTGTTGCTGTTGGCATCTGTTTTTTTTTTTTTTTTTTTTTTACATCTCTTGAGTTCGAGTGGAATTTAATTTAAATTGATGGTCAGTACGTTTTTTTCCCTTATTTTTTTTCCAGTATTTCCATTTTCACTCATCCTTTATTAACATCTCTTTTTTTCAATCAAAAATTTGATATTAAATGATTTTAATATAGTAAAAAATTTTGTTCTTTTACAAAATGATTTTTTGATTCCAATAAAATTATTATGAAAAACAACCAACATATAAACGAAGGTTTTTACTTCAGAATTTTGTTGATTAAATGAAGCATTAACTTATTCATTGACAGTGGTCACTTAGTCAGTTCAGTCAGTCAATAAGTCAGTCAGTGTGTCAATCAACTAATGAATTAGTTTCTCAGGTAGATAGATAAATAGTAATTGAGTATTAAATATAAAAGGATGACTTTTTAGTTCAGATCAGTTTCGTTGAACCCAACATAGTTTCAACTTATTCATTGACAGTCAGTGGTCATTTAGTCAGTTCAGTCAGTCAGTAAGTCAGTCAGTCAGTGTGTCAATCAGCCAATGAATTAGTTTATCAGATAGACAGTATTAAATATAAAAAGCAGACTTTTCCGTTCAGTCCAATCTAATTGAGCCGAACGATGTTTTAACTTATATATTGACATTGGTCAATTAGTCAGTTTGGTCAGTTCAATTCAGTTCAATTTAGTTCAGTTCAGTCAGTCAAAGAGTTAGTTAGTTAGCAGTTAGACAGATAAATAGTAATTCAGTGTAAAAAATATAAAAAGAAGGCTTCTAGTTAAATTCAACCACACTTAAACTGATTTATTGCAAGTGGTCACTTAGTCTGTTCAATCAGTCAGTTAATGATTGTAACTTAGTCAGTTGTCAATTCAATCAACTTTTAATGATTTAAAACAATTTTTTGTGTTTAAATTTCATTTCGTTACATTCATTTCGTTTAGTTTTTAATTTGGTTTCGTTGTCAAGCATTTTATTGCTTGCTTTCTTGACTGTGTTTATTGTTTGGTTACCACATTTGAATGCTGCTGCTGCTGCTGCTAACTTTATATGCTCAACTGACATCGCTCGTTAACCATACTATATTAATGATCCGGAAAAAAACAACAAGAGCAACAACAATAATATTGTATAGAATTAGAAAAGCGTAACAAAAACAATTACATTCTCACTTCATTAACTCTTTCTTGTTATTACTTTTTTTTTTTATGTACTTGAAAGTACTTTCAGTATTTTACTACTGTGGAGAATTTCATTTCAATTTTCATAAGATTTTATATCTTTTAAGTTGAATTAAAATTAAATGAAATTAACATTGCTAAAAGTTAATAGGTGATAACAGTACTAAATGTTTGAAATGAGTATAAGAGTTTATAGTTTCAGTCTTATACTGTACTATGTACGTACGTCTGCCTCCTGCCCCTTTGTGATGCCATAGAATACACATTATGAAATTTTGATATTATTAATTGTAAATACATATTAGTTGATAAAAAGAACTCTAAGTCTGAAATGTACTAAAAGAGATTATACACATCTTGTCTGGTTTTTATGATGCCAATAATATATAATGTTTTATGTTGTGTGATGAACTAATTTAAGAAACTTTAATTCTATAATTGCTGAAAATTTAAAGCATAATAAATTATCAACAAATATTTCTATATTACAATTTTATTTTAAAATCTTTACAACACCACGGGGATAATGGATTTACAGATCCTTATTGGATATCTTAACCATCAGCATGGCCTAAGGCACTACGAACTGTCAATTCTTTGAACTGATTTTTAGCAATAGTAAATCCGGGGAAGTTTCAAAACTAAACCACATTTTATTATTTGTTTAGCTAAGAAATGTTGTAAACAATTATAAAAGAAATGATTGTGGCAACGCCTGAGGTAATATTCCGTTAGGCAATATTCCTTTAGGACTGAGACCCGAAACCCTTATTCACAATGAGTCTCATATTCAGACGAATGAGTTGCATTTTGTTTTCTCATATAGTAGCAAATCTAAATAAGCCTGAAAGTAATTTATCGTCTTATCTTTCACATTAGATTGTAGTGTTTGAAAAAAATACTTCTAAGAAAAATGTTACCGATTCTGGACAAACTCGTCATTATACTGAAGAATTGTAAACATAATAATTGATGCTTTTGAAAACAAAAATTATTGTACGGCTGTTTTCCTTGACATTCAGTAAGCATTCGACAGAGTTTGGCATAACGTTATGTTGTTTGGCATAACGTTATGTCCAGCACCTTATCTTCTGTTATTAAAGTCTTATCTTAGTAATCGCTACTTTTATGTGCAGAAACAATGTGAAACTGTTCACAACATCAATGCCGACATACCGAAAGGAAGTGTACTAGCCACTGTGCCATATATTATAACTATTTACTGTCAATATGCCAGACACCGATGATGTAAATAAAGCAACGTATGCTAATGACACGGCGTCTTTAGATTCAAATGGCGGCCCAGTTTAGCATCACAATATCTTTAACAACAGCTCAACTTGTTAAAGAGTTGGCTTCAAAATTGGAACATCCAAAAAATCTATCCAACTCTCATTCACGCTCAGAATGGGAGACGAGTCGAAAGGTCCAGCTGAATGGAACTGATATTCTTCAAGGTAATTCAGTTAAATACCTAGGATTACATCTAAGCTGAAGGTTAAAGCGAAAAAGACCCAGCTTACACTAAAAACCCGTACGATGTATTGTCTTCTTGGTATCAACTCAGAATTGAGCAATGTTGAAATTAGTCTGAACATATGCCATCACAAGTAACTGAAACATTGAAATTTTACAATGCTATCAAAACAAATTATTGCAAAACATTGTCAATGCACCATAATATGTCATAATATTTGATATATATAAGGATCATAACATTCCATTTGTTAAAGAAGAGATATGTAGTTTGGGGTGACTAAGAAATATCTGAAAAAACTGAGTAGCCATGAAATTGAATAAGCTACAAACCTTCACAATAGGAATGAATTCGTTAGACAGTTGAAGAGATTATAAGTTATTTGTAAAACCTTTGTAAAACTGTTTGTGTTAATCAGATATAAGTGTTTTCAAATGTTCGTATGCAATACGCTGCCATACAATTCATCTGATTGCATTGAAATTTTGTGTATGTGTATGGTAGATTTCCGGCTTAAACATAAGAAATTTTTTGTCTCGGTATGTTTCCCCATTCCTGAGATCTGAAGATAAAGTATAGATAAAAGTATACTACAAAAAGAACTAAAATATCACTTTAATTGTCTGATACTCAAACTTTGTTCTTTGTTGTTACTCAAAGTGTAAAAGAGAGAATAGTAAGACTAATTGAAATTTGATTATTGTACAATAGCAAAGTTTTCACGAATTTAAATTGATGTCTATTCTATTCTATTCTTTTAACCAGAGTCTATTAAGCAAACATAACAATTTAACTGATGTAAAAGAAGTGTCAACTAATTGGGGTGAAGGTTATATAATTTATAATGAAACTGATGTAAATACATGCATATACATATTGTTTTGTTGTAGGATATGTTTTTGTTTTTGTTATTGTTACTTTATAATTTGATTAATTAAAGTTTGTAAAATTAAATGAAAAGTAAATATTATAAAAAGAAAAATTAAAATAAATAATTAATTATATTACAGATTTTTTCATTAATTAACACATATTTGAAAATGATTTAAATAAATATGATGTAATAATAATAAAAATATACACATATACAATACATATTATACTATACATATAGTCAGTCATATACCTAAGTATATATATATAAAATATAGTATGTATACGTTTGTGCAATTTAAAAACAAAGACAAAATATTTTATTATCACCACAACTGCTTAAATAATGAATTAATGCCATAAATAAATAAATGAATAAATGATTTAATGAATGATAATAAATGAAAGAATGAACACTATATACGTACATACATATAGTATGTGATATGTGCGTGTGCTTACATGCCTATGTAAATGGATTAATTAAAAGGCATTTTTTTACAAATGACTACATTCATAGTTTTTTATTTTTTTTTTTTGCATTTTTCTTTAAATTTATTTTATTCGAAAAAATGTGAAACCATTTTACGAAAATCAACAAATAATAAGCAATAATAATAAGAACAATAACAAGATACTTGAATCGGCATCAATTATATACTAAAGTATACATATTATAAGACTACCAAGTATAACAACAACAAAAAATAACAGCATTGGAATCAACAGCAAAAGTATCTGCAGCAATAGCATCATCAGTATCACCATCACCATCACCATCAAGTTCAACAGAAGCAGCAACAGCAGCAGCAGCAGTAAAAGTAACAGTAAAAAAAGCAACAATAGACACAGCAACATAAAATTATGCTCATAATTATGCTGAATTAATTGTCCGCTGATCCAGCAAAATTCGTTGCCTTTATCATCATAATCATCAACAGCACTAGCACCAACACTAGTATCATCATGATTATCATCATCATCATGAGCATCATTTTCATTCTTATTGCCTTTTTGCCATTTAAACTATTATGATTTTCTTTTGGACTTTTATACACAGCAGGTGAATTTAATGCATGGCGCCGTCATGGTGCATATTATTCGAATTGTATCTTTGTTGCTACTGTCAAATTCCAGTAGCAGACTAAGGAGGCACCGGCCTTGCATAATATCTTATTGAATGGTTATCGTAATCTCTACAAAATACTCCATAGAATGAAAATATGATGATAATGAAGAGTTTAATGTGCTGTTTTCTTTTATTTTTTTAATTTATTTTTAAATAAATTGGGAAAAAAAAAATAAAATTTTCACAGTCAAATATAACAAAAGAAAAATATAGTTCTGATACATAACTTTCTGGTATGCAAATCATTTATGAAATATCTAATCTATAAAAATAATACATAATAAATAGAAGTTGAAAAAAGAGGTGTATACCTGTGGAACAGTTTTGAATGCAGACTCAATACGTCTTATCGATAAAAATGTTAAAAGGCATCTAAGCAAAGTTATTTTTTTTCTTACAATATCTTTTGGGAAACTGGGAAAGTTTCTATCGCATAAACTTATCAGCAGACCGGGATTGCTTCATTTAGTTTCTCTGTTCAGGACCTTCAACAAACATAGTCCGTCACTGACTTCTTCTATGTTTACTGGTCTTACGACAACGACTACTGATGCTGTTGTTGCTGCTGATGCTACTTTACATAATCAATTAGTTTTTGCAATTTACATTATTATTTTTCGTCAAGCTTCGTCGTCGTCGTCTCCTCGTTTGATGATGTTTAAATATTTAATACTTCCTATCTTTCTCTCTTTATCCCTCTTTATCCCTCTTCATCTATCTGCCTCACTCTATCTCCATTATTGACTCTGACTGTATCGCTAGGGTCTTCTTTCCATTACCTGTGTTTCTCTTTTGATATTCATATTCACGGCACTAAAGTAACGAATGTAGGAACTAAACTATGACTTTATCATAATTTCTTGTTTTCTTTGTCACACTTTATTGTTTTCCATTTCTTTTTATCTGTTTCTATTTCTATTTCTGTCTCTCTCTCTCTCTCTCTCTTTCCTTCCTTTTATGCTTTTCTTGATTTCATTGCTAAGAAATTTCTTTCATCGCTTATTTTAATTATTGTACTATATCCATTGAGCGAACGCATTTATCAACTCAACTCATTTTCACATTAAATTATTTACGAAAAATAAAAAATAAAAAATATAAAATAAAGAGAAAAAAATATATATTTTTTATGGTATAAAAAAAAAGAGGAGCGAAAAATGTGAAACACAAAAGAACGAAGGAATGAACGACTGAAAAATGTCATGCGATAAATGTTGCAAATACTTTTTATTTATTTTTGCATTTTATTGCTGTCATGAGCGCATTTAAAGTTAATTCCAGCAGGTTGCACTTTTTAAATACTTTTCTTTATACATATTAAATATAAAACTCTTTACCTGACCGTCAAAGAAATAATTTATATACAAAATAATTTTATTTTTTTTTTTTTTAATACAAATTATCATTTTTATACTCTTCACGCAGTGAATAGTAAGAATTAAAAATTTGTCATGAAGTTTGTAACACACAGAACGAGGCATTGAAGACCCCATAAAGTATATATATTATTGATCAGCGCGACAAGACGAATTGGTGTAGCCATGTCCGTCTGTCCGTCTGGCTGTCTGCCTGTTTGTATGTATATACGCAAATTAGTCCCTCAGTGAATGAGCTAGAGATTTTTTTGCAAGGAGCTTTCTTTTTACCATACACAGTACATTTGTCGGAATCAGCCGAATCTGACTGCTAGGGGTGGGTACCCCCATACAACCCGCTATTCAAATGAAAGTTCCTTTTAGAAAAATTGTTTGTACTATAGAATTAAAATTTGGACATTATAAGATTCCATATACACGAACCATGAAAATTTCAAGACCCGCGGACCACTAGTTGGGGCGTGAACAGTATTACAACTTCTGCATTGCCAAGGTCAAACTTTTTTTTTATATTTTTTTTTTTATAATGAAATGAATAAAAATCTCTTTATTTGTAGTTAAAAAGTTTTATGTAAGCAACAATCTCTCTAAGGTCTCAGTGTAATATGAACTTAATTATGTATTTATAATTTGAAAAGTTAATCATTAACTTAATTAACTTACTACTGCTGTGGACCAAAAGAATTATGAAATGGTGAGACACTATGAGGTATTCAACAATTCTCAATACAAGAAAATAATGTATAAGATTGAGTGATGACATTAGGTGAATAGCAACAACAAAGGAAAATCGAAACATTCTAGAGGAAGTCTGAAGGTCTTGAAGAGAAAAAAAAAAATGGTTGAATAATGAAATATAAGGTTATAGCAATCTTTAGTATTTATTTTATTTCTATCGAAATTATCTATTACATAAAACTAATAAATTCCTTTTAGAAGTATGACTTTCTTTTAAGAGAGACGAATGTTATATGTCTGTGCCATCCATAATACTTGATGTGGTTACTATTTACTTACAGCTTTCTTGTAATGAATCTGTGAAGAATGTACGAGTACTATGACTGTTTTTTGTTACTCACTATTACGTAAATGACATACATCACACTGCTTTATCAGCCACACTGCTTTAACAGAAAGCTACGTCTACGACATTAGCGACCACACTTTAGTTCACTGCTTTGATTTTGGAAAGAGATGGAAATGATCGTCATATTTCAGCCAATATCAGCAAAAAATTTAATACATTATGCACCTATAACCTTCTTGATGAATCACTCTGTCCATTGGTGTAAACCGTATGAAAACCCATTCGGTAGTTTTTGAGTTTATCGCAATCAGACAGAAAGTCACGGCAATGGGACTTTGTTTTATAATTATGTATAGATAGATAAATAATATAGTATATGATATTCTTGCAAAGACTCATGGAAATCAAAAGACAGCATCAATCCCGATTTGATCATAATACATAAGTTTGAAGGTACTTTTACTTTGGAAAACAAAGAAATTCGATACAATTTAGAAGTTCTTAAAGTTTTTATAAATATACAGTTCAGGTGAATAGTTACAAGTATTTTTACTATAGAAAGTAAAATTTCATCGCTTATTATTAACCTCAAATGTGTTTGCTTGGAAGCAAAAGTTCTCTTATTAAAAAACACTCTTATTGGTCTCTCGTGGAAAAAAAAATCAGACGTCCCTTGGATCAGCACTTTTTCATTTTTGATTCAAATTATTTTATTTATTTTTTTTTTTTTTAATAAAAATCTTATTCTTATTATTGCTTAATGGCAAATTAACAATTCTTAAACATAAATAGTTAATATTAATTCTATTTATAGGTAGAGAGTCTGAAAATTTTCCAATGTTCATCTTTATTTTTATGTTGGCAAAATATTTTAGTAAAATCATACATACTAAATCTTTGAGAATAATATATATTAATCTCTTTAATCCAACCAAACACAACTGTTGACATTTTGTTTAGCAAATTAATTATTTACAACGAATCTCTCAACTCTCCGAATGAAATTTCAAGCGTGAGAAAGTAAACAAAATCATTAGATTAAGTAGCCTGGGGTTGGGTTTATTGATGTTTTAAGGGTGGGTAATCAATCATTTCGAAATCTAATTTGTGACTTTTGTTCGAGGTAACGATTAAAGTGTCAAATTGCTTTTGAGTTGTCAAAGAGAAATGAGTTCCATAACGCGGTTAGATTGTTTCATCAGTTTATATGACATTAGATGTAGACCATATTTTTTATCAAGTTGAGTTAAGTTGAATTGAGTTGAATTGAGTTGGGAGTAATCAACTTCCAAAAAAAAACTTAAGAGTGGCAAATGATGATAAGACAACATAAGTCTAAGAACAAAATCCAACAACATTATGTGATTTATATGTCAACAAAGGAATGTTGATTTTGTTATAATATTTTAATTGAGCATAAGCTTCTTCCAACCTTACTGCTAAAAATACTCAGTAGGTGTTAGATCCATAAAAGCTATACCAGTAGTGATGCTTATGATATCTGTAAGGCCTTTCATACAGTTATGTCGAAAGTGAACCTAAACGAGATATCACAATTGGCTTCTGGGTAAATACGTTTCTATTGCGAGCAGCCTATCTAAATTATTCTATCCTTTGCAATGATAATCTATCTTATGGTATACTATGTTATCCCCTCCTAATGCCTTTTTCATATAACTGTATGTAAAGGCTATAGAAACTCTATACTCTACCTTTATACTCAAATATTGTACAAATTTTATAAAGCAATAAAACTTATTACAAATTACATACATTTAAAAATATTAAAGTTGAAAAATTTTCAATATAAATTAAATATAAGTATAATGATTGAGAGAACAATTAGTATAATTACAATATAAAAGCCAGGAAACTACTAAACGATAAATGTATAGATAGAGACAATTTAAAATTGGTTGAAGGTGGATGGTGGAGAGCAGGAGTTTGAATAATAATAACTAAATGTGAGACGATAATAAACTATTACTATTACATAGTAGTAGTAGTAGTAGTAGTAGATACATTTGAAAATACATACTCGTACATCATAAATATACATCCAACAAATGATAAAAATAAAACAAAACAAAACAAAAACAAAAACAAACAAAAAATAAAACGAAACGAAACGAAACGACAAAAAAATTTATTATTCCATGAGCCAACAAAACAAATACAAAAATTAATTAATTTAATTACTGTTTACATAATTTTAATGTACAAAATGAATATTGCAAAAAAGAAAAGCATGGAAATGGAAATGGAAAAAATTTTTATGTTAATGGAAATGTTGAAAATGTGGAGAAAAATAAAAAACCCTCAACATCATTGTCACATCATGTTGTTGTTTATGATAATTGCAATAGTGACAATTGTGTTGACGATAATTATGACGTTGATGATGCTATTTATGAAGCAATTATAATAGCGCCCCAGCAACAACAACAACAACGACAATTATAAAAAATAATATTAATAATAAAAATAAAAAAAAAAATTATTGTAGAAATAATTAAAAAAAAATATTAAAAAAATAAAACGTCACATCAAATGAAATCAAATTATGCAACACATTGTGAACAATACATGAATGAAAAACCTTAAACAAAAAAAAAATTGAAAAATATAAACAAAATAATACAAATTTTTATATAAAATAAAAATTGTATATGACAAATGAAGACCATGGTGAGACCAATTTATGTTCACAGAATGCATAGTTTTCCTGTCGATGCATAAATCTCATTATTCTGTAGTTACACCTTTCATAATTAATTGTATTGTATAGGTAAAAAAGAGTATTAGAAATAAAGAAAAAAAAAAAAAATAATGAGAAAGAACTCGTTCAACATAGTTGAAGTGCATAAAATAGAAACTTTAATCAGAATTGCGTGCAACATATTTGCGTGACTTGATGAAAAAAATAAAAAAAAAAATCTCTTTTCTTTTCTTTTATTATTAATAATATTATATTAATTATAATTTATTTGTTATTTTAGTAGTTGTTTTTCTTAATTTTACTGAAGCCTTTTAATAAATATTGTATTAATTGTTGAACTTGTTCTTTCCATAAAAACAATAAATAAAATCAAGAAAAAATCCAAAAGTTAAGAAGAAAAGAAGACCAAAATTCAATTAGCCGTTAATCATATTCTTTATTTATTTCTTTATAGTGTTTAAGTGTTTTTCTTTTGTTGATTACATATCTTATTTATTTATTTATTTATTTAATGTAATAGGGTCACAATAAATTCTTAACCTATTATGAAGAGCCCTAGATGCGAAGGCTTTTACATATCTTAAATATAAAAATTAGTGTCTTAAAATGTTCGTATGTTTGCATTGAAATTTTGTGAATGTGTATGGTTAATTCCCGGCTTGAAGATATGTACAATAGTTTTGGTCCCGATATGTGTCTTCGTTCCCTAAAAGTATACTACAAAAATTGACTAAAATAACACTAAAATTTTCTGTATTAAACTGTATTCTTTATTCTCAGAGTATAGTGATACTAAAATAGGACAGAACCCGTGAGAAGAAGGTCAGGTACTCAAGTATCAAATGAAATATTGCTATAAAAATATAAAACTCAACAATTACATGAGATTGAGTCATATTTTCCAAGGTCCTTCTTCTTAAAGTATCGAGGACTAAATTAGTTGAAAACTATTATGGAAAACAGTTCTGATATTGTGAAGTTATGCATGTGAACTTTTGGTGAAACTAATAAATATTCATTTCCTTCTACTTAGCAATCTTAGTAAACTTAGAAGAAAATGATGATGGAATAAAAATGATGATGGAATAAAAATGGGATAAAATTAAACATGGTAAAGGTTTTAATTTTTGAAATATTTCGATTTCGACTCCATATAAGGAGTATCAATTTATTAAAAAAAAATAAATAAAAAATTAATTTAATTTTAATATTTGCCTCTGATATTTGTAACATTTGAAATCAGAGACCTTCGACAATAGTTTTTTCGTTTGTATGTCCCAAGATGCAACAACTGTGACACTTAACTAAAAAAATAGAGTTGCATTTGTTAATATTTATTTGTATACTCGTATGTCTAAACATTTAATTACGGTTATAGAATCTTTTCTTTTCCGTTCCACCAAGATCGACAAGACAATCTCCGTGTCACAAGTTGATGAAAAAGATGGATAAATTGAATGAATTACGCTATAGGTAAAGAATTAAAAAATTGATTGAATCAGGAACTGAGCTCTGTTTTGAGACAAATCGTTCTACCAAAAAAAAAAACATCGAAAAGTTCAAGGAGCATACAAATAAAAATTGATCACTTAGGTTGATGAATTAATTCAAATTTCTAACAAAAACAAAATTAATTTGCTTAGTTAGATTGGAGACTTATTAAGTGACATGATAACAACATCTCACACATTGATTGTATTGTCTGTCAAGTCGTTTATAGTCAAGCAAAATACTCCAAACCAGTCAGACCATTAGCCTGAACTGACATTATGTTTCTCCAGATGATATATGATATGATAATAATCAATATTTCAAATTGTTTTGAATGAGCTTACAATCTAGAAGAAGACTTTCGAACAATCGTAAAGAAAAATCGTTATAGAGATACTGGGAGGTTCTAGTATATTGAAGAGGATAACAACTAAGTGTTGTTATATATTTTTTATTCAATTCAATCAGCTTTGCAATCTTAAATCAACCAAGCAATCTATTTTTAAGGCAAAATCCTTTCTCATTTTCACTTTTTCTTCCATTAGGTCAGCTGTTGTTAAACTGTGATCCATGATTTAATTATCTGGACGGTATCAGTTAAATACACATTTTCACATAAACTTCCCATGAAGTCTGCATGCCAAATATTAATCAACAAGGAGGTCATCACTTTTGTATAGATACATATGAAACACCAATAGATCTTCTAAATAACATTTCCAATATAAATTTCATTCGATTTCATTCGTTTCGATTTTCTGTTTATGAACTATGATAAATAGATGCAAGTACAATGGTACACATAGTTAAGTATAAAAGTACAAGAAGTACTCAGGAATGTTTTGTATTTAGTTAACAAAAAAACTTCTTATTTTGTTGTTGTTGCTGTTTGCAGATGTTTGTCGTTATTATTAGAAAAGTTTTATTCACATACTCGTACTATTTCCCCCTCCCTTGATTCGTTTATATATGCGAAGATGATGATGATGATGATGATGATGATGATGATGATGATGATGATGAGGATGACGGTGCTGCTGATGATGATGACTATAAGGTTAATATTGTTTTTGTTTTTGCTGTCACGATATGGTATTTTCATTGTCATTTTAATTTTTTTGCTTTTCTATTCCATTTTCTTTCCCTTTGTGCGTGACTTGATTTGCAAATCAATGCAAAAGATTATATGGAAAATGAGCACAAAATGCGAAATAAGCTTTAGACCAAAGACAAGCGAGGAATTGGCAAAAACAAAAACACCCACAGAAACAATAAAGAAGAAGTGAATAGAAATAAGGAAAAATTACTAAAAGAAGTTGAAGTAAAATAAAAACAACATCATCTTCATCTTTAAATGAAGCTGAAATAATAATAACCAACAACTTCAAATAAAAACCAAAAAACAAAAATAAAAAGTTAAAGAAAAATAAAAGAAACTAAAATAAAATCCTCAGACTTTATTCATTCAATCATTCATTTATTCCATGTTAATGGGAAATTTGAATTGGTTGAAATAAACGTAATAATGTGCAGAATTAAGTATAATTTTTCATGTTAATCACTTTATTGCCAATGCAAAGTACTTAAAAATAAAATTTTTAATACCAAAACAATAACAATAACAAAATAAAGTAAAGTAAGTACGAGTAAGTACAGGAAAAATAATAAACAAACAAAACCTGATTAGCGAAAATTCTTAATAAAATGAAAGAATTTTAAGTTGGAAAACCAAAGAAAAATGGTCTAAATTGTAAAGTGCATTTATAAAAACTTAGTAATATAAAACAAAGGATTCTTCATTTCCATCATTCAATCAAGATACTCGTCTTAGTATTCCCATAAAAAAGAAATTTAAATTTTCGATTCAATCAATCGATCTAGTAAAAAAAAATTAAGCAATACTCTGCAAAAAAAAAAAAAAAAAATGATTAAATAGTCTTTGACTTGGTTAAATCTTTTTCCTTGGAGAGCTAAAATGAAAAGATCTCAACTGCTACATTGAGTTCCCATGATGATGGAAGGCACTGCATTATTGCATTTTATAGATCCCCACATTCATAGCTGTGACATAAAGCATTCAACGTATTCCTATATGACTATCCTGCACTTCTTGAAAGACAGATCTACTTTTTTGTGACCTCTGCAGTTTTTCAAATATTAGTCTTAACAGTTGTCAAGGTAAATTCCTTAATTCTGCATTACTCATTATAATCGACGAAATTTCAATGTATCCTATTTATGCTTTGAAACTAGATTGCTGAAAGATTTATGAGAATATAAACAGTAGATATTTATTTTGATAAATTCACATATTAGAAATATTTACAGTTAGCTTTCTTCCATAATTTTTATGAATGGAGACTAATGTGAACAATGTTGTATGTTTCATTCAATGATAGGATAAACTTCGTTTGTTGCTTTTGTATGTACGAGTATGTATCTTCGCAATTTTCTCATAAGCTATTGATGCGATTTAGGTGGCGTTTTCGCTATTCGATTGCATATATTTCTGAAAAAGTTTCAGTAAAAAACATTGTCCTAGATTATAAGAAATAGAAGTCAAAACTATAAACTAAAATATGGAAGTGTATCAGTGAAGTTTTGTAAGTTTGTTCGCGAGTTTCTTAAAAACTATTAATGCGATTTTGATTGGGTTTTCGCTATTCGATTGCATATTTTTCTGGGAGGGTTTCAGTGTAAAAATATTATCCTAAACTATAAGAAACCAGAGCTGCAGAGTAAAACATAGGAGTGTATTAGTGATTTTTTTTTTAGTATGTTCGCTTAATTTTTCTTCTAAGTTACTAAAATCTAGATTTGTATTCATTGAAATGATTTTATGAAATTTTTCATTTAATTGTTTTACAGTTTATTGAATATAACAAAATATATGTTTAACATTTTTTATATTTATTTTAACAATAAATTTATTGACTTATATATTTATTATTTATTATTCATTAGTCATAGAATAATGAAAATAAGAAAATGTTTTGTATCATCAGAATTTGAGCTGTTTTCATCGCCTTTATAAATAAATATTATATATGAAGAACCTGAGTTGAGTCAGAAATGATTGGAACTTTGTTATTGTTCTGATAGTAGAGACATTGCAGAAACATCATTCAGTGATTGAATTAGATTTCGCTCAATATCGTGAATTGATGCTTTTGTTTTTGAGATATAATCGTAGAGTTCCGAACATGTTTGCATATGTTGGTCTAATTTATTACTCTTATTTGCCAATAAAGTAATTCTGGATTCAGACGACTCAAGTTTAGCTTCCAAGTTTGCTCTTTGCATGCTTGAATCAGCATTATTTTTTTCAAAAGTTTCTTGTAGAAGATAATGGGACTTAGTTAATCTCTTTTCGATCGTTTTCATATTTTTCAATGTCCTATAGTAATTGATATTCGGTAAATGTGATTCACTTTGAGATTTGAAACCGATATATGGTTTTATTAATTGCTTATACTCAATCAGTTTTTTAAGTAAGTCCCTGCATTTCATTCTATTGCCAATATTTCGCACTTGAAAAACGTTTTCAAGTGTCTCTTGTAGATCATTAGATCTCATTAGTATAGTAGGCATTCGGTCATTATTAAAATTACGTTCTACAGTCTGAAGGACAACTTGACGCAAATCTGAATTGAAGTCATTTAAGAAACAACTTTCAAAAGGCGACGTATTCTCGGGGCTCAAAATGTCCTCAAAGAGTTTTATAAGATCATCGAGCTTACCCAAAAATCTATTTGCATTTGTCATATTTAGCAAGAATTATAATATTTTCTGTACTTGTATTGTATGTTATTTAAATTTTCTTCTAAAATTAGTTTTTCTTGAGTTGTTCTTTCATTAAAAATTTAAAGTGACAATGAAATATTGACAGTTAATACTTATGTTAAGAAATTAAATTTCTATAAACTTTTTTCATATATTTTTCGCCCAAGTATTTATAATACTTTTTGTTAGCAATGGTTTTGAATACAATAGATTCATAATGCTTCGTTGGATTGATTGACCCATAGCCAGTCACCAGACTTGAAACACAATAAAAATCTATTTCATGATACTAAAGAGAAGTCTTTACGATTAACAATTAAAAACTACTATCCTAAGCTGTGAAAATAGAATGGAGAAATATTCCTTACATTATTATTAATAATTAAAAGCATCAAAACCATTCAAATGTTCTGTCTAATATAATAATATGTACTAGGTATGTAACAAATGATTCATGCCAACTTTTGTTTACCTTGTTATTCTATTGTATATAGCATTAAGGTATATATTAGAGGTGTGCATGAATGGATTCAAAATGACATTTTTTGGTCAAAGGAATGAATGAGTGAATTTTAAATTCAATTAAATTTTTAAGAATTTAAATGAATCAATGTTATTGAGTGAATGTTTTGTACATTCAAAAACGAAGCGGTTCCGAATTTAATTGAGTTTTTAATCATCTATTATATTGTGTATGTAGTAAGGAAGAAGACTTCGCTTATTTCTTCGTACTTCGTTGCAATCATCTTGCAGTATCTAATCCTTGCTATTGTATGATACCAAACAACCAAATGAAACTCACCTGTACGTAAAAAAACAACTAAATAAATGCAAATGACTACAATGATTTTTATTGATTTTTTTTTTTTTTTTTCTTTTCGCTTTTCTTACACATTCATTTCATTCATTTCGTTATGAGTGTCAATCATTTAGACCCGTATTACACTTATGTGTAAAACACCGCGACTGATCGTCGAATCTTCTTTTCACATTAACAGCAACTGAGCGATCTGCGCACTTTTCTTCTCAATAAACGAATATGGTGAGAGAGAGCTCTGCTGTTCAGACTGCTAGTGTAATAGCCGACAAAATTTGTTCTCATTGCTTATGTGTTTGCTTGACGAAAAACAGTAAGCAATTCAATGCATTCGCACAGGCCTCTACTATGATACAAACATATATCTTAAGGACATACATATGTAAGTGCCGATATCATACGATATCATAATTGATAATCCAGAAATAAATCATCATTGTGTTTATTTAGAGTAAAAATGTTATCACAAACCCAGAAATGATATAACGGAATCGATTAATTTATAAAATCGTATTTTAATTGTTGTGATTCATTCGATTTATATAGTCACCAATACACTTATTAACATACTAAGTTTTTGGAGATAAAATTATGCAATTCTAGCTGAAAGTTGTCTCTCTACTCTCTACTACATTACTGAACTTATTAAGTTACAAAATGGAAAAATTATTAAATACATAATTAAATGGATAATAATTCCATTTCCATAGGATTCTGAATTGTTTAAATTTATTCAATGATAATGTTTTAATATATGTATAGAAATAAATATGAACATTGAAAAGCATCAGCATGAAGGAATAAATTTCATTTTAATGCATATTTAACAGATGTAAAAATTTACACTTCAATTAAAACAATTTAAGCATAAAATAAAAAGGATACACACATAATAATGCTGCTGATGATGATGATGATGATGACGATTGACTGAAATGGTAATGCCAAAGGTGATAATGATGATAATGATGAATTTGTATTGTATCTGTTGTAAGCAAAGTAGTAAGTACTTTCATCATTTAGGATGATCAAGAGAGAGATTTGGAATGGTAAAGAAACATATGAAATAATAATGGAGGCGTGGAATGGCAGGCGGTACAGATACAACACACCCACACACACAGACAAACATTCACGCATTGAAACGTAAAATAATATACAATAACAACAACACAAATAAGAATTTACATTTTCAAAGTAAACGAAATGCCGCGTAAACAAATTGTAAAAAAAATGAAACACAAAAAAAAAAGGATCAAAATCGAAAATATACCAAACCAAACCAAACCAAAAGCAAAAACAAAAACAAAAACAAAACAAAGCGAAATGAAATGAAAAAAGAAACGAATTAAGTAAAGAAAACAAAGTTGGGAATTTACACATACATGCACATGATGAAAAAGGAACATGCATAGATACATAGATACTTTTGGCATAGACAGAACAGGGCAAAGTAAAGAATTCAAAGGCAAATATAAACAGGAATTTGGGACTCAACTTCAGTAACAACAACAACAACAACAAAACCAAAAACAAAAACAGTATGTTTCAAAGGATGGATAGACTCACTAACAGACTGACTGAGTGACTGACGAGAAAACAGAAGGCATACAACAGTCACTTAGGTACTACTATTGTAGAATAATATTGTAGTAGTATGTACATACGTGTATATTGTAAAGGGATCGATGTTGCCGGCACGGTTGGTTAGATGTTTGTCGGGACAGATAAATTGACTGTTGAGGCTAAAATTACAAGTAATTGAGTGGATTTTGAATTACGTCACTACTGTGCCCTCATGGCTGTTGGTTATGATGATAATGATGATGATGATAATGGTGATTATGATGATGATGATGATGATGATGATGATGATGTTGAACACTTAAGTCGATTTTATTATAAGTATATATTGGGGAGGAGTGACACAAGGAGGGAGTGAGGGTTAAATAAACACATATGCATGGAAAAAGAATAAAGATCCTTATGCCCCTTTCCTGGTTGTTTTCTCCGATTTCCATTTTTTTGCTACTTCAAAAGAAAGCGATAAGGTTACATAATCAGAAACCACAGTGAATGCCTGTTGGAACGGAAGACAATATCAAACAACATTTTACCACAAATACTCATATCCAGAAGCAATATTAATATGGAATACCTAGTAATAGACATACCACTTCACATTTGAACTTTTAATAATGAACAGACAACAGAAAACCTTAAGCATTTAAAAAAATCACAGAAAGACAAAAAGAGTGAAAGATATGGAAACATGTGCATGGCTTTCTTTGTGAAAAGTATTGCTAGATTATTCATATATTTAGTACAATGTAATAGTCAATAGTATAAGAAACACTCTTGAGAGCCAAATAAGCCAAAGGCAATTGATTTCCTTTCTGTTCTATTGTTTCTTACATAATTAATATTACAAGAATCGCTCAGTGGTCGACATTCGACCACCTCGCCAGAAGCAAGGCAACAAAATATTTTATCGAACTGGTTTGTGTAGAATTGTGTAGAATGTATTTTAATGAGAAGCATTTGTGCGGTTTTCTTATAGTTTTTTTTTTTTTTTTTTTTTATAGAAAATTTTTTCTAAAACATCTTACAGATTTTAATACACAAAAAAAAAAAAACATATTGTTCATCTACAAATGAAAATCTATCGAATGGTATATTTTTTATTAAAATCGATTGGATAGTTTAGGTGTAAAATAGATGACAAATGAAATGTTCCTGTATTATTATGATGAGTATATTTATCATTCTTCGTTGTAGTGATTAAGTCTTAGACTTAATAAAATGTAAAAGTTAATTTAGTTACGCTACAGTTACATGTGAATTCTTTCTTATAGTATAATAACAAACAAAGTTTTCTTATCTAAGTGAAATGTGTCTCCTGGACTTGCATTGCCTAGGGATCTTTACATGACATAGTCCGATCCTGCTTACTTATAGTAAAATCCTGCCTAATGAGGCAGCAACTACAAACAAATAATGCAAATATTGTCAAGGTAGCTACATAAGTGTGTTGAGTGTTTGGTAACAATGAATATAAAATGAAAGAGAAGAAAAAAAAAAAAAAAGAACATTGAAGATGGGGAAAACTTTTAACCTGCATTTTCTCCAAGCACCGCAGTGGCCTTCAAGAAATTTTTGAGTTGAGAGTCAAGTTCAAAGTGATTTTTATTTATTGAAAAAATATTTTCTTTTTGAGTTTTTAAGAAAATAAGTTCGATAAGAAAGAAAAATCATAAAAAAAAAAATCTAAGAAAATATAATCTCACATATGCATATGAGTATTTTCATATCCCCGTTGGGAGGGAGGGGTAGTGTGAGGCTTGGGATTTTTGGGTATCCTCTTCTTTGTTGTATCCTGCCTTCATATTTTGTTTAAACGGAAATACAAGCCGCCATTAACATTATCGATGTGTTTTGCTTTGAGTTTCCGTTTTGCGGTAAAAAGAAACAAAAAAAAAAAAAAATTCTCAAAAAGGAAGAAAGGAAGGAAGGGGGTTTACATAAAATCACAGACACAGAATTTCATAAAACCACCATTGAACAAATAAAATTCCCTTCAATAATTTTTTTCCATTTTTTTTTTTTTTTTGTATCATATTTTCTTTCTTTTCTATGGTATAAAAGCATTTTGCTAGGTCACACAAACGTTTTTCCATTCTTGGTAAAGTAAGTAGTAACCAAACCACCACATACGAGTATCCCATTTGCCTTGGGTATATGGTATGTTGCTACAGAATGTTGCCAACCAAATCAGACAGGCAGTGCGTGTGTCCGCTCAGTTGTCGGCCTTGCTGTATCTGCGTCACTTCGCCATTCCGTCAGTCTGCCACTTTGGCATCTACTCTGCTTTGTAGGCATCTCTAAACATTTCATTCTTTCTTTCTTTGTCGGTGGTGGCATGCAGCATTAAGAGCAAATCTATACGTATCGAAATTCAATGCTTTAAGCGTTATTTTTTTATATGTGAAAATGCTCTATCATCGTGGTTCTTTTAGACCCACACATCAAGACTCCATAGATTGGGAGAGAGAGAGAGAGAGAGCGAAGGATAAGGAGGCATGGTGGCGACGGTCTTTATTTCTTTGAATTTTTTCTTTGTGCACACAGCAATATAAAAGAAAAATGGTGAAGAAAAAAATCGCAAAAATCCATTATCAATGAATATGAAGCAAAGTTGTGCCAACGACACGACATACAAAAGTGTGGCTGGCGCCTCACCTGCTGTTCGACAGTTGGGAAATATGAACACAAATATTTAAGTATGCATGGGGAACACTCCTGTATGATGTTCGCGGGATTTGTTCAACTGTAAATGTTTCTTTAATATTTATTTAAGTACATTCTACATAAATGTTTGTATATATTTTAAGGGTATGTTATACTTTCAGAGCTTAAGAGCTCACGATTTTTCAACCTTATTGCCATTAGTTGTGGCTTTATTAACCTTTGAAAGGGGATTCATGGAAAAATATAGACTCATAGTCATGTATCAATCACCTTTTTTTACTCTAACCACTTCACCATCAATGCACAAATTATTTACATTCAAATTTCCGTTTAATGATGAATGCACTTGGCTGGCTTAACTGTAATGAATTATGGAAATAATGGAATGAAAGCAAAGTCAGAAGGGAAAAATGTACATTAATTGCTGTATCTCATTACACGCTCATTTATCAAGATGTGTATTGTATACACGTAATAACAGCTGTTCTTCTTTTGCTATATTTGCTATATATTTTTGAAATCATATCAAAATACACATATCACTAACAATAATAACAACAACAACAAAAACAACAGCTATAACATTTTGGAACCCAAGAATAAGACCAAGAAGACCCAAAAAAAAAAAAATAAACTACAGGCATACATATAAGAATAAAGAAGGTAAGGTAAATCAGCAAGAAACCTGAAAAATCTTATCAACAAGTTGCTGCAACACAAACAGAGCAATCAACAAAATATATAAACACACACACACAAGACATTTTCAGGGTGCATAAACGATTACAAAACATAATGTTTAGTGAGTATAAAAGATCGGTCGACTAAGAAATGTGAGACCATGTGTATGTGATGTTGTGTTGTGTTGTGTTGTGTGTGCCTAGGTTTATGATCAAGTAAAACAAAGAGACAGGGGTGAGAATGCAATTTGTAATTCGCTACGCAATGTTCACACGAGGGCGCATAAATCAAATGATGATGCCGACCGATACCATCACCTTACCTGTTTTTTCAGTTTTTTTTTTTTCTCTCAAGTACTTCAAGTACCTTAACGTAATACAGCAAATTACAAACGACTACAGCAGAGATTGCTGTCTATCAAAACGAGATCACAAGAAAGAGAAACAGAAAACTATTCACTCGTTCAATATTAAGGAAAAAAAAATCATGATCATCAACGAAAAAAATTGAACATGAGAAAAATGTGTATGACAATCTGGTATTTGGTTTCAATCGAACCATATGGTGAAAAATTAAGGGGTAAAGAATTATTGAATGATGGATGTATATATGTATGTATGTATGTATGTATGGGACTTAATGATTTCGAAACCGCATTACCGATTCTCATGAAATTTTCAGGAAAATTCTAGTATAATCTGGAGAATGTTTGAGTAAAGCTTGGTGAGGTTTTGATCACTGAAAAAGGAAAGAATTGATCGATCAAATTTTTTCATTTAAAGCTTAGAGACATATTTTCAAATCTTTGTCAAATATCTCAAATAATTATGTCAATATTATAAAAAATCTCATATAAAATTGTGAGACACAATAAAAAAAAAAACATATATCATTCTTTCTATCATTTCCGTGCAAAGCCGATTTTGATAAAATTTGCCGGGGAATAGCGAAGCATGCCGGCATTGCTAATAATCTACATACTTAAAAAGTTAAACATATTAGAATTTCTTTGTGATCTTTACGAGGGTAAAAACAGTGTAACAATATCTTTAATAGTTGGATTACTGAGTTGAGTCGGAAACTCCTTAAAGTATATGAGTTTTTTTTTTTTTATTGTATTTATATGAATTTTAATTTTAAAGATATCGAAAATCTATTGAAATAAGAAATTCCCAAGTATTGGAAAAAATATTATTCATGAGTTTATATAAAGGAGTATCAGTAATTAATACAATATATCTCAAAGTCAGATAGTATTTAACATTGAAATGTACTATACTATAAACCTTTGATTATTTATGTATAAGATTTTTCTAATGGGAAATAGTCGAACTCTCCATTGTCCTACTTATACAACTTGTTTATATTTGATAAATACAATTTTTACCATATAAATAAAACCATCCATTTACCATCAAAGGAAACGAGGATATCACACATGTGTGAAATCATGAAAAGACAGGGACAAAGCTACAATTTACCTAGAAACGAAATGCATTACATAGGGTGCACTGTGAGTGCATTAGCTGTTCCCAGAGAATATTACATGCATATGAATGTTATCATTATATTTATGATGATTGACGATTCTCTTTCGATTTCTTATTCTCACAATTCAGAATATTTTATCATAAGTATACTAAGTATATGTATATGGTACTATATCGAATGTATTGTATATAATTTTTGGGTTGTTATTTTTACTGTTGTTATTATTCCCAGGGTTTTATGTTGTATGATTTATGACCCTTTTAGCATGGTTAAGTAAGCAATTGTTCTTTTTTGAAGGTAATACAAACGCTTACAATATTTGACTTAATTCGATTCCTTTCAAATTCATAATCCATCCATCCATCCATCCATCCATTTTAATATGTTAAATAATTCTAAAAGAATCTTTTAAAACAAAACAACAATAAACTCATGATTTTAAGGTTTTGTTTTATTGAATTGAGCTCCAACCATATTTGTCTGTTTGAAAGCAATACATACTTACAAAAAAAAAATAAAATTTAACAATATTATTCTCTATAAAAATGTCTTTTCCTTTATTTCTTTTATGCTTTATTCGATTTGCAGTACTAAAAAAATTTAAAAATAAAAGAGAAAGGGGCTTTGAATAGACGTGTCAAGTCTCTATATAAATCACTAACAATTTTCTCAAAATTTCTTGTTTTCTTTTGTTGATGTTTGCTGTAACTCACTCATATTATTCCATTATTAAGAAATTTCCCTTATTTTTTCATTTATCAAAACAACAAGCAACCAACCACTGGAATAGCTAAACTTTGATATCCTTTGCACTGTCTCCCTGTATCCTTTTATTTATTTATTATTATATTTTTTTTTTTTTGTATACGTTAATTTTTATTTTTCCCGCTTCCATTTGACTTCCGTTTTATTTCATTTTTTTTTTTTTTTAGAAAACCGGAAACGGTTTCTCGCGCTACCAAATTAATGCAATCAACAACAACAAAAATGTCTATAGACAAAGTAAAATGTTTCCAAGCTTCAAGCAAGGATACGCTTCACTTACTCACTTATCCACTCACTTCAAATTTCTTGTAGTATTCATTTCCTTACAACCAAATTTCCAAAACTAAAGTAAATCTTTCCTAGCCAATAAAATGCCGATTCTTCACTTAACTAATTTCGGAACAGTTAACAGAATACGTAACGTCTTCAAAACCAAAGATTGATTTCTTACACTTCACTTTGTCACTTTACCCAATCTTTTCACACTTGTAATTAACTTAATTCCGATCCTGAGGCACATAACAAAATCTCCAAAATCAAAGTAAAGCTTGCCTAGCCAATAAATCGCATCGCTTAGAATGTATTCGCATTTTCGCCTTTAAACAACAAATTCCAACAAACAATAAAAATATGCAAAATATTTAGAAAATTTTTCTTTGCTTTAAGTAGCCGAGCCGACGACTGACTGACTCTATACTCTTAAAGTGGTTCCATGTGTGTGAGTGGGGAAGTTTGAAAGAAAGAAGAAAAACCAAGCTACCATCATGCAAGCAAATATTGAAGAATCTCAACTGAACTCAACCCAACTCAAGTCAAATGAGCCGCAGGTCACAGTGTCTGCGCCAAGGGCAATGTATGTATGGATGGAAGATTGGTTGGTTGCTTGCTTGGTTGCTTATTCAATGGGTGGGTGATGGGTTTAAAGAAGCAAAGAGGATGGGCACACAAAATATGCGAAAAACGTGAAGCGATACATGATGATGATAATGATGATGATGACGATGATTATGATGACAATGATGGTAAAGCAGCAGAAGAAGAAGTAAGCAATGATAAAGTTGACTCAACTCAACTCCACTCGACTTGATTTGACTTGCCGCGGCAAGAAAAATAACATTAAAAACGCATTAAAACAGCGAATGTTTGCGTGAAGAAATCAAAATAAAAAAAAAAAAATTTAAAGGGAAGTGAAGGCGAGGAAAGAAAACGAACAGAAAATACACACAAAACAACAACAACAACAAAATGAATAAGACAATGCAACAACGCCAGTAAATATGCCAAACAATGCAAGAATATCTTCTTCATTCATTCTATTCTAGTATTCATGTTTAGTTTAAGTTTTTGATCCAAAAATTTATTATAGAACTTGAAATTAGAGTTTGGAGTTGAAGGAGAATCATGAATAAAATAAGGTAACAAGAATGGGAAACTTTTATTAAGAATATTTGGCAAAAATAGCAAAATAAAGTATAAACACAAAGATTTACTCATCATGAATATGAATATGATGATGATGATGATGATGATGAAAGATTTTCAGATTTAAGTGAAATACAAATAAACATATTATTTTTAAGTATTTTAATATTTAGCAAATTCAATAACAAAACAAAACAGAAGACGCCAAAATGTGTGGAAAAGACACCCCAACTAACTTTAAACCATAACTTGAGACTTGAAAAGAAAATTCAATAAAAAAAACTACTATTTAAGTGGCAAAATAACGAAAAGGAAAGTAAACAGGACATAAAGTCACAAAAATGCATGTTTCACTTTGATGATGATAAGGCAACAATAACAACAACAACAACAACAACCAAGAGAAGAGAAACACCAAGAAGAGCAACACAACAAGGAACAAAGAAGGCAAATGTGAAGGTGAATAAAACAAATAAAAACAAAAACAAAAACAAAATTAAGGCGCAAAACCAGGTGTCTGCCACATGCCTCATGGCATATTTTGTTGCAAGCGAACAACAAAACAAACATTAAAACAAAACAAAAAAAAAAACAAAAAAAATTATAAGGACGACAGTGAATATAAGAAGGGGCAACCAAGCAACCAGCGAAGCGTAAATGTACTTAAGGCGAAACCAAAATGAAAAGATACAAAATTACAAAATTAAATAAAAAAAAAAAAAAACAAGAATAACAAAAAAAAAGAAAAATTTTAAGAGAAAACAGAAAACAGAACATCAAAGGTTAACTTAATGAATTACATATCATTCATACATATGTGTATAAATATATATATATATATATATGTATATATATACGCATATATACGGGACATCTGTAATTTCAAAAGGGAGAAACTTAAGATCTTCACAAAGAAATACATAATACATACTCGTACATATATTAAATTTAAATACATACGTTCATGATACATGATACACTGCAAAAAATTGCATATCTTTGGTGACTAAAATACGAGAATATGATTTCGAACAATTTCATTATTAACTTATTTAATAAATACATAAATAAATACATTTTTTATTTTAAATTCTGCTTTCTTATATAAAACTAGTGGACCCGGCCCGCTTCGCTGAATGTGTTATACCTTCCTCTCAACTCCCTCTACCCACATGCAATTTATAGTGGAGTGTGCAATATTCTTGTATCTATGTTCTCAGAGAGGAAAAAATACAACAATAACAAAAGCAAAAACAAATTCAAGAAGAAACAAAGCATGGAAACGTACAAACGTTTATGTGCTTGGCTTTGGAAAAAATTTAATCATACAGAAAAATGTATATTTACCTTTAAAAAATGAAAAAAAATAAATATGCAACTCCTTGTAAAAAAAAAATTATTAAAATCGGATCAGTATAAGC
This sequence comes from Amiota mariae, assembly GCA_035041805.1. Lineage (NCBI taxonomy): Eukaryota > Metazoa > Arthropoda > Insecta > Diptera > Drosophilidae > Amiota > Amiota mariae. The sequence continues at coordinate 189,805 of JAWNKV010000830.1, forward strand.
GCCAAATAAAAAAAAAAAAAAACAATTTATAAAAATCTCTTAGTCTGTTTGATTTTTTTCAACATCTTCAACAATTATCGTCAATATTTTAGTCAGGTTTGGCAAAACTTTCATAAAAATATATGTACATCTAAACCTTCCTCATGAATCACTCCGTCCATTGGTGAAAACCGTATGAAAATCTATTCAGTAGTTTCTGAGATAATCGCGTTCAGACAGACAGACTCGGTTGGGGTTGACTTTGTTTTATAATACAATATGTAGTTATAAGGATTAAAAAGTTTTGTAAATATGCAATATCAAAGTCTTCTAAACACAATTGCAAGCATAAAATTTGTACAAGTTTCATTCAAAAATTAAACAATTTTTAACTACCGAATACATAAGGAGTTCATCTCGTTCTGAGGTAATCTACTGACACTTTTTAAAATAAATATCTCTATACTCGTATATTTAACAGACATGAAATGCTTGAATCGTGACAAGGGCAAAAATATAAGAAATTATATTATTATTATAGTGACGATCCTGATCAGTGCTCAGTTGCGAATTTGTCAGGAATTCTGCTGCTGCTGCCAATGGGGATACAAGGAATGCAAATTCATTTGATTTGAAACAACTGACTGCTTAAGTAGAGTTGCTGAACATGAACAACACAACACAACACAACACAACACTACACAATTGAAAAAGGATTTACATTTCTTTATTCATATTAATTCCGTTGAAATTACTTAAAAAGAAATAGGCATAATTTAAATAAAACAAATTTTCATTCATCTCTCTTTTCCTCAACAAAATCGAGATCAAAGTAAATAAAAATGGCTAACCCTGCGTATTTTGAAAAATCTGACTTTTCTGAAATATTCTTTTCACTTTCACATGAAATACTGTAAGTTCATTAAATGAAATTTATTAATTACTTAAGAAATTACCTTTGATCTTTTCTTTATTCTTAAATTTGCTATTAAATGCCAACAGTTTTCACTTTGCTTTACTTTGCTTGGTTTTTTTTTTTCTTTTTTCTTTTTTTTCTCTTCTTTTCTTTTCTTTCCATTACTTTACTTTTCATTAACCATTAGGATACTCATAGAAGTTCGAAAATAATGAAAATAAACTTATTTGTCTACAATTTGCGTATTGTACTATATTGTACAACAATAGAAATAACAAAAGAGTCAGCAATAGTAATAGCAGTAGCAGTAGAAGCAACGGCAAATACAAATACAAAATATTACGTATACGTAGAAAGAACAAAAACTAAAGTTGCGCAATCGTTTAGGTTTAACTTTTACTACTACACATGTCGACAGTCGACTCAAATAATAATAAAAAGGCATGCATGCAGATAGAACAATGTCATATCCTTGTTGTAAGTATTTTCCCTTACATATTTATGTCGATTGTTCTACTATTTTTGTATTGTATTTTATTGTATTGTAGTGTAGTACTTAATGTGCCTTGTCCTTGTCTTCCTTAGTTGGCTGGCTTACTTTGTGGTTTGCGATATTGCCATCGGCTCTTGCCAACTTTAAGTGACTTTAATGTTAGTTCAAATTTTAGCTTTGACTTTGTTTTTTGCTTTCTGCTTTCTGCTTTCTTCTTGCTTTGTTTTGTTTTGTTTTGTTTCGATTTGTTTCGTTTTGGTATGTTCTAGTGTACAATCTCCCGGCGGCACCTTCCCTTTGTATCTACAATATTTACTTTTAACTTTTACCTTGCTCTACTGCTAATGCTACTGCTACTGCTACTGCTACTTATACTTATGTTGATATAAAATCTTTTCAAGGTGCTGGGTGTTGCTACACTTTGCCAATCTTTATCATTGCAAGTATTTACATATATTCATACACACATAAATATATGTGAACTCATGTACTACCATGTGCATAACTTATTTTGTTGCCAGCTTTTAGACGTCATTTACCAGTTCAGCCAGCAACTTATGGAAGTTCAACTTGCCAAAGATTCATTATTGTGCGCTTATACTTTTGACTTTGACTAACAAACATTGGCGCTCATTCTTAATTATTTTCTTTATAAAAGCAACAAAACTAAGAAAACATTAAAATTCTTACAAATTAATGAAAGCAAAGAGTATCTCTTATTTTTATTGAAATTATTAAATTAGTAGAATCACAATAAGATAAAACATTTTAAAAAAATAATTTCATTACCTTTTTCCTTGAGTTTGTCACAATTTTGTTTAGCAATTGAATGATTAATAAAATATTTACGAACCTGTAAAGAAAGAAGAATATTTATTATTAATTGTTATTAAACGTTTATTGTAAAGAAATCATAAGTATCATGAAAATAATACATAAAAATAATAATACTGGAGAAATTTATTCGTAGTTTGCCTAAAATTACTCAAAGCAATTGATATTTATTGTATTTCATTTTGTTTTAAACTAAAAATAAATCATACTCATGATGATAAGATACTTATTAAGATGTGATTATGATCATTAGAAACATCTTAGCAAAATCATAGAATCACTTAAGTTAAAGAAATTCTATCTAAAAAGGGTTGTAATTAAAAACTACATAGAAATATTCTTTGCATTTATCTTTTAATTTCTTTTCTTTACTACTGATTGTTTCTTGTTGTTTGTTAAATGTGCAAAGGCGTTTATTGTTAATCATGGCAATATGAGGTGTCTAGTAATATTCTGTCACTACATATTTATTATGTAGTAAGTACAGTCTAACTTCATTAACTCAAATCACCGTAATGTAAAAAAACAGTTTGACTTATGGAGACCTCAACCTATAGAATTATTTATTAAAATTAGGTAATTTTTATTCACTTAGCATCAAATTTTTCAGTTACAATTTCTTAAAATATTCAATAATTTGGATTTAAATAATTATATTTGTTTATAAGTTTTAGTTACATTTAAAATTATCAAGGAATCTGCTACATCATTCATGGAAATGTGTTAACTAAATGTGTCCGCCGAACCTTTGTCATTATATCACTAATGTCAGCACATACAGACAGAAAGACAGATGGACACACGGACATACGGACATGGCTAAATCAACTCATCAAGAATCTCTCTGTTACACTTTAAGTATCAACAAATAACACACTTTCAGCATCAGAATATTAAATTGATATTTTATTTAATTTTGTGCAGTATACTTTAAGAGGTTGGGGTTGTTTGGATATCCCAGATCTCGAAAACTTGGACACATATCGGGAACATAACTATCCTATGTTCAAGCCGGGGACTAAGCATACATTTTCACTGCAAATTTCAATGCAATCAGATGAACGGTATGGCAGCGCATAGCATACGAACAAACAAAACACTAATTTTTCTATATAAGAAGATAAACTAAGATTTTCCCAAAAAGAATCAACTTATGTACATGGCAATTTCTTTGTTAGAGTTACAAAAGGAAAATTCTATAGAATTTTAGCTCTAAATGTTACCACAACTCGATTTGGTTCGAATTATGGAAGTGTGATTGTATTTATAGATTTGTTGTATCATTTGATGACTAATTCTATTGAAAGTACTAACAAATAAAAATAATTAATTAATTTAAAGATGTTTTCAATGTAAGTATTTTATGGGCAAACTTTCCATGAATCATTGACATGAACAAGTTATCACTACCAGAATCATCATTGTGGTTACCATTATAATATTTAACCTCTACAGAAGCATCATCATCATCATCATTTACATGCTCATAAAATGACTTATTCATTTACAAACTTATATTTTTGGTATATTTCCTACAGGTTTTTCTTCTTCTTCGTTCCTCTGAAAAATAATTTAGGCCTTTTTTTAAAAATTGCTGCCAGCGTAAAACTGTCAGTCAAAATTTACCAAATAATAGAAAAATTAATCATAAAATATCAAATAATAAATACAAATTTAATGGAATGGAAAATACTAAGAGGCGGGTAGCAACCTCTCGAAATAGAAATAGAAACAAAAACAGAAACCTTTTTTCGAATTGCTTCAAAAGTTTAGAAATATCATCATCATATATCAATTCGTCAATGCTTTAAACTATCATTAGTAATTTTTTTTCTATTTTTTTCAGATTTCACAAAAACCATTAGGTGTTTTTTTTTTTATGGTAAAAAATTAAGAGAAAAAAGTGTATAAAATAGAGAAGTGTTTTTTTCGTCTTTTCTATTATTAAAACTCATAGAATCATAACACAAAAATAAAAGAGGAAAGACAAAGGAAAGGTGCCAAATAAAATTAACCTCAAATTTGTGGTGCCAAGTATCTGCTTCACTGAATATTTTAGTATAATAGCATAATACTACACACATATGTATATGTCCAAACATATAAACATATATATCCGTGTGTATGTGTGTGGGTGTTGCTACATGTGCATTTGTATTAAAAGATTATCAAAATGATTTGTTTATCTTTTGTCGATGAATCGAAGTGTAACAAATTAGTTTTGAACGTGTGTTAAATTAAAGATGCAACAAAAACAACTACAACAACAAGGTCACTATTTTCAATAATATCTATGTATCTATGTGTGTGTAATTTACACTTTAATATAGTTCATTTTCTTTTTCTTTGGAGTCAATCAGTCTATCATGAGTCTCATGAATTAAACTATTCTTTTGTTGATGCCGATGAAACCAAGTTTAATAGTACTAAACAACAAACACGCATTAATTAAAGAAAGGAAGAAGACAAAACAAAACAAAAGAAATAGTAGAAGATTTAATTAAAGAAAACGTCACAAGAGTAAAGAAAAACATAAAATATGTTACAGTTTGCCAAATTAAATTAACAACTTTTACTTTTCCTTCACCATGATAAACATAAAAACCATGAAAATGATTATGATGATGATAATGAAGATGATAATGATACTTCCCATTTAATTCTAAACTCTTCAGCTGATTATAATAACAATTTTTATATAAAAAATATATCGAAAATCACTACCAATTTAAACTGTCAAGAAGGATATAGAAAATAGAAGAAGCAAGTGCTTCTGAACTTTGACAATAGGTCACAGTTAGGAAGATAATTTTATTGTTCTATAACTTTTTAATGTGTCATCTTTAATATATAAATAAAATAAAAAACAATTCATTATGGAAGATTATAAAAAATAATGAATCTATGTCATCATTCATTCATTGCCCATTTAAGTGAAGTTCTCAGCATTCTATTTGAAATTTCTTTTATTAAAAAACTAGATTTCTCGCTCAAAAAAAAAAAAAATTCCTAACAGAGTAATTTACAATTGGCCTTGTAAAAAGCATTGAATAGTTAAATTAATTCCAGTAACTATTAAAGTTAAACCATCCTCATGAATCACTCCGTCCATTGGTGAAAATAGTATGAAAATCCGTTCGGTAGTTTTTGAGATTATCGCGATCAGACAGACAGATAGACGCAGCGTTGGACTTTGTTTTATATTTTATGTATAAATGTTTGAGTGCATGTATCTTATTTCTTATCATCATCATCATCAAGACTTCTCTTTAGACAATTTGCTTAAATACATAGTAATGTAAAAGTACTTATGACATTCGATTGAATCAACAATTAAAGTCGTAGAGTCGATTTTTTACTACATATTAGTATTACCGTTAATGAAAATGGAGTTGCCTGATGATTCTTTGAAACAATCTTTATTGAATCACTATTAAATCTTAAGAAATTCATATTTTGTGTGAGACTTAACATATAAGCCGATGGAAACATTGAACTTTACTTCTAAGGCAACCGTAGTCGGATTATTATAGAAGTTTCGATGCGATTCAATATCAGAAGATATTTTCATATAAAAATCAGTCAGAAAATTTAGTATTTCTAATGAAAGTTCAAAAATTCTCTTCTCTTGATATCGCATTAAAATAAATTTCCTTTTCCCTTTTTTTAAAACTATTTATTTAACTTGCTTTGTATGTTTGTCTGTTTTTTTGTTTGGGTCAAATCTTGCAAGTTGAATAAGAACCACTTCTTGGCATTCGATTGAGTTGAAATTTGGAAAAAACCTTTCGTTGTGATGATAATACAATATGTAATACATTATTATTTTTTTTTTTTCCTTTTTTTTTTTGGGAAATTCGGAATTGAAAACTTATATTTAGTCAAATTTATTCTCAAAGTTTCACTTTGTATAAACTGAGTGAATGACGATTCTAATGATGCTTTTCTGAATAATAATTTTGTTGTTTATGATGTTTGAAATGAATGTTTCATTTATCATTCAATTCAATCTAAAGGCAACATAATTTTAAATTTTATACTATAATGCAAAACATTAAATATGATGAAATGAAATGTTAATCTTTAGAATATTTTATTTTCATAAAAATCTATAGAATTTATAATAATTCAGTAACTTTATCATCATCATCATCATCATTAGTCTCCAGTATCATGATGATAATATTGATAAATTTAAACTTCATGATGATTGAAGGTTGAAGGTTGGTGAGCATAGCACATATTCTAGGAAGCAATCAACAGATGAAAGCCAATTTCCATGAAATGCGTAATGAAAATATTTTCATTTTCTCTTATTAATGAAGATATTGTTGGAAAGAGAAGAAATACATATTCATAATATTTTTTTTACATTACAGTTTGTTGACTTATAGAGTAATACGAATAGAGTAGTTAGAATATTGAATAATGATACAATGCATAAAGATTTTCATTAGAAAAAATATTCCATTAAATTTAAAATACAAATCTTTTTTTTTTTTTGTATTTTATACTTTTGTTGCCTGTTGAATGACTTAAAGTTGTAGTCTCTCCCCGAATGATTTAAAATTTATTGTAGCTTTATTTTACAGTTATTGTTGCTATTATTATTATTATTATTATTATTATTTTTTTTTTATATGTCCATGCAATGCAAACATACAATTTCCGACATCCCTTTTATTTAAAATAAAAACATAAATTTTAAAAATAAAAAGTAAAAGCAAAAAAATTTAAATTCAAAAGTGAACCGTGGAACAAATGAATGACTAAATGAATGAATAAGAAAGTGACTGAATGAATGAGAAAATGTTTAAACACTAAATGAATAAATGCAGTATTTGGTTGCCTCCTGGCTATGATGATGATGGTGATGCTGATGGCATGATGCTAGTATTTGTTATACTAAATATTGTTGCCTGCAGCAAAAGTTGATAATTAATTGAAAAACTTTTGTCAAAATGCAATAACGATGATGATGATGACGATGACACAGAGGAAACAACTTGAATATGCCAAAAGTTATGAGAACATTGACAATACAAAACAGGACGCAAGGCAAGAACAACTCTCTCTCTCTCTCTCTCTGTTGGACAATGAAGAAAATAAAAGTTTTCAAAAAGAGAAAAAAAAAACAAAAAACTACGCGATGAAAATTATAAAAACCTTCAACGGAATGAATATTTAATGAAAAATTCATAAGTTAAATAGAAAAAGATGATTGATTGATGAAAGAACAAGCTGAGATGAGCTGAGTTCAGTTGAGAAAAATAAATGAAAGTAACATAAGTAAGTAAGAAAGTAAGTAAGTAGGTAAAGAAAGAAGGCATTAGAGTATGAAGGGTAGAATGAAAATGATTGAAATGAAGTTTGACAGAGTACAGAAGGGCAGTAGGAAAATAAAAAATAGAAAAACTGAATGACTGGATAACTTGCAACTGATATTGTAAGTAGATTTAGCTGCAACTTAGTTGGAAATTGTACTCGTATATTTATGGTGTTTGTTGCCATTTCAAGACATTCTCTCCACACTGGGAGGACTGAGTTGTGTCACGGGCCATGCCACTAACAGAAATGAACATCAGAACTTTTACACTTTACACAGAATCTGTACATGTTTCTCACCAGGACTTCTGTCATAGTTGAGTAGTGAAGATGAAGAAGAAACAGAAAGCATCCAATATCTTTTCTGTGACTGACATTTTAACTTGTAAGGCACATGAAACATTTCTTCGACACAGGTAGTCTGGCAAAATTGTTGTTGGACTTGAATTTTGTTGTTGATGTTGATTTTTTGGGATGATTTGATTCCAAAATTTTTGGTATTATAAAGGCAGTATTTCTATTCTCTATTAATCTCTAAATATTTTGGAGTTCATCAAGTGTCAGTTATTCATTGCATTTTTTGTCACACACTTTTGTTAACACAATCTTCCACGGCTTTTGTATCTACATATTATATATTTTCTGTTGTGTGTGTCTTCCTTCATTCATTCATTTATTCATTAGCTCATTTGGTTTGTTTGTTTGTTTGTTTGTATTTTAGTTTGTGTGTGGCAACAACAGCAATTAGCGTGTGGCATATGTGAGAAAACCTTAAGTGAAGGTGTGTTGCATGTACATAGAAGTACGTGTATGCAACAAAAACCGTATGTGGCGCACCTCCAAATGAGAAACTTAAAGAAGGAGTGCTTCAATTAGAGGAGTTGGAAGACAGGTTAAGTTACCTTAAATAAAGTGTGGTGCTGTCAACGAAATGTCGACAAAGTCGTCTTTGTTGCATTAAATTATGGTAGTAGCTTCACTTCACTACACTTCTCTTTATTTTTCTTCTTTTCATTATTGTTTTTATTCATTCATTTTTTTTTTTTTTTTTTTTTGTAACAACTACTTTTTCTACTTCTGCTTCTACTACTCTTCAATTGTTGTTGTTGTTGTTGTTGTTGTTAATACTTTTGTTGCTTTTTTTTTTTTTTTTTGTTATTATTTGTTGTTACTATTATGCAACACAGGAAATTACTTTAATGAATTTTTATATTCTCATTTTACTGCTTTGCAACATCAACACGAACATAAGAAGAGAACATACTAGTAGAGGAGTATAATAATAATAATAATATTGTAGCAACCCCCTTATTTTCGGTACACATCTTAGCTTATTTCTACTGTCATTCATTCATGTCCTCATAGTATACGCACTTAAATTCAGAGTCCTTTGTATTGTGTACTAATTGTGGTGGCTTTCAAATGCAGTCCACAACTACAAGGAAATATCCTGTTCACTGTTCGTTATGCTTGGTCGTTCACCTTTAAATAATCACCAACCAAACAACAAAAACATATATTTACCTTCAACATAATCATCATCAGAATCATTATCATCATCATCATTACTATGATTATGATCAAAAATTCATATTACGGTCAGTCATTCTAGCCAAACTAAGCTAAGCTAAACTAAGCTATGTCAAGTCATCACAACCAAACATTTCCATCATCAACACGTTTAAGTTTTTCCTCAGTTTCTCTATCAATATCAACATCATCATCATCACCATCATTTCAACCACCCTTACAATGGAAAAAGAAATCAACTTCACCCCTCCAGTAGAAAAACAAAAAGCAAAAAAAAAAACACCAAAGAAAACTAGAAATATTTTCAACGCTTAAAGAAACAATAAAGAAAAGAAACCAAAACCAAAAACAAAACAAAATATTTTTATGGAGAAAAATATATATTTGCCGGCATTTAATGTTGCCATTTTCCGGTCACTCACAGCCGGCTAAGCCAACCCCTAGGCACCAACTTCACCTGTATACTTTGGCCTTAGTTACAACCATTGCTACTTAGTAAGTGTTGTCATGATGTATGCAGCGCCAGCTCTGAGGTAGAGCGAGAGGAGCGTTTGGTTTAGGCGCCATATAGCAAGGGGTGCCAAAAAAACCAAATGCAAAAAACAATTGGTATGATTGTCTATACCAAATAAAGTGAAAGCGTTGACCAAAGGACGACGAAAGACAATCTCGCTCTACCCTGATCAAGGGCACTGCATGTATGTACATATATACAATATTTATAGTATGTAAATTGTCTTTCATTAATTATGCCAACATCATCATCATGATCATAAACAAAATCATTGCTTTTTAGTTTTATAGAGCAACAATAACCAACAAAATTATTAAATTTTTGATTATATTGTATGTTTCATCATTCTATGAATTCTTTAATATCATCAAAATCATCTTCTTCTGTGTCATCAACATTATAACTACTAGCCCAGAAAGATAGACAGGTAGACAGATCTATTTTGGGTGCATGTCTTTTATTCTCTTTAATTTTGGTTATAATTTTTTTTTTTTTTTTTTTTTAATGTTGATAAATTTCACTTTCATCAACAACTGTTCATCATCAGCAAAGTTAACCTTATTTAATGTTTTTGGTTTGGTTGAACTTTTAAACTTTGTTCCTTACTTTTCTTTTCTGTTTTCTTCTTTTTCTCTAATCAAACTTTTTCGTGCATATGGCAACACAGACATCTCCTGTTTCCTTATTTTTGATTTCACAATTCACGCTAATTGAATTTCAGGGCGTTTTTCGTAAGCAGTTCATTAATTATTATAATTTCATTTTACCCCACTTTTTTTCTCTCCATTTTTTGTCTTCATCATTAACATTCACATTGTCCTCATTATCATCATCATCAACATCAACATCAACATCAACATCATCAATGTCAACATCATTCCTCTGCTCGGCTCCTGTCTTAGTTTCATCATTATTACATTGTGTTCTGCTACCTTTTGGGATTTCTTTACATTCCTGTCTTATTTTTACACTAATTGTTCTTTACCTAAAACAGCGGATTGTGGACACTAAAGGCAAGGGATCAATATGGACTATGATAAATTAAAGAAACTCTGACCTAGTACAAAAAGCACAAAGTCTACGGTATTTTGCTTCAATTGATTTCTAATTCAAACCGCCAATTTCAAGTTCATTCATTATAAGAAATCGTCATAATTATATATTATACATACATCATTATTACATGTAGTACACCCACCCACCATCTACTTATAATAAAATCTTAAATATCAAAAAAAAAAAAAATAATAATAATAAAATATTCTTTTTAATTGTATTTACTATTTTTTATTCATAATTTTTATGCGCAATTTTGTGCTACATCATCATTTCCGGATAACAGTAACCATTGGACATTACCATCACCACCATTAATATTTTCCCAATTTTTTTTTTTTTTTTTTATACTTATCTGCCACATTTGCGTGTAACAATAGCATTAATGGGAAATGACAAAGATCAGACCAAACCCGACCAAATAAATCGAGCAAAAAAGCATTAAAAGCTACAAAGAAAAAATCAACGCTGCAATAGAAAATCATGTAACATACTCGTACTACTACATTGGGTAAATTTCATAGCAGAATAGACGGGAGAGATATACATATAGCACCTTGCACCAAGTCACCTCACCTTAATATGATTTCCTTAACACATTTCCGATTTTAGTTTTTATACAATGCTAATTATATTTATCATTAGCAACACTTATATATTCTCAATACTATTGGTAGTCAGGCATTTGAAGTGCAATTTCTAGGTTAAGATAATTCGTTCTCAGATGACTATTGTCAAGTGGTTCCGGGATAAAAACCCATAACATTTCTGATCATCTTAATAAGTACAAAGCTCACCCAGTGGCCGACATTCGACCACCTCGCGAGAAGAAAGACAAACAAATATTTAATCGAAGTGGTTTATGTAGTGTGTGTTCTGAGAAGCGTTTGTGAGGTTTTTTCTATAGAAAACTTTTCCTTCTTTTTACCCCCAAAACATCTTACAGATATTAATAAATTGAATATCTATCGAATGGTATATTTTTTATCAAAATCGCTTCGATAGTTTAGGTGTAATATAGATGACAAAAAAAAGTGTTCCCATAAAACAGTTTTTAAATGAATCCAATCTCCGCATAAGCAATTAAGTGTATGTAAAATATTTATCTTTTATAAGTAAAAGAGATTCTTCAGATAATAAATTTTTTTTTAAAATACTTTTAAAAAATCATTTAAAATAAAAAATTTCATTTATTTTGAAGCTTAGTAAACTTATTTTGTGTTTTAAAATAATATAATAATAATATAAAAAAAAAAATTAGGAATCTAGTTTTAAAACAAAATCTTAGAAAATTATTGTATTTCTCTTATTATATTGGCAATTACTTATAATACGTAAATTATAAGTTTTATTTAGTTTTCTTTGCACCAATAATAAATCAACTATATTTATAAACAAAGAGTCTATTCATGAATGGCTTTGCTAAGCTTTCTTTTACGTACGTTGCTTTGTGACTTCTGTGGACCATTTACTGACTTCATCATTTCCACCAAAATTAACTTCTTCTTCTTCTTTTATATTATTAATAATTTTTATGGCAATATATTTATTTGTTTTGTCTGTAGTCGCGGTCTTTCTAAGTTATTTGCTGTGGATCACATCTAGCCTTATATTTTCATCTGTTTTACTTCTGTTGGTTCAACCAAGAAGTTTGCAGTGTATTTGTTACATTGATACAGAACAAATTTTGGCTACATTGATTTCTTGGCTTTTATTTTTTGGATTTGTAAGAGCGTTTTGATAATTAAACGATTCTCCAGTTTTCGGGAACGAGGTAGTGGAGTCGTTGGTTTTGTGACATCATCAGTTCCGAAAGTCACATCCATTGAATCTTTCCTGTCTTCTCCGTCTTCTCCGTCCTTTCCATAGTTTTTTGTATTTGTAATCTTTAATGTATTCATAGTCTTTGTAGATTTTGTTGTACCAGTTTTTTACGTTTTTTAATTTTGCGAATGCAATATGTAATCCTTTTGAGTTTATCACTTAATGGAAGTAATGTGTTCCTTATTTCTTCGGACAACATGTCTACATATATAGTTTTTTCTCCATCGATTTTAAATCCGCTATATAATACAATATATACGAGTTCATAAGTACATTGTATTATAGCATTACCGATCTTCTACTCATTACAAACTTAAATCTAAAGCGATGACTTATAATAATTAAACATTATATACTGTGTTATATACAAGAATGACTACTCATACCAGACAATGACTGAAAAATCTAATAAAGATTTGCTACAAGACACTCCTACATCTCATATTAAATAACCTAAAGAAAGAAAATAAAATTATGTCGGACATTGTAGAGAGGGAAAAGGGAAAGCAGACATTTATCTTAATGTGCAACCCATGCCACAACCACAATGAAGAACATAATGATGGTGATGACGATGATGATGATGGTGATGGAAACGACGATGACATTCCTCAGGTGGAAGTCATAAAAGTTATTAAAATAGGAAAGAATGAACGAATGTTGGGAAAACAGAAATACTTAGTTGTAGCAACATTTAATATAAATGGTAACACTCACGCTCAGTTCTCTTTAGCTCAATTCTGTTAAATTCTTAGTTCTTGGCTCATAAGCGTAGAACATTTTCAATTAAAACATCCCACAATTCTGTGGTAAACTGAAAGACTCATATAAAACGTGAAAGGAAAAAGAAAAGAGGAGAACAGGAGAAAAGGAGAAGATTAAAAAAAAAAAATTATATGGTTTAAATGTAGTCGACGCCTTTAATGAGTAGATGGATGGATTGATAGCTGGAATGGCGCATGTTACGAACTTCTGGGTTTGTGCAACACATAAAACTTGGTTAGTGTTCAAATTAAGTATTACTTCACACTCAACTTCATTATCATTATCAACATCATGATTATCATCATAAGCTATGAAAAAGTAAATGAATATACAACAATTTTTTGAATTTTTTTTAAAGACAATTATGGCAGATTATGGTGGAACTTTTGATTTAAAATGGAAAATACTGAAACATGACGGTGCCAAGAAATCTGGAAAAGTTTTGTTGACATATTGAAAAAAAAAAAAAAAAACCATTTGAAGATAATATGTAATATATTTACTGTAATATTATGACCTTATTGATTTAAGATTCTTATGCTATAATAATGATATTGGAAGTTTTTATTCTTATATATTTAATAATATACTTGAATACAGTTTAATTGGTGAGACAGGTGCCTTATGAGCAACAACAAGATTAGGACGAAAGCACAGTCAAGCAGATTCTGTGTAATTGTCAAATTCTATGCAGAAGATTCAATACACTCGGACTCACCACGGACTTTCTATCAGCGTTAAAGGAATTTACATAATTATTAAGACTAATATAATATTGAAAATGCAACAATATGAGGTGATAGCTCATTACAGACCTTGAACAGACCTAAGTGTGTCACTACCTAATCTTTCAAAACTAACTCTTGGAATTCCTTCCATAGACTCTCGCCAATATAATTTATGCAACTCTTGCATTGCCAAAATTAAGGCATATGTATATATTTCCTTAACATCTCTGGTTTCTATTAGTATTAGAATATTAGTTTTTTCGCAATGAATGAATTCAAGTCGAATGCCATACAATCATTTCTTCTATGTTAATATTTCATGTTGTTTTTTTTTTTTTTTTTTTTTTGAAATAAATCTTTCTAATTTATTCAATACCCTTGATCTTCAATTTGTGTTCTCCTTCATTACCTTTCCTCATGTTACTCATTTCATTTTTCATTATTTTTATGTGTTTCTTGTTGTTTTTATTTATTTATTGTTTTTTTTTTTTTTGTTTTTTTTTTTTGTTTTTGTAGTTTAATTTCATGATGAGACCCCAGACTCAAGACTTAAGGCTAATTTGCTTGTAGTCAATTTGTTTTACTTAAATTTGACTGTTGTTCGTCGTACTGTTTTTTTGGGTTTCTTTCTTTTTTCATCTTTCTTTCATGACCTCGTGTCTAATGTCATTATTATTGTTATTATGATTATTACTATTATTATTATTATTATTTATTATGGTTGTTGTTCATATTATTGTAATTATCATTACTCATTACCTGTCTACTACTACTTGGGTTCTCTTTTTTTTTTTGTTTCTTTTGTTATTGTTTAGTGGTATTTCTTTCAAATTTGACTATGCCGGGTTTTTTCTTATTTTTTTTTGGTTTTTGTTTTATTTTGTCGTTAACTTTTTTTGACATAAAAGTGGCGGCATTTGGTTTTTTTTTTTTAGCTTTTTTTATGATATTTTTTTAATCACACCTCATTCGTTTTTCGCACGCGTTCTCTATTTCATTAGGTTTCCGTCATTCTTTTCTTCCTTTCCTTTCTTTCTTTTATTTTTTGCTTCATTCATTCGTTCGTTCGTTCGTTCGTTCGTTCGTTCGTTCGTTCGTTCGTTTCGTTTGTTCATTTATTCATTTCTTTATGAGGCGTTACTTTTATTTGACACGCTACATTTAAAATCTTCACATTGGGTGTTGGGAACTACATATTTATAGTAGTATACAATACATATGAATGCTGTTGTACGTACATATCTCCTTTCCCCAAAAAAAAAAATACTTATTATATGAAATAAGAAACTTAAAAGGTTAGTGTATAACAAAGTGACATTTGAAGGCCTTTGTTAGGCCATGGAACACTTGCCACCAGCTTACACTCAAGCAAACTAAAAACCAACCAAAAATAATGAAAAAACAAAAAAAAAAAATAGAAGAGGAATGGAAGGTGGGAGGGGGTTGGTGGAACCTCTAAAAGAACAAAAAGAAGAAATAGCAAAGCAACGTCAAAGTAAAAATTTCCTTTGAAAAAGTCTATTTAAAATCTAATTTATTGCATTTAACTTCCCAGAAGCAGCAGCAGCAGCATTCACAGAGCAGCGCCACATGTGTTGAGCGTATGGAAACACGAGTGGGCGCCAGTCAACCCTGTGCTATGCTTACACACATATCCATACATTCATAATTATATAGAAAGTATAAACATACATACGAATATCTTCTAGTGGATGCATATGCTATATGGCAAACATGCAGCAACCAACATCAGCAAAAGCAGCCGCTGCATCAGCCACTTACTTTTAGCTGCATTTGTTGTCCTCCTTTAAGGCCGTGGGGCGATTGACGGTGCTAATTGGTAGCAGCTTTGGTAATGCGTTCTCTTCTCTGTTCTTTATAATGGCTCCAAGATTAGACATTTGTTTAGCAATTAATTAAGTTTTTATTTTTTGTGTTCTATTTTATTCAGTTTAGTTCAGTTTGGTTCAATTCAGTTCAGTTCAGTTCAGTTTCATGTTTTTTTCTATTTTCCAATTTTCCCATTTTTTTTTTTTATTTTTTTTTTCTATTTTGTGGCATGACTTTATAGTCCTCACCGACGCCCACGTATTCAAGTTTATTTTGCTTTGGTTTACTTTGGTTTTGGATGTTTAAAGGCGGTGGCATCAGCAGCGGTTTGACTTATGGCGTAAAAGTGTTGCTAATTAATTATGTTCAAAGTAGGCAACTCTGAACTCTGTCATTAGCAAAAGTGTAGCAGGTGCAATCTACTAAACCCCAGCCGCCCTTAAAATTGCTCTAACAACAAATGATGGCGTGGCGTTACGTGGTGGCGTCAATGTCATTTTGTGCTATAAAATGAATTTTTTATTAAATGAAAATTCTTTAAAAGCAAATAAAATCGATCGTATTGTATTTTATAATAGTAAATAGATGGATGAATGAAGACATCTACGAATATAGATGGGCATATGGTAAAGTGGTAAAATGATAGGCTATGCACATAAATTTCTGCTTTTATTATGTGGAAATATTTTGTCTCATAAACCTATAAAATAACATAAATGAAATTAACAATATTTATGTCTAATAAAATATTTTTAAAGTACAAATCAAATAGACAAGGGAAAGGGATCGATATTTGTGAATATTTAATAGTATATTATTTACTTAGTAAGCTAAGATTCTCAATGTGATGTGGCTATAATAATGAAGCTAAATATGTAAAATATATAATCTATTTAAAGTCATCTACAACAATATTTTATAACTTTAAGTGGTTTAATGTTTCTAATAAATAAGATAAAAAAAATAAAAAAATCTTCTTAATATATAAATATTAGTATTTTGTTTGTTCGTATGTTATGCGTGGTCATACCGTTCATCTGATTTCATTAAAATTTTGTGAATGTATATAGTTGATTTTCGGCTTGAACATAGGATAATTTTGGTCCTGATATGTGCCCCCGTTTCTGAGATACTGAATATTCAAACAACCCCTAAAAGAATACTACAAAAAAAAATTTACTAAAATGTCATTTTAATTTTACACAAAAATATTACACAAAATGTATGTGGTTGGTTGCAAACCGTGTGAAACCGGGTGGGGTACGCTAGTACCTTTCTTTGTCCCTAAAATATTCCATGCATTCCATTTTCAATTGATTTGTGAGCTTCTTTGATTCATAGAAAAATCATGTTCAATAACAATTACTAAAACTCTTAAGGAACTTATTTACTTTTATTTCCTCCTTAATATAACAATGACAAAGACAAGTTTCATGGAGGATTTTTTTTTTTTTTTTTTTTTTTTGTATTTTTTACAAACGCTTTTTTAATAGAAACTGAGAAGACAGAAAAAAATGGAGAAAACCTTTTTTGTAAACCGATTATAGTAACAGCAATACTAGCAAAGGATAAAGATGCTCGATTAAACAGAAGTCATACGAGTAGTAGATTGTAGATGTTGTAGTCATTGTAATTTTAACCATCACAGCAGCCGTGACAGAGGTCACACACCTTAGTATTACGCGTTGTGCAATGTGTCAAGTGCATTACACCAGGAGGCTCGTATAGGTACAGACACTTCCGTATACAAAGTCAGTCAGTCAGTCAGTCACTTATCCACTCATTCATTCAGTCATTCATTCACTAAATCATGTGCTGCTACCTCTTTCATCCACTCACCCATTTACTCACTCACTCGCTCGCTCATTCATTCATTCATTCATTCATTTCATCATTAACCGTTATTTATGTTCGCATCCATTCGTGCGCTCAACTGCAAACGTCAACGAACTATCAAAGCAAATTTTGTTCATTTGCGCTCATTCACTTACAACTTCACTTTAGTCTCTTGCTCTGCTCGTCTGTCACTGCTTTACTCTACGCTACTCCATTCTGCTGTTAATCTATTGGGTTGGCACATATAGTAGTTATGTACGTGCTTAATATCGGGAGAGATTATCAAAATCGTAAACTTATTTATCTAATATTATTGCTACCTTAAGCTGAAAATAGGCTAGCAATTGGAGTCTGCACATAGAGAACTTTTAAGTGTATTGGAATCGCCAATCATAATTTATTGCTATTATTGGAAGCATTCACTGAAAACATTTCATTCTTGAAGCGACTGATGCCGGGTGTTTAGAAAGATATCAGGATATGTGAAGTAATGCAATTGAAAGGCAAACAAAGATGGAAAACCTACCAAAAGAAGGTCATTCTGGTGAAAATGGATCAGAACCAATCTTTATGAAACAAAATATATAATTCCCATGCCATGAATATATTTAGCTATGAAAATTAATAATCAAACCTTGAAAGACCTTATAAAAGTTTAGTATCTCAATCAAGTTTTGACAGAATGGAGCACCAAGAGATGGCAAAAGTTCATTAAACAAAATGGTGAACTCATCGCTCTCGAAGTTTACTGTGTCGGATAAAACTAAGGCACGAAACTTACCATGTCAGTACTTTGTTCAATAAAATTGCAAAATAGGTCATAAACCTTTCTTTTTTCAGGAATTTAATTACTTTCAACATTGGTTATTCTAACTGTATGTGCCAACCCAATGAAAGCATTAACATTGACGTTGCTGTCGCCTTTGCCATTGCCTTTGCCATTGCCATTGCTGTTGCTGCTCCTGTTGATATTGCTGACTTTGGCATCCTTCTACTACTTACAACATTTTGTTATTGTTGAACGTAGGCGTATGCATTCTTTGTTTACCCCCCTTCCTACGACTACTTTTTGTTTTTATATGTATATTTGTTCGTTAAACAGTTTTCCTTTTTCCATCTTTTTTTTTCTTCTTTTTTTTAATTACTCACAATGTTTTTTTATTCCTTATACTACTACTATATATGTATATTTTTTGTGCTTTTATATTGATGCATTTCACGTTTTTTTACTCACGTTTACTATGTACTATTATACAATCAACAGCAATAACAGCTGAAAAGCAATGAAACTGCACTCGGGCGTGGCATTTACAATCACATGGCCGTACAGAGAGGGAGCGGGGTATTTAGCTTATCCCGCTGAATTTAGACGGCAATCATTCGTGCCGACAAACTAAGTACCTATTACTTTAAATGTTAATAAGTATTGTGTTTGCCCAACTCCCTTAGATGAAAAGCCGAGTGTACGCCCATGAAAAATACCAACAAAAGTCAATTGTGCTCAATGAATTGTATGAAGTTTAATGAAAAAGCTGCTGCTGCATCCTTTTATCCTTTTATTCCTGTCTCTGCGCCTTTTACTTTTTTAAACTCCTTTTCGTTTTGTATTTCATAGGCCGGGATAGGCCATGCCATGCCACGCGCATTTCTTCTGTCATATTCTTATAAATATAAAAAAAACTTTTCCTTCCTAAGCTATTTATCCTTAATATATGTGTATATATTTATATACTATTGAGTTTACTATATTTAATTAACTCGTAGTTTTATAGTTTTTTAAAAATCTTGTAAAATGTTGCTTGCCTCTCACTCATTAAGTTGTGCTTGACTTTGACTTGTTGCAAACAAAGTGCGTGTGACATGAACTCACAGAAAAACTAGCAAAACAAAAAAAAAATAAAAACATCTAAGTAAAAAAAGCATTCTAAAAGTACTGAGTAAATGGAGTTTAATATTTTTTATACCTTTCACACTAATCCTAACAAGTTTATTATCACTTTGCCTAGAGCCATGCCATAAAGTATAGTCCATATGTATGTACATATGTATACTATAATGGTAATGATCAGCGTGGCACACGTATGCATATGCATGCAATACTTACAGTTTTTAAGCTATCGACCTGGAATTAGATACAGACGTAACTTTTGGAGTTCTCGGTTTTCTGAAAGAGGTAGCCCTCCCATACAGAAATAAGAAATTAGTAAAAAAAAAAATATTATAATTTTTTTCAATTTTTTTATTTAAAGGCGAATTTCTTTATAATGAAGTTCAATCACTTTGTTATAGAGAGGTAATTCGCTATAAAAAGGTTCAAATATATCACAAATGATGCCTTCGGAATGAATTCGTTATAGAGAGGAATTCGCTATAGAGGAGTTCGCTATGGAAAAGTTCAAATATAGGAAACAAAAACGCTACTTTCAGTATAAATTCGTTATAGAGAAATTTTCGCTATAGAGGAGTTCGCTATAGAGAGGTTCAAATATATGAAACAAAAACGCTGCCTTTAGTATGAATTCGTTATAGAGAATTTTTGGCCATAGAGAGGTTTAAATATAGTATGAAACAAAAATGCTGTCTTCGGAATGAATTCGTTATAGAGAAGTTTTCGCTATAGAGGAGTTTGGTATAGAGAAGTTCAAATAAGTATATGAAACAAAAACGCTGTCTTCAGAATGAATTCGTTATAGAGAACTTTTCGCTATGGAGGAGTTTGGTATAGAGAAGTTCAAAAATAGTATGAAACAAAAACGCTGTCTTCAGAATGAATTCGTTATAGAGAAGTTTTCGTTATAGAGGAGTTTGGTATAGAGAAGTTCAAATAAGTATATGGAACAAAAACGCTGTCTTCAGAACGAATTCGTTATAAAGAAGTTTTCGCTATAGAGGATTTGGTATAGAGAAGTTCAAATAAGTATATGAAACAAAAACGCTGTCTTCAGAACGAATTCGTTATAGAGAAGTTTTCGCTATGGATGAGTTTGGTATAGAGAAGTTCAAAAATAGTATGAAACAAAAACGCTGTCTTCAGAATGAATTCGTTATAGAGAAGTTTTCGTTATAGAGGAGTTTGGTATAGAGAAGTTCAAATAAGTACATGAAACAAAAACGCTGTCTTCAGAACGAATTCGTTATAAAGAAGTTTTCGCTATAGAGGAGTTTGGTATAGAGAAGTTCAAATAAGTATATGAAACAAAAACGCTGTCTTCAGAACGAATTCGTTATAGAGAAGTTTTCGCTATGGATGAGTTTGGTATAGAGAAGTTCAAAAATAGTATGAAACAAATACGCTGTCTTCAGAATGAATTCGTTATAGAGAAGTTTTCGTTATAGAGGAGTTTGGTATAGAGAAGTTCAAATAAGTATATGAAACAAAAACGCTGTCTTCAGAATAAATTCGTATAGAGAAGTTTTCGCTATAGAGGAGTTCGCTATAGAGAGGTTCAAATATAGTATGAAACAAAAACGCTGTCTTCAGAATAAATTCGTTGTAGAGAAGTTTTCGCTATAGAGAGGTTCAAATATAGTATGAAACAAAAACGCTGTCTTCAGAATGACTTCGTTATAGAGAAATTTTCACTATTGGGGAGTTCGTTATATATCTACATATATATATATATTTTTTTTTTTTTTATTAAAACAAAGGGTTGAAAGGTTCACTAAAATTAATGTTCTTAGTCGTACTTATATTTATATATCGTATGACATAAGAACCTTATAATCTTTTATTAATAATAATAATAATATTTTTTGCAGTCATCAGACTTCCCTTTCACTTCCTTAATGGTTTTGTATTTCTTCATTATAATCATCATCTTTATAGTAGTCGTCATCATCATCATTATTATTGTAAGCAATACAAAAAAGTCGTTGAACTTTATCAAAGCTTGTCACGCCCGCTACATTGCACCCTAGTGCCTGCCTAGTGGCAGTTCATAGTGGCTTATTTTTTTCCCTTACACTCGTATGTATGTATGTATGTACGTTCTGACCGCATATCAACACATTCCATATAATATTGCATGCCGCAAGTCAAATTTACTTTTACTTACAGTTACACAAAGCAACATAACAACAACAACAACAACAACAACAAAAACAAAAACAAGAACAATTACAACAAAATGCCAGTAGTCCTTCTAGTCGTTTTTATTCTTAATGTCGCTGTTTTCGTTGTTGTTGTCGTCGTCGTCTTTCTTTTCCTTATACTCAACCTCGACGAGTGCAAAATGTCAAAAACTCACTTTTAACTTTCGTTTTGCATACTTTCGTGCGCAAATACACAATCACACACACACACACACACACACACACATATATATATATATATATATATATATACAGAGTATATATATACATATGTATGTATATAGGTATACACCGTTATGGGCTCTAAGAAAATTCACATTATTTAGATGGTAGATTTGCTTGGTTGTTGCTTAGTTGCTTCTTACATACTAGTAGTATTTGCAATAGATGAGTAGGTGGATGGGTGGGTGTACGAGTGGGTTAAAGGAATTACCGTTGTACTGTCGTACCGTCGTATGTAAAAGGCACATGCAAATAATCGTTGCACCCCACTACAACACACACACACACACACACACACACACGCACGTACACACAAACAAACATAAATGGGAAACACAAATTCATTTCTTTTATTTCCTTTTTTTTTATATGTATATATTTTTCTACTTCAAGCCTTGCTTCCTTCATATTCTTTTTCTCCTGCTCCTGCTCCTTCTCCTGCTGCAGCTCCTTGCCTTTGCTTAACTCTTTCCTTCCTCTTACCTCTTTCATGCATATTTATTCCTTCCTTATTTTGTTATACAACTAAGTTTTTCTTGTTCTACGTTTCTCTTTCTATTTCTTTTCAAATGCTTTGTTTCCTTTCTTTTTTTTTTATATGTTTGCATCTGCTGTTTTGTTTTTTTGTTTTCTTGATTTCATACTACAATATAAGTATTATGTACGTATAGTAGTGGATGTTATATGTTGCAACTGTTGTAAGCTGTTAGCAAGCGCGCCAGTGGCTGGCGCCATTGCCTCGACAATTTTTCATAAGGTCCTTATGTTGCTTATTTTGTTTCGCTTACCTCAGAAGAGATTTTGTTGTCCTTTTTATTGTGCTGGAGTTTCGTTTCATTTTTCTTTAACATTACGTATTTCTCACATTCACTTTTTTAAAAACTTATGTACTACATGTATGTGTTCGTATCTATTTGTGTATCTGTAAGTGAGTGTGTGTTATAAGATTAAGTTGACAAAAGTTGTCAAAACATTGCATCACAGCTTGGCTAAGAGCTCTCTCTCTCTCTCTCTCTCTCTCTCTTTCTTGTTTTAAAAGTCTCTTAGTTGTCCCAAATTTGCACACATTTTTTTTCCCCAATGCAACATTTTGCATTGTTTAAGTTTTTAATTTTTTTTTAAACTAAAATGTCTTTTTGAATATGAGAAGCATTTAGTGTTACTTAAATTCTTCAGACACCTCTTCATTTGTCAATCAATCAAAGTTTTTTTTTTTTTTTTTTTTTTTTGTATTCATTTAATCTCAGTGTAACAATTGCATTTTCCTGCAACTAATCTTAAATTTTGTGTCTTTGTCTATTGCCTCTTGAGCATTAAACTTTTCACACAATATGTAATCTTCCTTGCCTTGCCTTGATGTTTGTAAATAGAATTATACATATGTTTCCTATACTATTGTCCTTTTGATGCTCTGCTCTGATTTCAGTTTTATTTGAAACATTGAAAACAAAACTGAAAAGTGAATCAATGTTTTGATTTATATTCATCACATTTGGTTTTCTCATTTGAACATGATTTTTAAATTGCTGACTTAGCATTAAGGTTTTACCCAAATTATCGTTGTACACTCACTACTTTTTTAAATTAATGGACTGTAATTTTCTATAGAATCTTATAAAAGAATCAATTGAGTTTTCCAAAAAATTTAACAAAATATAGAAATTTTCAAATGATGTTATGATTCTTGCAACAAAACTAACCAAAATTAAGACCATTAAATATTCTATACCAACGTACCCAACTCTGCATAAGTTCATACATTAATTTCTTATTTTCAGTTAATTTTTTAAACTATACTTTTAGGACACATATCGGGACCAAAACTATGTTCCTATGTTCAAGCGTAGAACGACCCATACACATTTACAAAATTTCAATGCAATCAAATAAACGGTGTGGCAGCGCTTAACATACGAACAATTTAAATCACTAATTTTTATAAATATGTAATAAAAGTTAAGAATTTTTTGACGACATTTCGGTTTTGGTTTTGGTCCTTGTATTTTTACCTTAGTTATGGTAATTTAATTTGTCTGTGGGCTATGGAACCGTAGACCATTCCCTCCAATTCCATCATCAATCCTGATTCAGTTACCATGTGAGAGAACGTTTGTTATTTGTATTTTATTGTTGTATATATTCGTTGTTCCTTAATTTTCTTTTTTATTTTAATAACAATTTCAATGAGGCAACAACAACAAAAGCTAAAACAACAACTAAGAAATGTTGTTTGAAAAATGTTGCTGACATTTACTTCCTGTAGTAGTTAGGGAGACCTACAAGACTAACTATTTGGCTCCGTTGCCTTATACCAGCCACCTCACCTCAGTCACCTTGTCTATGTTATGCTTGCCATGCCTTGTCATGCTTTGCCTACGCTTGCCTTGCATTAACTTCACTATATCATCATCATCATCATTATCATCATCATCATCACCACCCTCCTTCTCGCTTTAATATCTGACTGATTCAACTATATAGTAATTTCTTTTTCTATATAGTTTTTTTTTTTTTTTTTTTTTTGTACTGCTTACTGGTGATGCCACAAGAAGACTAGTAAGTAGTATAACAACACCAACAACTAGTCAAATAGTCACTTAGTCAGTTAAGCAAATATGGTTAAGGATAGGAAGGAGAAGAGAAGAAACCAAAGCAAGGGAAGTAAACAAAACACAAAAAAAAAAAAAAAAAAAATATATAAAAAAAAAACGTAAGAACAACATTCCCTAGTGTTGTACAACAATAAGAAAAAATTGGGTGTGGCGTTACTACTAATATTTGTTGTAGTTGTTGTTCTATAAGAATGACAACAGCGTCATACATACAAATTACGTTCATAGATACATAGATACAATATTTGTATGCAAAAAGAAAACAATAACACCAACAACACCGACAACACCAACAAACAATGTAAGCATTTCTGGGTGAGGTCATTGCTTGCTTCTTTCAAAAGAAAATATAATAATAATATAAAAAAATATATACATATATATTTTTTTTCGCTTTTATTATTCACCATTTTATTGCAAAAAAATTTCCCTTTTCTTTTTCATATATTTATCTATCTTTATCTACTATCTCCACTAGGCATGCTTTATAACCTTTTTTTTTTTTTTTTTTTACTCCTTTCGTTAAATTATTCGACGACTGGTGGAGGTGGCGGCGGCTTTCATTTTCTTATCTTGAGCAAAATATTCCTCATACGCAGCGTGACACTAAGAAAACAAAATGAGTTAAAATGAAATACTTCTTTCTACCACCAAAAGCTTTGAAAACACAATTGTAGTAGCATCCAATCCTCTCTGTTCTGCCAAAATAAAAAAGGATACGGATACTTCTACGAGGACTACTGCTACTGCTACTACTACTACTACTACTACTAAGTACTTTAGTACTCCTCGTATATCCTTACGCTGGCAGGCAGTCAGTCAGGCAGGCAGGCAGGCAAGCAGGCACCCTTTGTAATCTTGTTGTGCACTTCAACTTCTTCAGTCTTCTACTACTGTCACTAGGGTTTTGTACCCCTCAAAAATAACAATATCGCATCAAGAAGGGAAATAAGGACGACACCAGTAGGGAACTTAAGCAATAATAATCATAAAAAATAAAGGGTTCGTCCCTTACTGATTTTGGTATTCATACTACATACTACTACTGCATAGGTGAATGTACCCTGGAGAGTTTGCTAAAAAAAAGGAATCATCATCATCATACACAACATCATTACCATCACCATCACCATCGCCATCATGATAATAAGTACATTGTAATGATGTTGTATTTGTTGTTATGTTGATGTTGGTGGGGCATCATAAAGCAATCATAATTTGGTTTTTATTCCCCACTTCCGAAATTCTGTTTTCTATTTTTTCACCATCAGTCAACAAATTTGCACCCAAAGAAGAATTTTTTTTTTTTTTTTTTTTTTTTTCAAAATACATTCATGGATGGATTGATGATTGAATGGATGAATGATTAAATGGATGATTGCATGAATGAATGAATGTATCTTTGTTATGCTTCATTGACAGAATAATAAAGATACTATGCCTGTCCGCCTGCCTGGTTTGGAAAACATTTTTAAACACGTTCGTTCGATCAATGATATAGATAAATTTATATGCATGTACCATGGTATGTACATATATTATAAGTATTTCGTGAATTGCGTGTTGTTTTAAGCAATAATAATAATGATAATAATAGATTTCTTTAAGTAATTTCCGTTACAAATAAATATCCTAAACTTCGGTTGGATTCGAGTGTCGATTCCTTCAATGCTTCATTTACTACTTGTGTTATTTATTTTGTTTCCTCTTACGCATTTCCTGGGCACTTCACTTATGGTAACTCAACTGAACGCAACTCAAGTCTTGCACGTTTCACTAATATGTAAAACACATGTTAAATGCCACAATCGTTGCTATCTATCCATCTATCTATCTAAAATACTTATCTATTAACCATTTAGCACTTTGCTTACTTACGATTATGTATTTGTAGTGCTACAAATAAATATATAAAACAATTTTTTGTTATACCTTTCACATTCAGAAGTGGTAATGGTATCACTTTATCATCATGAGGTTAGTAACACAGAATAAGAAACATTCTTATTCATCTCATTAGGGAAATCACTCTAAAAATATAAAACAATATGAACCGCCTTTAGTTTTAAAATAAACATCTAAAATTATGTACAGAATCTCTTTATTTATTTAGTTTTGAACTTAAAGGATTTTGTAATCCGATTAAATTTCATATAAATTAATAATCAAGTAAACTCTAGTAAATTAAAAACTATTAAAGTTTTGTACTAAAAAATAGAAAACAATTATGAACTTTTAGTTTTTAGGATATTGTCATGAAATTATGCATCAAATCTCTAGTTTCAAACTACGAAAATATTCCCAAATGCTAAATGACTTCATATAAAAAAATATTCAACAAAGATATTTTAGTATTTTCATAGCAAAAATCTTTAAAAAAAAATTAACAGAACATAAAGAAAAATGTAGATTTTAAGTTTTTAAGACTATGCACTGAAATTATGCATCAAATCTCTAGTTGCAACCTTAAAAAAATTTTGCTATTACAAAAATATTTCATATCAATTAAATTAAGAATTCAATTTTAGAATTTTCATTGCAATGAATTTGAAATTTTCTATCAACAGGTATAGGACTTTTCGTTTTTAAGATAATGAACTGAAAATCTATATTTTCAGTTTCAAACTCAATAAATTCTTGCAAGTAACTTTTAAAATTCATATTAACATATTCAAGAAAGAAGATATTTTAGTTATTGATGTAAGTATATTTTAATAGATATTAAAAATTTTATGTTTTCAATTTCTTTATTTTTGATCCTTTACCTTTAGAAATTAACCCGGAGAGCATGGTCCAATAACTGTGAAGAGCTATCAGTGTCCATAAAACATCAAAATGTACAATATTATTTAAACAAGGCAATAAGTAGTGTAAGACGTATATTTATAGATCTATACTTTAAGAAAGGTATGGCAGATTCTAACAACAGTCAAACGAAAAGTACAAAATCGTGAATAATGAAGGCATAAGGTGATCTTCTGTGCTTAAATGGGAGTACACATCAGCAAAGCAGAATGAGATTGTCCGCATTATGTAATATGAAATAAGAAGAAAATATGTGCCGCTTTCTTGGCAAATGTCTGGTTCTTGAAGATTTTAGGGAAATCTCAACAATCAGAGAGCGAAATTATAGATATTTTTAACGGGCAAATCTAATAAATTATATAAAACCAACTTTACAGTATAGAAAAATAGTGATAAACGAATTTAATGATTAAGTATAATTTTATATAATAATTTAAGTTATTAATTTATTAGTCCAAACATTGAAACAGCAAAGGAGGTCTAAGTGATATATCTATAATACATCAAAATCAGTTTAGGCAGCCGGCTTGATGCCATGCTAGTTAACATTAAGTTCTTTAAGAATGTCAAATATCAATAATTCTAAACTAGAAATATTGTAATTGTAAACATAAATTAAAAAACGAATTTTTCTATCTTATTTCTAGAAAATATTTTTACCTATTTATTGAATGAAGAAGGCTATTAAATCTTTGGTAAAACCCAAGTTATTGTTATTAGTAGATTTTTTTTTTTTTTTTTTATTTATTTATATTGCTTGTGTCAAATGTCAACCAAGGATTTTTGGCATATTTTCCTGCCTTTAAGGCAGGCAGGCAGACAGACAGACAGACTCTGAAATAAAGAAATATCAGTCGTGATACAATATTTTATCCATAGATTTTTCTGTCTTTATTCCTTTTACTTTTCTTTTTTTTCTGTTTCTGTTTCTTTTTCTTTTTTGTTATTTTGTTCTTTATATTTTTGCACACAAAGCATTTTTGTCCCTTCTAATGTTATTTTCAGGCAAAATTTCACTATACACACAGATACGTACATAGATATATAGATAAGCGGGCAGATACTACTACTACAGACTATTGAGACAGACAAATGATACATATGTTTGTCTGTATGTAAGTACATATGTAGATAGATATGAACGAATGAACATAAGTTACTTGAGGCATTTTGTTGTTTTCAGTGGCGGAATCTGTATAAATCTCACAGACCACGAAAAGGATGCGGCTGATGTGATCATGCGGCTCAGCATATCTGTGAGAGGCAAAGGGTCTCAAACCGAAACCGAGACCGAGACCGAAAACAAAAATGAGGACAAAACCAAGAAGGCATCAAATGTCAAGCCACTTAAAGTGTACAAAAATGTTGTGGGATTTGTTATAAGTGTCTCTTTCCTCTCTTCTCTGCTCTGCTCTCCTCTGCTCTCCTCTTTTCTTCCCTTCCCTTTCCTTTCTTTCCTTTCCCTTTCTTCATGCTTCATTCGTTATTTTGCTTAGTTTGTGATTTTTTTTTTAAAGTATTTTTCAAATGTATCTGAAGTTGTGCGTTCTTCTGTTGGTTTGTTCAAATTGAAATTCAGTTTAACCTGAGTTCGGCGGCATCGTATTACTATTCTTAGTTATTGTTATAATTTTTCATTTTATTATGATTGTGTGTTTTATTGTTGTTCTTACAGTCTTTTCTCATCTTTCGCTATTTTAAGAGTTTTCAGCCATTGAAAACAACAAAATCTCTCTCTCTTTTTTTTCATTTTATTTGTTTGCAATTCATGGGAATTTATGCATTTGTTGTCATTTGGTAAATCTTCTTTTGAATCTTCTTTTATACTATTATTTTATGTAATTTAATACAATTTAAAATATAGAGAAGAATAAAAAAAACCAACTTACAATAAAAAAAAAAAATTATAAAACTTTTGTACTATAAAATACAATACAAAGTAGCTTACTTTTGTATAAAAATACAAAATAGCTTAGTCCGATTTGATGGTTGATTAGCTTTAGTTATTATATAAATTGATGGTGTCACATAGTAAATACCTGTAATGAAAGAAAGAAAAGAAACACAGTTAAGAAATTACAATAGAATTTTTTATAAAATACTTGAGAAATTTTTTATAAAATACAATAAAATACAATAAAAGTAGGGTAAGGTTTGACATTAAATAGGAAATAATACATATGTACATATAACATACTATCGTAACCGACACGTCTTCGCACGGGTTGCATCCAATCGAATATTTTTTGTTACAGTTTGAGTATCAAGGAGGTGGAGTGGAATTATACAGTTTAGTAGTAGGCGGCAAATATCGGGAGTAAAACTATCCTATGTTCAAGCCAATAACCAATCATACACAATCACAAAATTTCAATGCCTTCAGATGAACGGTATATCAGCGCATAACATACGAACAAACAAAACAATAATTTTTATATATTAGAAAATATATATAGGTTTGCAAGATTTCAGTTTTATGATATATGATTGTGGTGCTGCATAAGTTGTTGAAATGAGATTTTTCAGATAATAATAGTATAATAATTTGCTTTGTTGCATTATTTGATGGAATATAGTCAACTAGGCCTCATTTAACTCGGGTCTTTCAATGGATGGATTAGAGCTTATGAAAAATGATTCAAGGCTTTTTGCCAATGACAAACCTTGTTAAAACTTTTTCAGAGTTAAACCTTCTATAGCCTCAATATCTTCAGAACTTTCATCATCAGGGTCTTTGTCTGCAAAGAATTTCAGCCTTCACCAGTAAATTCAGTAAACAAGTTTTAAAATTTTATCTAATCCACATTGCGGCAATTGAAGTTCATAGTTTTTAATAAGTGCCGTCCAGACATTCCTCCAACATCCATTCAATGTTGACTTCTTAAGCTCCTTTTAAGATAAATATACCAACTGAATGCAGACTTGAGAGTTTACATTTTACCCAGTAGTAGTGATGTTGTATTCGGTGGAAAAAAATTTTTATTTGCTACCGTCAAATTTATGACCGTGTTAGACCGTGGTCGTGTTGAATGAAACCGTCTTAAACGAGGTCTAAGTGTATAGCCAACTTTACGTCCATTTAAAATGAATGATATTAACGATTTAAGAAAAGAATCAGATGATTAAGAAACATTTTCTCACTAAGTGAATACATTTGAGTGACCAAATGACAACCGATTTATCAGAACATGGTTGCATTTCATAGTTAGCGATATGTTCAAACAGTCACCAGAGATTCTAAATGCGATCAAATGATTCATCTCGTCTTATTCACTAGACTTTGTCCTTTCCATTATTATTTGTGTCATTTCAAGACTCGTTCAATTTCCATTCATATGAAAAATTTAAGCAACAGATAGCTGGCACAGATCGCTTCTATGGAGAAAATATTTTTCCATCTAAGAATCAATCTTTTACCTGAAGGATTATCAAAAGTCACAGAGAACTGCATTTAATGCTATAAGGAAACTTGGAGTTTTTGTATTTCCACAATATGAAATTTGATTCCAATAACAAAAACTTTTTCAGAGAAATTTATAATATAATCAAATTAAATTTTTAAAGATTAAACTATTTGGATTCCTGTGACTTTTTATAAAATCGATTTATGTTCAATTAAAAGTATTAATGTATAGAAACTTGAAAAACAATAGAAACAAGTTCGTTAATTCAAATTCTTTACCCTTAATATTTTCAATTCAATTTTCTTTTGAAAGTAAAAATTTTTGGAAAATATTTCAAAATAAAATTCTTTAAAATGTTTGGTCCTTGGAACATCCCTGATTTTTTTTTTTTGTCTTTGTTTATTTTATATATTATTTATTTTTAATAATTATTTTTTTTTTCTATGTTCTTCTTTATTTTGTTTTGTTGCTGTTTTTTTTTTTTTTTATTGTAAAGTTTTCCAAGTTCAAAAACTCGATAAAAATTTTGATAAAAGTTCAAAAACAAACAAAAAAAAAATTTTTTGAAGAAAGAAATGCCCTTAAAGAAAAATAAAGGAAAAGTAAAAGAAAAAGAAAACAAAAAGGAAAAGGAAATAAAATTAAAAATATTTCCATACCTCAGAATACCAAAGTCGACAGACAGACGACGAACAAGCAACCGACTGACTTCAAGAGAAAACTTCAACAGAATAAGAAGAGAAGAGAAAAGAAAAGAAGTAAAAGTAAAAGAAAAGAAAAATCGAAAAGAAATAAAGAATTCAAAAATTGCAGAAAAGTTTAATTTTGGCAAGAACGAAGAAAAACCAAGGAGGTGGTAACACAACACACAAAAATGAAAACTTCATAAATTGTGAAGGGAGTGAAGAGAAGAAAACTGATAAAAAAAAATAAAAATAAATAAATATAAAGGGAGTGAAAGATGGAGTGAAAGAAATAAAGAAAAACCAAAGAGAAAACCTCAAGAAATATGCATAAAAATTTACACAAGAAGTGTTAAAATTGTTTGAATGACTGACTGGTTACTGCTGCAGCTCAAAGCAAACTATATACAAACCTAGAAGAAGCACAACCCAATCCCCTACGTAGGACATAGGATGCCAACAAGCCACCAACAATAAAAACAACAAAACTAACATCACGACCAACCAGGACCAGACCAGACCAGATCAGACTTAAAATCAAAAACAAGAAGTTTCTCTCTACTCTTATGAGTAAAATATTGTAGTAAGTACTAGTAGGAGGTAATGAAAAAAGAAGAAAAATCAACATAGAATATTTGTGAAAGGCGACGATGAAATTAAAGGGAAAATATGAGCAAAGCAAAGAATGGGAAAGAGGTGAAGAAGACGAAGTTGGAGAAGGTTAGATGAGAGTTTGGGAAGTTTTGAGAAACAAGAAATATAATATTGAAGAGTCGAAGAAAAAGAAAGAAAGAACATGAAGTACCATTCATGGATGGCAAAAGTTTGACAATGCAATGAAAATTGTCAAATAAATATTTGCAACAGTCAAGAAAACGCTAGCACCAACAACAACAACAACAACAACAACCAAAAAAGTAAGAAAATTGTTGTCAAAGAAAAATATGAAAAGAAAAACTGCAAGTGCAACGAATCGAAAAGAAAAAAAACGAAGGCGTTGAAAAAACACTTCTCGTCTAAAAAACACAAAATGGGCACCCACCGAAAATGTAGAGAAAGAAAAACTGTATTGCAACAAAGAAAGTAATTGAAAAACATTTCCTCAACACAAATTGCATAAAATTATTGAGAAATGCAAAAATCAAAACAAAGAAAAGAAATAAAATGAAATGAAAAGAAAAGAAAAGAAAAGCCCAAAAACAAAAAAGGATATTGGCGTTTGACATAAAAACTTTACAAAAATGAAACAATCAAATAAATTAAAATCGAATCGAATTGAGAGTGAAATCGATTGAATGGTAAACAAAAATAGTAGTAGTAAAGAATAATGGAAAACCAATAGAGAGACAAAATTTAAAATCACTCAGTTAGTCAGTCAGTCAGTCAAAGTGTATAGAAAGTAAACTTGAAACCACCAAAGACAAAAAGATATACAAATTGTCAAGTCAATAAATATATATTTATAGAAAAGATATTGACTGATTGACTAACTGACTACTACTACTACATACTACATACTACTATTGTCTATCACTATCTATTCACTTCTATTGAATGATGCTCAATAGTTTTGGCAACATAACGAAAGTCTTAAGTGGCCCATAGACGTATAATATTCAATCCAATAATTGTCCAATGCTCAATATTCAATACTTGGATTCGTTCAATAAAATTCATTTCATAGTTTGTTGATGAGATTGCAATATATTTATTTTACAAAATTATATAAATATTATATAAAAACCGTTTAATAATATTGAAAGTCTACTGGCCGCTTAAGAGAGGAAAAGAATGACAAATTGAAAATGTAAATGAGTCAAATTCTCCTTTAACAAAAATATTGTATCCCAGTGACATATAAATTTCCATTTCAAATCAAAGACAAACATCAAACAAGTGAGTGCAATAAAAAAGGCCAACAAATACAACGAAGTTGATGATGATGACGACGATGATGATGATAAACTATAAAAATATCTTAAAGAAGGACAAAGAAATTGATGGAAGGTCCAAGGATGAGAAACAAAGAAAATTTGCCAAGTTTTCTTTTTAATTTTTTTTTTTTTTTTGGCGAAAAGAAAAAAAAATTATATAAATTTATTTGGTGACGCCAAGAATCCAATTCCATTCCATTCAATCCAATCCAATTCAATCCAATCCAATCGTTGTAGATATGTAAAGTGCCACTGATATAAAGACGATGACGATGACGGCAGGCAAGAATAAAAATGTTAAAATATAAAAGAAAGCAAAACTCAAGTCAAAGAATTCAAGGAGCACCAAATACATTCAGCTAAACTGTAACAAGACAAGGACAACGAACGAGACATACAACAGATATCGTGCTCGTAATATAATTTATACAAGTGAAAGAAAAGAAAAGAAAAGAGTAGAGTAGAAAAGAGAATGTGGAAAGATAAAGAAAATTCAACAATATTTTCTTTTTATTTTTATATATATATTATTTTTTTTTTTTTTTTTTTTTTGTGATATTCTGAAAAATATAATACATTTTTATTGAGTTCAAATATTCTGCAACAAATTGAAAGTAAATTTATAAAGAAATTGAGAAAAAAATAATATAAAAGAAACAATTTTGTTTGTCTTTATATACTTTATCTCTATTTTACAAAGTTTTTATCATTTAAAAAAATTCCTATAAATTTAAGTTCTCATCATATTCTTTAAGTAAGTAATTTTTCCCTCTTAAAGACTTAATTAATATATGTATTTCAATATTTTAATTTATTAATTATTGAATAAGTATTTATTTATATTGAAAGCTGCCATTTTATGATTGGATAATGTAATGACTTTGAAAACCGATTAACCGTTTGTTGAATTTGTATGAGTTGTTTAGGTACCAATCTCATCATTTTATACAACATAATTCTGTCTCAATTGTTTGGATTTATCATGCAATAACAAAATATTCAATGGATATATGCAGTTTTTTTAAGTGTCAACGTCAATGATCCTTTGTTTTGCAAATAGTCAATACAAATAACAGCAAATCATAGAAGGAACTCAAATAGATGACAAATTAAATCATTTGTATCATCTGAAAACTTCTACAATCTAATTTGTATAACAAAGTCTCTGACACATACTTTGGCACATCTAAATGAATAAGCTGCATTTGAAAATATCTCTAAGCTTTATATAAATAATTTGATCAAACAATTCCTTCTTTTTTCGGTCGTTCGATCTGCTTCAAACTTTATAGAAGATAGTTTAAAAATTATTTGTTCATATTCTTAATGTCAACTTTCTATATTTATTGTTATACTAACGTACCCGACCCGGCTTTTAAGGGGTTGCATTCAACAGGATCTTTTTTCATGAACTTTTTCATTCAAATTTTGTATTTTTGTTTTGTCTTTAGCAAAAGCAAATACATTTTTGGATTGGCCTACTCTGAGCATGCAATATAATATTATAACTGGTTATGTAAAAAACATGGATTTTCAAGATTTAATCTGCAAACTTCCAGTGATTCCCCTTGTGCCAACAAACAAACATTAGTTTTTATATACTATTAGAAAGATTAAAGTTTTATTTGGGTTTGTTTGAATTTCTCGGATCTCGGGAACGGGGACCAAAACTATGCTATATGTTTAAGCCGGGAACCAACCATACACATTTACAAAATCTCAATGCAATCCGATGAACGGTATGTCAGCGTATAACATACGAACAAACAGAACAGTAATTTTTACATATTAAAATATTGTAGTATTACTGTAAATTGTAAAAATGTATTACCAGAAAATAAATTTCTTGCGCAAAATGACAGACACTACTATATTCTTTATCAAGTTTGAGGATTTTATTAAAGTCTTTGAAGATGGCACAAATCCAAACACAGTTGCATCCACAGTTTTAAAACATTATTCTTAATATTTTGATTTAGAAATGCGCCACATTGTGCAGACTATGGAACAAATATTTAATAATAAGAATAGTATGCTACAAATAATTAAAAATTCGTATGAAGATTAAAATATTTCAAATTAAGAGAAATGCAAGAAATTCCTTAAGAAACTAATTCAGTATAAAAATTAATTGCAATGTTTAAGGAGAAATCACAAAACGATAAAGAGAAGAAATGAAGTGAGCTTTTATCAAAATCGGAAAAACCAATTTCCATTCTGAATATAGAATTAAATAATATAGAAATCCAAATGTCATTCAAATAGAACATGATTGATTTATTGCAAATTGGGAATAAAAAAACTTTATGAAATTTAGTATGTTCGGAAGCTGTAGAAAATCTTCTGCAAAATATAGTTCAATATCTAAATTATGAATTTGTGGAATCACCAACTAATGACGATAACAATGATGTGAACTTTTACTAAAATCAATTATCAATAGTGAAATTGATAAAGTCTTCGTCTTACTTAATAATAATTTGGTGCTCGGGAGACATTACAGAAAAGCTCATTTTCCCCACTCTATGTTTATCAGACAGCTTCTTGGTATTCGCTACTTTAGTAGAAATCGTTAGTGAAACTTCCAAAACTTTATAAGCTGTTTTTTCTTAATAAAAGTATTAAGTGGTTTCAGGAACTACAAAGTGTATTTATTTTGTTATTTTGTCTATTTTTCAATTTTTTTTTTTTTTTCAGCCATATTTTTGTTAATTCGCGTTTTCGCATAAAAGATTTAGATCAACTTTAAGGCTAAACTGTTTTCATTTTTATTCGTTTCATTTCATTTCTCCTTTTTTCGATTTTTGTTTTGTTTCTTCCTTCTATTTGATGCCACTTTCACAACTTTAACTTCCGCAAACGTTGCCAACTTGGCTATTAAATGTTGCAACAAAGTATTCTAAATGATTGCCAAAACGTTGCATGTCCATCCGTCTATATGTCTCTATGTCTGTCTGTCTGTCTGTCTGACTGTCTACTTGTCTACTTGTCTTTTAGTCTCTGTATCTGTTTATTCTCTAACCTACAACTACTACCTCTGAGATACTACATAGATATGCCCCAAAAAATACAACAGAAATCAGCAATGGCAGCGCTGGGAGCAGGGGCAGCTTCCGTTTGCCTGGCTAGCACCTTCCGTTGCTTTCTATTCTAGTACTCCTTACTAGGAAAGCATATTTTACTTTACATTGCTTTGCTTTACTCTGCTTTACATTGCTTTCATCCTGTCCCATCCTATTCCATTCTACCGTATCGTATTCTATCCTATCCTGTACTGTATACTATACACTGTCCTGTCTTACGTTTCGTGTAAAATTTTCACCCAGTTTTTCTTTCGCTTTTCATCTTCTTCCTCATCATCTTTCTTCTTTTTTTTTTTTTTTTTTCTTTTATTATTATTTTTTTATTGTTGTTTTTGCTGTTGATGTTTATGTTGTTGCCTTCGTAATAAATGAAGTTTTATGGCGACGACAAATGATAAATGAATTTGTGATAAATGAAACATGTGGTGAAAAGTTGAAAATACTTTTCATGTCTGTTTATTGTGTATAGACAATGTCGACTTAACAACATCGCTTGGACTCCCTTCCTACTTCCATCCTTCTTCTCTATATTTACACATACTTATATACCTTATACAATATATATAAGTATGTTGTGTGTGTGTGTGTGTGTGTGTGTGTGTGTGTGTGTGTGTACATATGATTTAGTAAAGCCAAAATCAATAATTGCTTCGACAATGACAACATATGTAACTTTTTTAATATTATGTGGTTTCCTCAGTACTAGTACTAAATAAGGACCTTAATACCCTAAAATATACTTTTACTATATTACTCTCACCTCCAACCCCCCCCCCCCACATGGTACCCCACTAAGCATTCAACATAAGGTATAAGTATTTGGGGTTGCTATTGTAACTTTAACAAAAGCCATAGAAAAATTTCAAAACAGAACTAAAAATGAAAAGGAAAAAAGTTTAGAAACTCAATCAAATAAGTCAAAAAGTCAAAAGCATTTTAAACTTTATCATCATTATTATTATCATAGTCATCAAAACCTTCTTTTTACCTGAACGTTATTCTTCTATTGGTTGATTTTACTCCTTTAAAAGCAATTGTTGCACAAGTTTACATTACAATTATAATTGAACTTACGAAGAATCATTAGAAGATATAGATATACATATATCTTTTGTGATCAATAATTGATGCATATTTAGGTGGAGTCTTTCAATGTCACTAACTTTCAGCATACAATGTAATTTTTATATGTCATAACTTGATGGATTCCATACATCTTGTATCAACCAAGTATTTCACAACTAAGCTCTATAGATCAGCAACTTGATCTGATTTCAGAAATCATCATTTCAGTTTCCATTTTTAAAATATTAAGTATTATTATATATTGTTGATGACTCACAATTCAAAAATGGATGCTACTAAGATTTATATGCAAAATTTAATGCATCAATTTCGATTGATTCTGTTGGTTCGATTTTGATGAAATAAACGCTATATGTTACTCGCTATAAAACTGCTTACCTAACTGTAATTCAATTTTGAATTCAATAAGTGGGTTTTATGTAATGCGCGCACAAACAAACAACAGACAGTCAAATTCTACGATTTTATTATATGTATAGATAAATAACAATTATAAGGCATCTACCATTGTACATCCCTTAATGAATCCAACAACCCCACACTCATCGTATATGAAATCAGCCAACCAGCTCCATGGAAGTTGTCAAAATTAAGTCGGCAATAAGAAATGATACACTTATTTTATAATATTAAAATAAATTAAACGTATTGATTGTCATTTGAATTAAGAGAGAAGAGACTTTTCTCACATTCATTATTTATCATTATTCACACACCTAAATTTTGCATAACACATCATATATCACCTTAGTACTACGAGTATGTTGATGTCCATAGATGCTTTTTCAGAGAGGCATTATGGGTTATTATCCGTTGCCCCGAACACAATAGAATTTTATTTTGCTTAGAGCTCCCCGCAAGTTAAAACACGTCACTGTATGCTTATGCTTATGAATGACTCGACTCAACTCAACTCGACTCGACTCGACTCGACTCGAGTTTACTTGAATTGCAATAAATTGCATAATTTTTTGAATTTTTTTTTTTTTTTTTTTGTTTTTTAAATTCTTTTTCTTTATGCTTATTTATACTTATGTATTTTGAATGAGTTGAGATAGTCGTCATTGTCGTTTTTGTTAGCTGACGACTGACTTAATGGGGGTTGTTAGGGATATATGTTTCACTAAGGAGTGAAATGCAAGGGGTGATATGACAACAATTATAAAATTTAATAAGCTTTGATATTTGCTATTGCGGTCAGCGACCAACAATGTCTCTGTTGAGGGTGCGCCGGCCAAACACGCGATATAAACCACCAACTAACTAACTTTGATGAAAAGTGATGAGGTGAGGTCTCACAAGAGAATGTTGTTAGTTTATAGTGAGAATGGTGGTGGTGGTGGTGGTGGTGGTGGCAGCGGTTTTAAAATATGCAAAATAAAAAGAAATAATAAAGAAACCAAAACCAAAACTAAAACGAAAAAGAACCAAAACAAGTAACGACAACAAAGCATAAAAGGTAAAAAGCGCCTGCCTTTTGGAGTCACTCATAGTCAGCATGACGCTTAGTTAATGTGGAAGGCGATGGCGGTGGTGATAGCAATGGCGATGTCGACAGATTCCGAGTCGGTGTCGATGGTATTGCATAGTGGAGACAATAATGAAGTGAATGAATGGATGAATGAAATAAACAAAAGATCCAAAATAAAGGCGGCAGCAGCAGCAACAGCAGTAACAGCAGCAAAAGCCAAACGTCTATGTCACCCTTTTGCTTATAAGCTTTTGTTTCTTGTTATTCAAGGCAGGCGCTGAGTTCAAAGGTTATGTGTCAAACAAGAGCAACAAAAACTCGGTCAGAGTGCCATAACAAAAACAACAAGAACAACAGCAACCAGAACAAGAACAATCATAACAACAACAACAACAACCATACAACAGCAATAAAAAAAATAAATACATATCTACAATTTTATTAGCTTCGCTTACAAAAGCAAATTAAGTTTTTGTCTTTTGTCATTAATGCCTTACACGGAACCACTCTTCAGTTCTTCTCTTTCCCTTTCCCTTTCT
Organism: Amiota mariae; assembly: GCA_035041805.1. NCBI lineage: Eukaryota > Metazoa > Arthropoda > Insecta > Diptera > Drosophilidae > Amiota > Amiota mariae. The sequence goes on from JAWNKV010000830.1 coordinate 229,366, forward strand.
CTTTCTATTTCTCTTTCTCAGCCTCACCCATTCTCTTTTTCTTTGCCTCTCTTTTCCAGTTCTCATGTTCAAAGAATTCTTTATGCACCCTTAATTATCACCCTTAATATTCTGTCGTATTAATGATTTTCCATAATTTTTTTGTTAATTCAAAATTGAAAATTCTACTACTTTCAAGGTTATGTTAGGATGGTCCAAGGTTCCGCATAGACCTATGTTACGTAGGAATCCGTTTCCTATCTTGGGATTCAATTTACTTGCAATTCCGCTATGCAGTCTCTTCACATATCTTCCTATCTAATACAAGAGGAATTATTATTATTTTAGCCACGATGCATGATAAGTTGATCGATTAAACAATCAATCAATCAATTGTAGTAGCATATCTTCTGTATGTTCAATTTTCACCCATTTATCCGGGTAAATACTCATATTAAGTGGTCAAATTACCGCAACTTTAAAAAATATACATATTACTAGGTGGGGTGAAAAGTAACCTCCTTTTCATATGCAGAATCTCGCCCAAAATATAGCGTGTGCGCTCAGTACTAATCTTTGTGGCATCTGCTAGCTCGCGCACCTTCACTTTCCGGTCAGCCAACACCATTTCAAGTATTTTTTTGACATTGTCCTCTGTAACCGCATCGGAGCGTCTGCCGCTGCGGACTTCATCGGTAGTGGAGTTGCGGCCACCACGAAACTCTCGAAACCAATATTTGACGGTATAAGCCTGACGGAGCATTAGCCCCATAATATTTGTCCAACTTTTCTTTTCTTTCCTTCGCCATTTTGCCTCTCAAAAAATAATATTTTATGAGAGAACGAAAATCGTTTTTGTCCATACTCAACATGATGGGAAACACGTCAACAACAATCAGCTGTCAAAACAAAACTAAGGGCAGTATCGCACTGAAATTTGGCATGTCTGCTTAAATATGAACGGACTACAAGGCACCATGACCTTTTTTGCAGTAGCAGCGCATTCTGGCGGTCAAGGAGGTTACTTTTCCCCCACCTAGTATGTGTATGAAAAAAATAAAATATCATATGTAAAACTAAGAAAGTACAATCTTTGCCATCGAAATAGGTCAAACCCAACCGCGAGGGTACTAATACTAATAAATATAATACCATTAAGTGTATAATAAATATTAAATTTTGGTTATTTTTTCAAAGCATCCTTTGTTAATTTATCAGTTTATAAGTACAATGGTCGAACTACGATAAATTATTAAATGGAAAAAAATAAATTGTACAAAACAGAAAAAACAATATTTAATATCTTAAAAACTATAACTCTACATGGACTAAATCTAGTCCATGTAAAGTAAAATATAAAAAGTATTCGATAATCCTCTTAATACTAATCATGTTAATTTATCCATAACATTTTCCATACGGTTTCCACTGTAAATTTTTGACTTTGTGTAAAAAATATCAGAGCAACATATTCCTATTTTATCATATATCATTAGTTGAATAATTTTAATAGATTCATCATCTACAGCAAAAAAGGGCTCTGTAAAAAATTTAAGAAAAGAACATAGACATTTTATTTTTTACCGGTTATAATATTAACTTATTCACAATGGCTAACGATATGTTGGAGTTTTCCACCATTATTGCCGGATTAATTTACCCAGCCTATGCTACATACCAGGCATCAGTTAATCATTTGTCAGTTGGAAAATGGCAACGCTTTTGGATTGTAAACGCTTTGATGTACGCTATTTTCTTAGTTGGAACTGATCAATACATTTCTTGGCTCCCATTTTGCGCTGAACTGAAATTATTGATAACTCTATGGCTTTTGCCCACGGGCGGTAATGGAGCAGAATACATCGTTAAGCGATATATTAAACCTTTTATGGTTCAATATCAAAAAGGTATTGAAGAAGGTGTAGCCACATTAGCCGCTTTCTTTTTAATAATTTCATACATTATATACAAACTTGTTATGTTTGTCGTCATAATCATATTCATTCTGATTAAGATTGGTAAGAATATTTTGAAATTTGACAAAATTGAATTTAATACATATTCATAATGCATTTCTAATTTAAGATAAATTTATACCGGAATCGACTGAGGAGGATGTCCAGGAAGATCAAGTGAATGATGAAAATCTGAATAACGACAAAGATCAGGATGGCCAGGGTGATAAAAAATGTTAAAGATTGCCCTAGTCTCTCCGGAGAATTTTGTCAGTTTTCGTGAACGACATTTTAAATTTTTACATATTCAAATTTATTTATACTCGTTAAAATGTTTGTGTTAAGATGTCCCACTAAGCATAATTTCATATGCATTGTTACCATTCGAAACGACATCAACAAAATTTAGATCTCTAAATCCAATGATTAACAAAATTCACAAAAAAAAAATAAAAAAAAATATATATAAATAAATATATTTTACAAGATCTTTGTAATATTAGAAGGGATGAATCTGTAGATTAGGCTACTTAATAGTTGAGGTCCATTGTGATGCCACAAAAAATATAACACATTTTTTCTCTAAAGCTTTAAACTTCTAGCATGGTTAACTATTTGTGTGTCACAATGTTCCGTGAAAGTTCCTATAATCAATGTTCTGCTAAATAAGTTAAAAGATGTAAATCAGCATAGCAAATCTTGGATAAGTTCTCACAAAATTTCAACCATTTTAAGAGAGAAAAGTCAACAATCTCATTATACCATAATATGTTTCAATTGTTTTCTATTCTAAAAATTAAGATATGCGCATAGTTAAGGAAAATATTAATGGACATTAAAAAAAAGTATATCATTTAATTTATTTAAATTACCAATACTATTTTATTGTTTAATCTATCAAGAGGCAATTTGATTGAAAAAACTTATTACGATTTTAATACGTATAATCTTCATTTCTTTAATCTTGTTAGTTTGCTATGCTTTCTGTGTCTCTCTTTATACAATCTTAGACTATCCTTAACGTCCTTGCAATGGACAATTGTTTTAATTCTTTTGGTTTATTATAATACAAAGAAAACTTGGACCATAAACGTTTTTGCATTTTAATGAATTGTGGTTGATGACGACATCATCATCATCATCATCATCGTTTTTCCATTGCCCTTTCTGCTTTCCGCTTTCTGCTTTTCCCTTTCTACAATTTCACAATTCATTTATTCTTCTTTTAACTTTCACTTGACTTTTTCTGTTTTTTCTCTTTTGTTCGTTTCTTTTCTTTTCTGATTTAATTTTTTGTTTAATGTTCACTCAAGTGTGAACCTAATAAGTTTCTAATTAGTTCCAGACTTCAAAGGAAGTGTGCTGCTTTCAATAAAGTGAAAGAAGAATAAAAAAAAAAAACAAACTCACACACACACACACACACACACACTTAAGTACACTTACGTGTGTACAGAGATGTGCATAAATATGTCCGAATATAGGGACGTACGTAGGTCGTATTTTTCTCCATGTAGAATATCTTGAAACGCAGGAACTCAACGACAAGTAAAAGCGCATTAAAATTTAATTTGTTTAAAATGCTTTTGAAAAACAAAATAAAAATAAATAAATAAAATGAAAGAAAGAAATAAAGAAACCTTTACCAGGAATTTGTGTTAAAAATCTGTAAGTAGTTGAGTGAGTACACACTTACATAAGTCTGCGTATGTGAATGCTTGTAATTGGGTGTGTGGGTGTGTGTGTGTGTGTGTGTGTTTTTTTTATTGATGCTTAACAAACACAAAATTGTTCAATTTGAAAGTTTTTTGATTGAATTTCTAAAGTTTTCCTTATTTTTTTTCTATTTCATTGTTTTTTGTTTTTGATTTTGATTTTGATTTTATTTTACCAAAAAGATTCAACTTATAACATGAATTGTATACTTATAAAGTATTAGGTAAGAATCAAAAAGGTTTATAAATTTTAACATTTTAATATTGCAAAGTATTTTGTTCTTTGAAAAATTGTACTCCAGAAACAATTCAATTAATTGTTTAGACATCCATACCAGAGATGTGCAGCAAGTGTTTCGTTTTTATAAAGGGCTCTCAAAAGTAACAAGCTCTTTGCGAAATGACACATGCTTTCTCTCCCAAAAAAAAAAGAAAAATAAAAAAAAAATTGTGAAAGAGAAGGAAATGATGCTTGTGTATTCTTTTTCTTAACATTCGCTCTCCTCATAGTCTGTTGAACAGGAGCAGTTTCAGTATTGAACTTGGAATCTTTCCTACCTTCAAGAAAGTGAGAGTTTAAGTGATTATTATTACATTTATGTTTCTATGACTTATCACTTAGGCTCATTTTTGTACGAAACGTTCATAGCCATGTTTCTTGCCTTCGCTGCAAATCTCTGATCCATACATATTTGTTGCTAACAAATGAAAAACTTCTTCGAAACCACACAATTTTCTAGTGAATCTGTAAATCAATAGTATTCTGTGAACACCATAGATGTAATAAGTACAAATGATTTTTATTGTCGTGTAGTTTATTGAGAAACAATATGTTCTTAAATAACGCCAAATATACTTGACAATAAAAGAATCATCCGTCAAAAATAAGTTTCATCAGTTTCCCCATAAACATATAAGTAAGTAAAAGAATCTTATAGTTCTTTATGATATACATATTTTTATATTTATCTTCAATAATTAAAGATTTGAAAGATGGTAACAAACAATTATTTATAAAACACATTCAATTTCGATTCAAATAGACATTGAGTGATTGTCTATCAACCCAAGAATACAGAAGAGTAGTGATGATATCGCTTACTTGTTAAGATGACTTTTCTTCCACAATTAATTTCTATATAGAATTAAATTTTAATATATTAACTTAGATTATTTCTCCTGTAATACAATATTATTCGTACTTACTTATTTATACAAAATGTAAAATTTTGTAAAATTGTTGCAACTGTTTGTGTCAAAAATTTGTAATTAAAATCTAAAATATTGTATGCTCTGTCGCAATCGTCCAACCTTTCTATCCAGATTTCTTGGCAAGACGTAACATGTCCTTATTTTTATTGAATTGCTTGTTCAGAGAACCATTTAGTGAAGTGAAAGACTTCTTTTTGGTTCCTGTGGAAAATGGTTTAGCCAAAGCGAAAGAAACAATTTCGTCACCAAAAAGAAATTCTTCTAGTCTCTTTTTGCTCGCCTCTTGTTTTTCTTTAATTTTTGTTAATTTCGACGTAGACTGGTCCTGGCTAACTGGAACTTTTGTATTTTTCTTCCAAAATACGTCAGGATTAACAGTCAGAAATTTATAGCCATAAATTTCATCAAATCTTACGGTTTCTGTAGTTTCCTCTCGTTTGGCTAAACCTAGCAACATTCGATGGAATTTCTTATTTGGATTTACATCTTTCACTTTCTGATATTCCGTTTTCGGAGTGGCACGAGCCTCCTTTACTATTCTTAGTAGTTCTTGTTTTCTTGTCGATTTCGTTTTACCATCAGCACTTAGCTTCTTTTTATCTGTCCAGACTTTCAAGGCATTGTGATATCCATCGTCATTGGATTCCTTAATAAGTTCCTTGTCCTTTCCTTTATCCCTGTTAGCTTTCATTAAAGAAATCGATTTCTTTAATGTTTTGTTTATTGGTAATAGTTTTTTCTTTAATTCTTCACCCAATTGTTTTGTGTAAAGACTTTGTTTTTTTGACTTTACCCGAAACTGTGACATATATATTTCATATAGTGGGCGGTTTATGCCACCAAGAGTGGTGTTTGCCTTATTTTGCGTGCTGCTTACATTCTCTCCAAAATTAGCTTTCGCATGTACCAATTTTGTTGCAAGATTGCGAATAACGTTAGACCTGATGGACATTAGATACACAGATCTGTACGTAATGGCCTTCATAACTGTTAAAATTTCTTAACAATGTTTTTTATTTTATAAAAATTATAAAAATATCTTGTTTTATCAACTTAACAATTAAAGTCGCACTGAAATAATTTGATTATTTTTTTTTTGTGACATAAAATACAAATGATGTGTTTGTCAAATACAAAAAAAAATTAAATCCAACACAAGAAAAACAATTAGAATTTGATACAAATGGTTATGTAAAATTCATATAAATTGGCAAATTATTTTCAATAAAGAAAGTACTGAATATAAAATAGACTTAAGAACAATGGAAATATGAATGTAAATCATCAGCTTAAGTGAAAATGTAGATGTTAAATGGAGATAATTTAAAATTGATTTTAATTTTTAAATTTTATTTTTTTTTTAATTTTCCTTTTGGTTCTTGGGGCAGATAATCGAAGAGACTTTTGGCTGTAATCTCCGATGCGTAGTTATATGTTTTTCAAATACTAAAATACGAGTAATACCCTCTTCACAATAGTAGTGTTATTGTAATTATAGAGAAAACAATCTTTATTTAATGCAAAACATGAAAATATAATATTCTGAGCAATATTATATTTTGTATAGCCAAAAAATTCTAAAAAGTTTTAGTGACAAATGTAAAATCAAAGATGATGTTCTATAGTTTCAGTTTAAATTTAAATTAATCCACAGTATTTCAAAAATGTTGTCATTTAATCTAAAAACAACTACATTAAATTTAAGTCAACTAAATATGCATGTAGTACTGTGTATTGTGATTAGCCTAAATTCACAAATAATTAGTGAATTGAAATTATTATTTCACACAAATTTAAATTGAAAATTGATTTGATTTCATTATGAAAGACATTCATTGTTAGATTTATGAGTAAGTAAGACAAAAATTCAAATGAAAATCATTTTTGTAATATAAATTATTGTTTCCCTTATCTGTTCGTTTTGTTCACTTCAACCTCCTTCCTCCATATCATCCATCCATTTGACCACTTAGTATTTACATACATATATGCATATGATTGCAGCAACGCAGTATTGTATTTATAATCATAATCATGCCACATAAATTTGTCAAAAAAGAATACAAATATTTAAAAATTTCAACACGAATAACACAACAGCCCAAACCCAACAAAAATTTCAAATCAAATCGAATCAACTCAAGTTAAATCTTAAGATTCAAGACAAGACATGACAAGTCAACTGAACTGAACTGAACTGAGTAATTTTGAAATGCATTATGAAACCGTTTAATTGGCTTTTAAAGACAATATTATGATCAATATGCACCTACGCATGCGCACAGCACACACCCAAGAAAAAAATGAAAAAAAAAATGTATCTTTAAGAAGTAAAAGATACAATAAAATTGTACGCATATCGACGACTTTGTAGTATGCATAAATTATTGTATTTGCAAGTAGAGGTTCGTTTATTTTTTTTGTACCCCTTCCTGAATTCCCTGGCTTCCCTTTATACTTATGTATTGTGGTAGAATCGATGGATGGTTTGGTTTTCATTCTCTCCTCTTTTTATAATATTTTTTTTTTTTGTGTTTTTTTTTTTTTTTTTTTTTTTTGGTAACAAATCAGCATTAATTTATGTGCACAACACAAAACAAAAATCCGAATGGAGCAAGTAAGAAATTTTAAAGATCCCAACCACATGCAGCATGTTTTAAGTATTTTGAGTACCGCCACACACCACCCGTTGACAATTAAATGCGTCTGCATCTTGTTGCATACAAATATATGTGGTACAATACAAAAATACAGCGCGGGCGATCGATCGTATCGGATCGGGTCTTGAATACAACAATACAAAATCCAAAGAGTAAGCAAACATCATGCAACATGCAATGCGAAGTCAAGTCGACATGCATGCAGCATGATGCATTTTTAAGAAGAACAATCAGACAGACACACAGGCAGACAAACTGAACTCAGGTCTTTTGAAGTCAGAAGAGATACAGATACAGATACAGAAACAGAGAAAACGATATATAGATATACAGACCGACCGACCGACCGACCGACAGTTGATAAGACAGACAAAACTTAAGATATATTTTTTTTTTTTTTCTTTTTTGATTCAGTGGAAGCACAAACAGGGCGCGAAAGTAAAGGGAAAGATAAAAATCATTGCTGTAATGCATATTTCTACTCACTCTGTTGCTGACGCTTCTTCTTAACTGACTAACTTATGCCGGCCATACACATCAAATATGCATGACAAATTTATTGAGAATGTTATGAAAATTTAGTGTATACGAATATGGATATTATTGGTTTGATTTCCAAATTAAAACAGCAGTGCAAACTGAAAAATAAAAAAATAAATTGCTCAAATTCTTTGGAGTTTCAGACTGTGCATGAATGCTTATTGTAACTTCTCCCTCTTGTTGACAGTCCTTACTTTTCAAAGCTGTAAGTTGATATGAAATCTGTATGTATTCAAGAAAATCAACAATAATATTTGATGTGTATGGCCAAGCACTAGTCAGGTACTCACTTAGAACCATAACAAAACGACAGAGAAAATATTAAAATGTATTTTCACAGTTCATTTCGTAAGCAACTCAGGTTTCTTTCTTTCTTTCTTTCTTTTCTTCTTTCTTTCTTTCGGTCGATTGTTTATTTGTTCATTGGTTAGTACATAACTTAACGAACAAGGTAAGAGATCATCAGTGGATGAATAAAATTAATTAGATACACTTGGGGCAGCAACAGCAACTTAGTTGATCGATCAATCGATCGATATGAAGATCGTGTGCTTAGCTAAATTTAGTGTCACAATTGAACTTTATAAACTAAAAGAAAGAATTCTAATTTAATTCAAAACAAATGACAATTATAAGTATTTCCTTTCTTCATTCAAGTTTTAACTAAAAGTCTTTCTTTGTATTTATTACAATAAAATTATATTGCATAGGGTTTTGCAAAGATCATCATACTAAAGTTTCTGATGATTTCAAAAAAGAAATTCAAATTAATTACAACAATAAAATAAACATTAAAAAATACGAGAGAAAAAAAAAACTTAAATAAAGTTTTAACAAAATACAAAGCGAAACCATTAACATAAAATTAAGTTGCCACTACTGTCGTTGTTTTTTAATATTTCTTTTGCTGATGATGCTGACGATGTTTATTTTTTTTTTCCCCTTACAATTCCCTTTCTTCTAAAATTTTATTCATTTGCTCCTCCACCCTATCATATTCATTCGAACCATTTCCCCCTGCTGCTGATTCTGATGCTGAGGCTGCTGCTTCTCTCCCTCTACATTTATTTCTTCACAAAATAAAGAAAGAATCATTTTCATTAACATAATTTATGTGAATTACTTGAATTGGGCAGATTCTTTTGCTGTTTTCGTTTGATTTTGTATTCCTCAAAAAACTGAGAAAACATTGGGGAAAAAAAAAAACAAACAAACACAAATATAAGTAGTATAAAGAAACGAAAACATTTTTGACATTTTCTTCATGTTTGAAGAATCATTCTCTCATACAACACACACACACACACACACACACAGTAGAATAAGTCACCTCAACTTATATCACCTCAACTCCTCAACTGTCCTGCCCTGAAGCAAACGAAACCAGTCAAGTCGCCTAACCCAACCCCCCAGACCATCACACCAAAAATTGGCTCAGCTGCCCATAAATTATAAATGCAGTTCAACTGTGTTTCTTCATCCTTCTCTTAGTGTTTTTTTAAAAAACTTTTTTCGTGTTTGGTTTTTTTTTTTTGTTTGTTTGTTTTTTTCTTTTTCTTTTTTCTTTTGTTCAAATCAATAATGTTTTGGGAATACGGGAATACGTTTTTGGGGTTTTATAAATATTCTATACCCTTTTATGGTATTATAATACATCATACATACGTCAGTAGTAGTAAGTAGTACACTTGATATAATGTTTGATCCTATAGAATACAGTTAATTCTATTTAATTGGAGAGTTTAAAGTTTATTGCAATAATACTTAGGGGATAGTTTAGATAGATAGTCATATAGTATGAGCACCTTTTATATCTTTTGATTATTGTTCTAAGTTTATAGGAGCTATCCCTCCTAGTAGTCCGAGGGTCTTGATATTGAAACATGTTTTGTACATATGGGTCAGATACTTAAAGTATCCAAATTTCAGTTCCATAGTATAACAAACAAACAACTTTTTCTATTAAGAAGATTAACTCGAATTTGGGTTTGTATGGGAACTACCACTTCTAGTAGTCCGAGGGTCTTGAAAATTACATCAATGATGGATATGGTGCCATGTCGATAGTACAAAAAACAAAAAATGTTTTCTAATAAGAACATGAATTTGGAAATGAGTTTGTACGGGAGGTACGTCTCGTAGTGATCCGAGGGACTTGAATGACTATATGGTTGGTGGATATGAATCAGATATTTGTAGTGCCCAATTTTTAGTTTCATAGTACAAAAAACAAAAAAGTTTTTCTATTAAGAGAATGAATTTGTATCTGAGTTTGTATGGGAGCTACACCTTCTAGTATTCCGAGGGTCTTGAAATTTATATCGATGGTGGATATGAATCAGATACTAATATTTTTCACAGTGTAAAAAACAACAAATGTTTTCTATTAAATGATAAACTTGAATCTGAGTTTGTATGGTAGCTACTACTCCTAGTGATCCGAGGGTCTTGAAATTTACATCGATGGTGGACAGGGTATTCAAATTTAAGTTACATAGTAAAAAATATAAAAACATAATTATATTAAGAAGATGAATTTGAATCTGGGTAGTCTGATTTGGCTAATTCCAATAAATGTATTGCGTATGGTGAAAGGAAAGCTTTATGGGGTCTCCGATGACTCCTTCTGTCTGTGACAAACTTATAATATGTACTATTCACTGCGTGAAGAGTATAATTATATTAATTAAAATTAATATAATAAATGAAAAATTACTTTAATTGAACTACTTTATAGTCATTAAGTCTTATCTACAAGAAGAATTAAAAAAAAAATAAAAAAATAACACAAACTAAACATTGTGATGTATCATCATTAAGTCAATATAGAAATGAATCAATAATCGTTTCTAAAATTTTTAATGAATAACTTTTTCATGACATCAGCTTGCAACTACACTAGCTTCAAATTTTGTATACAAATAAGTTTTAAATGATTTTTTAAATCAAATAAATAACTTCTCATTCGACAATAGATTTTTCAATGTTCTGTAGAAAATCAATTAAAAAAATATTAATTGAGCATTCACCCAATAACTTTAATTTTATAGTAAGTACACTTAAAGGAAGGATATACAATTTTCGTGGAAATCGAAATTTTTTGATTTTCTCATATCATATTTTTATTTGGGGTCCTTTTATTGTGAATTAAAATTTCTTTCTTAAAATGTTTGGAAAGTCATGTTCTTAACTTGTGAAAAGTTCTTCATCCGTTTTGGGTTATTTTCATTCTTTCTTTTTGTTTTTTTGTTTTTTATTTTTTTTTTGTTATTGTTATTTTTTCATGCGTTTAATTTATTTGAAAAGAAGAGGAAAACCTAAAAATAAAATATTGTATCAAAAAAAAAAAAAAAAAAAATCAGTCTCAAGGAATTTGCAACAAACAGCAAAAATGCTTTAAACATACAAAATGAGCAACAGCAACATAAGAATATTGTCATAGGCACATTTTTATAGGGGCATCATGAGCAGCATACTAGTCCATGGCTCACCAGAAAAGGAGCTGCTAACGATCAGAACCATTCTTCAGGCTACCATGGAGTTCTACAAGGGATAAACTCGAAAAATTGTTTGTTTTAAATTTGGTTAATACAGAAAATACTAGAATAGCAAAAACCTTCATGCCAACCAGATCTCGCAAAAGAACACAAGAATTATTGGGTATGCGGATAGTCTTAGTTTTCTTAACTGGTCCTTGCAGAGTATAAATATATCTACGCAATACCCGGATCAGTCGAACCGATCAATGCTATATGGGTTTCCAGTACTTGGAAGCAAATGAAATTGCAGGTTTGCCTCCGAAGGAGGTTCTGGAATTCGTGATGAATACCAGAATATCAGAAGAACTATAATTTACGAGGGTTGTCACAATAGGCTTACTCGTGGCGGCAGTGACTTTAATTTGACTTGACAATCTAATCTATCTAGTCCAGGGCTTCGATTAGGGAACCTGAATGGCAATTCTATCGGGTGACAAACATTGAGTGGGCGATTATATTCGCAACAGTCTAGTAGGTATATGACTGGCAAGATCATTGTCATTGTAATAATGTCTTCTTCTGAATCTACTGAAATTAAAATCATATAAAAATCTTAGAATATGATGTAATTCATAAAATTATAAGCATAATGGAGATGTAAAATATGTACACATCTATTTATACTAGTGGATATTATTAGTTTGTTGCCTCGAAATTATGTTTTGACCCCCGCTCATGAGAACTTAAAACCCGCCACTGAATATCGTCAACAATGAGAGAAGCGACAACATTAAAAATATCAAGTGTGCCTTATTCCTTTTGTTGTATTGTAGTTGTTGTTATTGTTGGTGGTGTTGCTGCTGTTTTTGTTGATGTTGTTGTTGTTGTTGTTGCTGGTTTTTGGTACAAGTCACAAGAGAGACGCCATTTAATTTATTGCTTCGGCCTGGCGACGACATTTAATTGCAAATTTGTAGTTTATAAATTGCCACACACACACACAGTCACACACACACACACTTACACATCTACAAACACACAGATATTCGTTTGTAAGTAGATGAAAATATAGTCATGCAATACAATATTTGTACATCATCTGTTTGTTTATCATATACTCGTATATATTTACAATAGTAGTCATAGTAAGTAGTAATCGCATATTCAAGACTTTTGTGTGTAGGCGTCCTCGCATCGTCAACCATTGAAATTCTCATCGTTGTAGTCATGTGTTTATGTTTGTGATGCGCTGCTTATAAATCATTTGAAAATAAGCGCCATTGACAACCTCATTTCAATAAATAAATAAATGATAAACTATTGTATATGTAGTATATCATTTCATTTAACTCTTCATCTTAGTATTTATCTTTCTACTATCTTGTATACCCAATTACTCAACTCATTTCTTATGCTTTTGGTTTGACTTCCTATGAGGCAACGGAAGCATAAACATTTAACTGATATTTATTTCTTTAGGTTTTCCATTTCAATAAATTTTATTTATTAAACAATTATTAAAACGATCTCATCAATTTTGTATATGTTTGTATGTATGTATGTGTGTATGTGTGTGGTATAGCAGTAATAGAATGAATAATACATTTTTTTTCCTTTGTGGTATTTGAAATATGTTTATTTATCAATTATTATTATTATTTTTTTTTTTTTAATTTTGCCAGAACAAATGGTTTATTCGCAAACTTTTTGTCGTTTGACTTGTTCTTAATCGAATCTTTTCTATCCTCTGGGGCTGTTTACGCCTCGGAGGCTACTGACTCACCCGGGTCTTTATTTACTTCTTAAATATCCATCGAGTCTGTGTCTTCATAGTCTATAGTTGTTGCGTTTTCGGGCATCAAATTATCAATATTTTTCTGTTCTTAACTACTTTTCATTTTGTGTGTCAACTTTGTATTTCTTTGTATGTAGCTTCACTGGTACAAGTGTCATTTGTTTTTGTGTTTTCTTTCGCAAACATTTTCGGCACTTCAAGGCTCCGATTTCATCCAGTGCTTAGTTTATACTTATAAATGCCACTAGGTTTACATTGAGATCAATTGAGGCTGCTGCATCACATTCGTTTTGTTGCATTGAATTACCAATATTAGTTAATAGAGAAAGCATCAAAGCATCTTGATAAACTCTAGAACTCACTTTTTTTTTTTTGTGATCAAAAGTTTAAATAATTGTGCAATTTTACAAACAATTTTGCCTTTCATTGAAGAGTTTAAGAAGAATGAACCAAACTGAATGAAATTTATTAAAACACAAATATTAATTAAACATTTTTAGCACTAAAACTCCGAAAATATTCCTTGTATTGTATTAAGTATTATTTTTAATTTTCAGTCTCTTGTCGAGGAAATGAAGTATGTTCATGTGTTTATTATAAATTTTTTTTTTTTTTATTATCAATGAGATTAACAGCAAGTAATTTGCATCTAGCAGGGGTTTGATGACACCATATGGTTGTTTTTGACTGAATATTTGACTATTACTTGTCTTTTGTCATAGCGATCCGAAGATCTTCATAAATGATGGTGTTCTTTATGTACATAAAAGATTGGATTGGATTAGAAAAATTCAATCAATAAAAGATAAACAACAATACATAAAAGAAGTAAGTATATTTATATAAGAGGAAAATCATTTTAACATTGTCTTTTTTTTTTTTTCTATCTATGTTAAAATGGCATTCATTGTCTAACAGACATTGACAGCCTAAGCTGCTTGTCCTGTCTAGGCAGGCTTGCCTTAGCCAAATCACAGTTGAGAAAATTGATGATTTTTCCCCGTTTATTGTACTAAACCAAAGTAAAGCATAGCGAATCGAAACAGAAACAAAAATCGTATCGAATCGAATCGAATCTTGAAGCATAGAAAGAACTTAAATTGCAAAAGACAACGATAAACGCCTACCATTGATATGACCGACAAGTTGAAACGTGATGACAATTTCACAATTTCCACACACAACAAAAACAACATTTTGGTGTTACCATTTTCTCATTTGATTGCGGCCAACACAATTCTTACTACCTTCTTCTAAATATTTTTTTTTTTTTTTTTTTTTTTTTGTGTGTTTTTCGTTGAAAAATAACATTTTGGCAAATGCAAGCAAAAGCAAAACTATGGGCGTAAGTGGGCGTGAAATGCTGACTATAAGAAAGAAATGATAGAAAAATATTAAGAGAAAAAAATCATCGAAAATCCTGAATGGAAAAATGGCAACTGTCAACGTATAGAACTGTCACAAGCGAAGTGGAGACACTCACTCGAAAAATGGCCAAGATTCAACCAAACAAAGAAACAAACAAACGAACGAACAAAGGACCCAAATATATATCAGCCAAAATAAGTATATGAATGGATGGATAGAGAAGTAGACAAGTGGAAAAAAAGGACTATCTTTATAAGTAGTAGTAGTAGTAGTAGTAGTAGTAGTAGTAGTAGTAGTAGTAGTAGTAGTAGTAGTAGTAGTAGTAGAAGGTAATCAGGCAGGCTCAAAGACGCCACCATATCAAAAAGTAAAGCTAAAGAAATTTGTAATAAAGTAGCATACTAAAGCATGGCAAGCAAAAAATATAAAGATATTCAACCGAAAAGTGGCAAATGAAATATGCACGACCAGCAAAAAGAAAAAATAAAAGAAATTTTGCAAATACTTACATATATTTCTAAGTAAGAGAAAAAAGACAACTCAATAGGATAGGAAAGGATATTGTAGGGTTTGGTAAAGGAAAATGCAATGTTTCTTCACACTCGCCATAACTTTATTTCTTTTTTCTTTTATAAGTTTCTCTCTCGCTCTCTCTCTCTCTCTCTCTCTCTCTTTACTCTTCCCATTTTCATTGTCACTTTACTTACAATAGTTTTTTGTTTTTTTTTAAATATTTTTTTTTTTTTTTTTTTTGTCATAAGTAGCAAAGGCCAAACAACGATGACAACGAACAAGTGACTAAAAAATACAAGATAAAATGTATATGGTTTGGAAGGACACGAGACAACTATGAGGATGATGAGAGGACTATGAGGGTCATGAGGACGATGAGGGCGAACTTTGCGAGCTGTGTAAATAAGAAGCAAATGCCGTGCAATTGAGTTAGTTTGAAGTTTTGAAACGATGACAACAACAAAGATGACGAAGAAAGTGAACTTTCTAGTTAAGTGAGAGTAAGTGAGTGAGTGACTGACTATGACACTCACTTCTACACACACTTTGATCTAGTAATTTGCTTGCTTTAGGCCAAGTTACTTATGTTTGATAAACTAATGTTCAACACTTTATGGTGCATAAAGTACTACATACTTTCTAAGTGTGGCAATATTTCTTTCTTTTCTTTTGCCTCCTTTTTAACATCATTATCTCATCATCATCATCATCATCATCATCATCATCATTAATATCATTATTAGAAATCAGTAAAAGAATCATTTGTAGAAATTATTAAAATGTCTAATTGAATTTGAGAAGGAGTTGTCTATACATAATCCAATTTTTTTTTTTTTTAAACTATTCCAATAATTTTAAAAGTTTTTTAAAAGATTGTTAAATAAATAAAAGTCATAAATTTGACTGAAACAAGTTTTGTTTTCTCTCATTTAAGTATTTTTGTTGGAAAAAAAAATGAATCATAAATTTATGAGATTATTAGGCCACAAATAGTAGTTTTAAAAACAAAGTAAAATGACCTGATGAGGCTGGGGAGAGGGTTCGCAAAATTAACATGAAGTCCGCTGTCCATGGGAGCATCTGCTGGGCACTTAAACAGCCAAACAACCGATTTTAGATTTTTTTTTTTAATTTTTTTAATTTTTTTCATTTTATAAAAAATATTAATACTATTAAAAATCAATATTCATAAAAATAAACGGAAATTGTAGTATGAATTGACTGCGTTCTTTATGTTCATTGGCAGTAGTTTGATGTGTCAAATTTAGGCACGATCTGTCAACTATTGTGGTTTATTTCATTCTCATTACTCTTAGTAATGTGGTCAACAAAAGAAATTTGTCCAAAGTTATGTGTAATGAATGGAAGGGATATCATGTAGGGTATCAGTGGTTTTTTTGTGAATTTATTTTATCAATTTTAGAAGCTTACAACTGATTCAAATCATTCCTGTAGAACTCTAAAGAATTTCTTCGATCGGGATGAATTTCATTCTATTTAAGAACTCATGAAAACATTTATCAATAAAGTAAAGGGATTTGTGAACGAAAATTATTTATTCCAGTAATCGTAAACCTTCATACACATAGTGGCTCGATCATCATTAGAAGAAGTCATAAAACTTATGAGTTATAAATAGTCAATAGTCAGAAAAACAACAATATGAAGAATAACTCAATGGATGATGAATAATAAATACTTTATGAAAATGAAGCCTAAAGCAATTTACAATAATTTAAAATCTAAATAAACTGAGTAGTTGAAAGAATTTTAATGTGGTTAGTAGAATTCGTTAATTTTATATTTATTTAGATTTTGACTACAACAAATAATGACAAACAACAACAACTACAACTACAACATTAATAATTATAATAATAATAATGATGATGGTGATGATGATGATAATAAAAAAAGTGTAGTAATATAAGTAAAAAACATATTGAAAGACATAACGAATTACTTTGATTTCATTTTGATTTGAGAATTTCTATCTTCAAATACTCGATTTTCAATGGTCGAACCTTTGTGCTCATGTGCGCTTTACCCATCTCCCCTTCCTCTTCCTCGTTTTATCTAATGAATTCTTGAATTTTGATTGAAGAAGTATGTATTTCCCTTCTACACTAAGACTGTGGCATGCATGATCTTGAGGCATTTTTTATTTATTTATATATTTTTTTTTTTGTGCTTTGCTTTCCATCATCACACTTATGAATACAAATTAGGTAGATTCGACCCGACTATTGGGTACTCTGTATTGCCAATTAATAAGTATAAAAATCTTAACAGAAGATATGCACGTGAACGTAACAATTGAAATATGGTAAGGTCAGTTTAGTTTCTATTACTTCAAAAAGTCTTGATTTTCAGAAAGGCATCTTATAACTAAAGTGGGATTTCATACAACAAAATACTTACAATTTTATTGTAGGAAGACGCTGTTTTCCCTCTTCTTAGTAGATACTGATTGGTTGACCTGATGAAATGTTTGACAAAGACAACTTAATTGATTTTAAATATGGCACAACTACCCATTTTTTTTTTTAGATTTTTCGACTGTTTATTTGGGGTTTTTAGACTGTTTTTTTTTTTTTTTTTTTTTTTTTTGTTCTTAGCCTCTCTCTTGAATCACTCGGTCCTTTTGTGGAATCCGTATGAAAATCCCTTCAGTATGTTTTGAGTTCATCGCGTTCAGACAAACAGACGCAGCGGAGAACTTTGTTTTATAAAATGTATAGAAAGATATGAACGTAATGCTTACATTGTATCCCTTGATATTAATACTTATTATACTAATTTGTCGATTTGGAATGGTTTAGTTTCAGTCAATGCATGGAAAAAGTTTGTAGATCAAGTCGTTTCATTTCCCTGCCTAGGAATAAATTCCGCTGTAAAACATTATGTGGACAAATTCTTAAGTGATATAAGTTGATCAATCTCACAGAAGACACTCATCACTATATAAATAATCTTAATCTTATTTCTTTCTATATACACAAATATATGATCCATGAATGCAGGGTATAAACAAGTAAAGATGATGAATTTTATTTACATACGAATGAGTTAGTTCTTTGCCGTTTTATTGTTTTGTTTTGTTTTGTTTGGTTTGGTTAAACATTTTGAAATCATTCAAATTGAAATCAATTTGATTCTGATTAGCCACACACGCTGTTAGCATTAATAAATTCAAGTCAAAACCAAGTGTAAGTAAAAGACAAACGGAAGAAAAACAAAACAAAAGAACAAAACAAAACAAAACAAAACAAAACAAAAGCAAGTAGAAGCAGCAGAAGCACCAGAAGACAATCAAAAATGAAAAAGAACGTAAAAAGGAAAATACAACTAAATAAATAGTAAATAAATTGGTTTTTTATTAGGATAAAAAAAAACTGGTTTCTTTTTTTTTTTTTTTTTTTTTTTTGTGAACAGGTAAACCTCATCATGCCTCATACACATTCAATAGTATGAGACCAAATACCCAAAAAAATATGGTAAATTGTGGAAAAATTAAAGGCAAACCAACAACAACAAAACAACAAAAAAGAAAACATAGTTTTTATTGTTGTTGACTGTGCGTGTTTAAAATAACTGAAACAAAAAAGTGGAAAAGGGGAAAGGGGAAAAAGAAAGAAATTTAAAACATTTTGTTTTTGTTTTCTTTCACCTCCTTTCTACCTAACATTTCTACCTACTTGCTTTGCTCTCTTTTTTTTCCTATTTTTCATTCTTTCTTATCAAGCGCAAGGTGTCTTTTATAATTGTTGTTTGGTGTTTGAAATTCCTTTTAACACTTTCATCCACATCATCATCTTCACGATCATCACCATCATCATCATCATCATCATAAAAGAGAAAAGTAAAAAAAGAAATCTAAAAGAAAAGATAACAACAAGAGGAAAAACTCAAGAAGAAGAAGATAACTTCTTAAAGCAGCAACAGAGAAAAAATAATGAAAATCCATTAAAAGTAAATGACGGCGACATTTAATTCAACTAATTAGAGAATGAAGCAAAAGAAGAATAAACAGCAGCCAAAAGTTAATGTTTTTTTTTTTTTTTTTTTTTTTTTATGTTAAGAATTTTCTTTATTTTTCTTTCAATTTTTTTTTTTTTTTTAATTTTTTTTTTTTATTTTTAATAAAATTAAAACTTGCAACAACAAACAAACAATGAACAACACCAAAGTAAGTAAAAAGAGAAAAAGAAAAAGTTAAATAAAAACAAACAAAAAAATAAACAAAATAAGCAAAATAAACATTAAATAAAGAAAGTGAAGCACAACAAAAATAAGGAAACGAAAATATAAAAGATAAACTACTGCAATAGAACAGAGGTTCTTCAACTTGTGTTTATAATAATCTGCAGATACTTACTTATTTATGGAGAAGCCATCCACTCCCTAGGCATTAGGCATTTAATGCTGATCTTAAAATTTTATTTCTGACTTAATAATCTTATATGCGGCGCCGGTACTCTTGCCAATTCGAAAGGGAAATAGTCCTACAAGACAAACGTATATCGCTGTTTTTGTCTGTTTTGCGATCAATACATTGAATTGGTTTCAGTTTTGTCCACTGATAGATGCCTTTTTTAGCCGCACTCAAGCAAGATGATAACCTGGCGAGGACTTCATTGAATGATTTTAATGTATTCTTGTTCAATCGAAGCATCCAACAGACAATACTTAAATATTTTGTATCAGAATTTATTAATTTTGATTTTATTGCACCCAGAGCTCCGCATTTCGGAGGATTTTGGTGGGTGCAATTAAGAGTGCCAAGGGAATAATGAATCGGAGCTTGATGAATACACGTCTGACTTTCGGAAAACTCAGCACTGTCGGTCGTTGCGGAGGTTTAGGCCATTTTAAACTCATGTCTTATCTCGACTGCATCTTCACATCCACATGACTTTACTGCATTGACGCCAGGTGATTTCATCATCGGACAGTCCCTGAGGGCACTACCAGAACCTTGTCATGTTGATTCAGAACATTTTGAGAAAGTGGAGAACAAT
Organism: Amiota mariae; assembly: GCA_035041805.1. Lineage (NCBI taxonomy): Eukaryota > Metazoa > Arthropoda > Insecta > Diptera > Drosophilidae > Amiota > Amiota mariae. The sequence continues at coordinate 249,603 of JAWNKV010000830.1, forward strand.
GCTAAGACACGACCAACTCAAGAAACCCAAAGCATCCTAAAAATGATCTGAAGAGACCAGTACAGCCGGAGACTACTGAAAGCCAGTTCTTCTTCATCCATTGCAGTGAGGGTGAGTCAACCTCTGATTAACACGGCTTTCTCAGAACGAGGAAAGGACTTTGAAACGCAAGATCATTCAAAGTATTGTTTACTTGATTTGTAAGGACATGTAACCTTTGTCAGTAGTTGATTTTTTCTAACCTATTTAACCTATTCAGAAACATGGAATCGTGTTGTCAATTCGTGTAACCTAACATACAGGAGAATATTAGTATATAAAAAAATACAGCAGAGCATTTGCTATGCCACTGTAATGATTTAATTTTAACCAGACGTCGAAGCCTGATAAAAGAAACCTTTACCTATAACCATCAAAAATTCCAGAATTATCTCAAAACAAAGTTATGGAAGTCGTCTTAATCATTATGGATAATTTAGGGTGCATTGATGAAGTGACTTACACATCTCACTTTTTTTTTATCTTTTGAGATTTTTCGGATGTTCCATTGGTTTTTCGAATTTTTTTTTCCCCCAAAACCTTCTTTATGAATCACTCGGTCTATTGGTGAAACATGTTTGAAAATCTGTTCGGTAGTAATTGAATTTATCGAGTTCAGACAAACAGATGCGAAGATGGACTCTTATTTTATAATATGTATACATAAGTAGATATGAAGTTTTTGTTTCGCATTATGCCACAATTTAAAAACAGCTGCAATAGAACTTAAGTAACATTTAATGTTGCCTGCCTGTCCGCCCAAGGTGACTGTGTGAATTGGTGGATTAGTAAGTTGTTGGCTTAATGAGTAACTGGTTGAGTGAGTGGCTCAGAATAATGGGTTGAAATTGCAGACTCTTTTGCCTTTCGAAACAAAATACCCCGAAAATAATAAAAAGAACACAAAAAAATAAAAACAAATAAAATTGAGAAAAGAAAAATTGGCCATTAAAAACAAAAAATTGAAGTTGGAAAAACAATGGAAATTGATGCGCGAAAGCAAAAATAGAGTTAAACTTTTATCACTATCAACAATAATAAGTAGCAACAATAACAACAATACCAAACTTTAGCCCACAACAATAAGGAAAAGAAAGAAAAACAAAAGATTTTTCGGTAACTAAAAATACACTTACTTACATGCAACAAGAAGAGTAAACAATAGTAACAAACAAGAAGAAGTTGATATTGTACAATATAAAAGACAAAGAAACTGTATCAACATCATTATCAGCATCACCATCACCATCATCATCCTCATCATCATTGGCAATGAAGAAAGAAAGTAAGAAATCTAGCAAGGAAGTAAGAAAGAAAGAAAGAAAGGTGCCAAGAGATCTTACAATATTCGAGTAGTTCATACCGCTGCCGCTGCCACTGCCATTGGCATCTTGCAACATGAAACTCGCTATTTACCCCTCTCCCTAATCTCTTTCATTGTCTTCTTCTCTTCATCATCCTAATATTATTTATTCTATATATTGTACTGTACTTGTATTTATTACTTTTTATTACTGCTATTGCTATTGTTATGTAGCTTCTCTTGTTAGTAAGTATTGCCTTTCCTTTATATTTTTCTTTAAAGCAAAAATAAAAATAGCAATAAAACAAGAGCAATGCAAAGAAGAATAAGAAGATGAAGAAGAAGACTAATACGAATACGAATACGAAAAAGAAGAAAGTATTTAAGAAACACAGAAGCCGCAGTAACGCCAACTTTACGCTTACTTTCGCGTATACTTTGGCATTAATGTGATAGTATCTCAACCAACAAATACTTATGTACTTACTACATAGAATATGTACAGCTATAGCTACCTTCATTTCTTCAGTGTTAAGATACTTTCCCCCATCCTCATACTCATACTCATCTCATCTCCATTCCCATAACCATTTCCATGACTCCTTTTCCATCTGTTGACAAACAAACAAACAAACAAACAAACAAAGCACACAAAAATACAAAACCAAAAACAACAAAAGCAAAAGCAAAAGCAAAAAATTGGTTAGAAAATCTACACTTTTGGCGTAAAATGTATCTTAACATGAAATACTTTTCAACTTGATTCGTTTCATGACAAAGAATTCTCATCCCCACCCATATCGTCTTTACTCCCCACTATCTCTGTAACCCATTTCAAATCTTTGAAGTTATAAGAAAAGAAGAGCAAAGAGAACATTTTACGCTGGCAACTTAAGCCATAAGACAAGAGAAGACAACAGCTTGAAGTGAGTGGAACTTGAGATACATAGATACATCCATCGTAGATTTGTTAAGACTGAGAGATAACAAAAGTCACACGAATGTAATGCAAAAGATACACACATTCACTTACTTGAAAGATCTTTCATTTTTGTTTTTTTGTTTTTTTTTCATTCTTTCTTAAGTCGTCTTTGGTTTGCAGTCTCCATTGTCACAACAAACACCAAACTGTGGTAGCTATAGATACTTTACACTATATACTATATATGAGTATACTATGCCAACAATAGGGAAGAAATAAAACAAAAGAAGGAGTATCTACGAACAAAATAATAAAGAGTTAAACTAAATAGCATAAGTAAAGCAAGTAAGTGGTGTTTGAGTAAGTAAGTGAATGAGTGAGTGAGTTTGTGAGTGAGTCAGTAAGTGAATGAATCAGTCAGTTAGTCAGTTAGTCAGTTAGTCAGTGAGTGAGTGAGTCAAGTTAAGTTCGAACTGAAGTTGAGAAAAAGTTAAATATTCCCTTTTTTTTCTTGTTCTTGTTCTTGTTCTTAGTCTTTTTGGTGAGCGTCAAAAAGTAAGTAACTTGGCAATAAAGAATATGGAATGCAGCGGCGGCGCTATGTAAAATGTTACTAAATGCTCAAAAAGATACAAGTATAATTGTACAATTGTATCTTAACGCTACTTTTGTGCGCCTCTACTAGTAGTAGCTTGGCATTTGTTTCTATCTTTTGTTCATTGTTCATTGTTGTACTGGTTCTGTACTGGTGTTGTTGTTTTTGCTGTTGCTGTTGCTGTTGCTTTTGCCTGCTTAATCCGCTTGTGTAATTTTACTGATGTTGATGTTGCTATTTTATTCTTGAGTATTTTATTTTTGGTGGCAAAATAGCTTTTTATATTCATTTAGCGGCGGCAACGTTTAAAGCCAAAAGAAAAACACTAAACACAAAAAGAAAGGAATGGAAATATCAGTTGAAGTGCAATTGATGGTGTCGGGAGGCAGCACAGAAGTAAAAGTAGAAGTAGAAGTTTTTGAAAAAGAAAAACAACAGCAACAGTCTTAAAGATATTTGTGTTTTTTGCAAAAAGATAATCTTTTGCGACATAAAAATAATGTTTTATGTGTATCTAAGTATAAGTAGCTACTAGTCGAAACGACTCGTATCTTTATAATACATAGACATATGTACATATGTATATTCTATGTACATACGAGTGAGTAATATACGAGATGTGGTTATAAAGTACCGGAATAAATTCTACACTACGCATGTGCTAATGTCTTATGACTAAAAATCTTCTATTCCTTCCTTACTAAATTTATACTAGATGCATTAGTCCTGTTATGAAGCCATGAGTTTGGCTTTATTCGAAAGATAATTCTTTGCCATTTTTATTTGAATACGATTTCCGGCATATGGTCACCTCGGCTGGCTCGGTGGGCATCCAATCGAGATGCAACGGTGTTTCGACAATGGCATGAGGATTCTCTTCATCCCAAATGCCATAGTTTTGCTTATTCAACTTAAAATGAACTTCATCATTGGACAACATTTTCTTGTGAAATTCGAGATCAACAGCAACTTCATTTTGAGTCCATTCATCAAATGTACGGCGTGCCAGATGGTTGTACGGCTTTAATTCTTGCACGAGTTGAATTTTGAAAGACCGAAAACTCAAATCTTTCCACAAAATCTTTCATAAATTGGATGGACACAGCTCCAATTGGAGAGGACAATGTTGAATGGACTCATCATTTGGGTCTTCCTTAATACTACGCTGTGCAACAGCAATAGTTTCTTTGGTACGCACTGCACGACGTCTCTGCATGTTGTTTTTTAAAATAAAAGTAGTGTGCAAACGCAATTCACGGTTGCTTGAATTAATTGCTTTGATAGACGATAAAATGAACAAAGAGCAGTATGAGTTTCTCGAATTGTGCGCGGGTATAATAAGATTTTCCAAATTGGTCATGACAAAATATTTTGAAAAAATTAGTGATCTGATCAGATCACATAGATGTTACAAAAATCTAAAAAAAAAAAAAAAAACCCTTATATAGAGAGTCGTAAATTACAATGCAAGTCAAAATGTAAACGGATTAGAAGATTTGATTTGATTCGATTCAATGCGATCTGATGTGATGTAATCATAATTTGCAAATGATAAAGCTGCAGTAATTGACAAAATCAAATTTTATATAGCAAATCTTAAGCCTTCATCTCTTTACGTTAAAACTACAGATTACATTGACTCATATTACACGTATTTGCAAAACAAAGTAACTGATCGTTGTTTATTCTTTGGTGTCGATCACAGTGACTGAGCGAACAATACACTTCCCTTATCAATAAATATAAAAAGTGAGAGAGAGCTCTGCTGTTCAGATCACTCGTGTAATACTCAATATTCATATTCTAGTCCACTAAGATCATCCTTTGCTCTATTCGCCTAATTTGGCATCATATGACTTTTATATGTTTTTCAGAACTTTGAAACAAAAAAACTCATAAAAGAGTAGAAGACTTCTTTCCAACATATCATTGATTAAAACAATGGGATAGAGATTTTTAAAGGTGAAATGATAAATAACTTTGTACAAATTTCATAAATTATGTAATGCATCAGTCACTGTTACTTTAAATCCACCCCCTTGTTTATTTAAAGAAAGAGAGAAGGTGCTGGTCATTACTATTACAATATTACTCATTATTATCATTAACCATTAGACAAGTAATGGATCAAAATATATATGTATGTACATATGGAAAAGAAGAAAAAACTAGTATTATATTGTAATACAAATACAATATTATTAGTAAAACTCAATGGAGTACAGATACCATAAAGTATATTTTTATGTAAATCAAGAATCAGGTAAATACATACATACAAGTATTTGCAACACGTCTTCTAAGTATTATGTATTTACTACCTCTTCATTCCTTTTTGGTCTTTTACTACTTAAGTACAATAAAATCCCTTCATTTTATGTTTAACCTTTGGTGGTTGATTTTGTATCTTCATCTGCATTTTTATCTTCTTCATTTCATTCTACTTTTGTAGCATTTTTGCATCTTAATGGCGCTACAACTGAAAAAGGTAAGTAAGTATACTGAAGGCGGACGTTGAGTATGTGAGTGTGTCCATTACACATTTAATACCATTTGACCTCAATTTTCTTCTTGGTTTCTTACTTCCTTACTTCCTTACATTCCTGCTTCCTCCCTTATTTACTTACTTACTTGCACCTTGCCTATTGTTGCAGTTTCTTGATACTTTTCATGTTACTTTAATGGCTTTTGTATTGTAGTTGAAGTTGAAAAAGTTGAAAAGAAGCTGAAGTTACTAGTTACATTTTGATTTCTTTTTTTCTTTACTGTTTTGATTTTACTTGTTAATAATGAAACTAAATACATATAAATAATGAATTAAAGATACACGTATAAGAGAGAACTGGCCAAATTCTCACAAAATATGATATGGAAAACAAAATATTACAATATAAAAGAGTATTAAATAATTTTTTTTTTTTTGCTCGCATCAAACCTCACTCGCCGCTCTACTATGCGAATATTAAAAAAGCTTCACCCGCACGATCTTCCCAGAAGGATGTAATAGATTTGTTTTCTTTTTTTTTTTCTCGTCACTATTCATTGAAACATTAATAAATTATATAATTATATTAATAAAAAAAATAAAATTTAAAAAAAAATTATAATAATGATAAATTTGATAGCAAAAATTAATTAGTCAATAAATAGTTAGGAAACTAAATCTATTCTACATCAGAGATGCCACATATAATACTAGTATGAGTATAAGTAAAGTACGGAAAGAATATAAATTAATCCATGTTAATCATATATGGAAAAATGTATGGCCAAAATGTAAGTATATAAGCAAAAATAAAAATACTATGGCAACTTGATTGATAGACTCGATCAGTGATTGTCAATCAAAATTTCGATTAAACCATTTTATGAACTTCAACTTTATGTACAAACATACATATATGGTTTTTGTGACGATAATTGATTTGTTCTACTATTCCGGAACATACAAAGCAGTAGAACGATGTGTAGGTGTTATTATAACACACGAATTTATCAACCAATTAATCTAAACTTTTTTATACTCTTCACGCATTGAATAGTATTATAGGTTTTTCATGAAGTTTATTACATACAGAAGAAGACATCGGTGACCCCATAAAGTATATACATATATTCTTGATCAGCGCGATGAGACTTTTGTCCGTTTGTTTGTATGCTAACTAGTTCCTCTGTTTATTAATCAGGAGAGCTGAAATTTTGCACTATGCTTTCTTCTCATCATATGCAATACATTTGTCGGAATCAGCCAAATCAACTTTTTTGTTTTTTAGACAATCAAGATTTAGGATATAAGTATCTGATCAATATCCACCAACTGTGTAAATTTCAAGACCCTCGGATCACTGCGAGAGGTACCTCCCATACAAACCCATATTCAAATTAATATTCTTATTAGAAAAACTTTTTTGTTTTTTGCATTATGGAACTGAAATTTGGATACTATAAGTATATGAGACATATCCACCAACCATGTGAATTTCAAGATCTTCAGACTACTAGGAGGGGTACCACCCATACAAACCTATATTTTAATTCATGTTCTTATTAGAAAAACTTTTTTGTTTTTTGCATTATGGAACTGAAATTTGGATACTATAAGTATATGAGACATATCCACCAACCATGTGAATTTCAAGATCTTCAGACTACTAGGAGGGGTACCACCCATACAAACCCATATCCAAATTCATATTCTTATTAGAAAAACTTTTTTGTTTTTTGTGCTTTGGAACTGAAATTTGGATACTATAAGTATCTGACCCATATCCACCAACCATGTAAATTTCGGACTACTAGGAGGGGTACCTCCCATACAAAACATGTACTTAGAACTTAGATATAAAAGCTGCATGAAGAGTATTACAAATTCGGCATAGCCAAAGTTAATATTCTTTTTACTAGTTTTTAACTACATAACAGAAGTTTTAAGCTCTAATACAGATCATTGTCGGATTAAAGTGATTAAGAATATATATATATATATATATATGTATATACAATATATATGTATATCTTGTATGTTATGTTGTTGAGAAAATGTTCAATCAATTATATTAGAGTCCATAAATAATTTGTTGTATCAATGACCTTTTAACTTTTAAACTTACTGCGCTTTTAAATCTTGATGCCTTGATGAACTTATATGTATTTAAATTTAATTATTGAAAAGAATTTATTAATGAGTGAATAAGTCAATGTATTATATGCACACATCGGTGGTGTTCTTAAATCACTTGAAACTGAAATCCCTTAAAACAGAAACAAAACGAATGCAGTTTTCTAAGATTTTAGATCAAGTCAAGTCATTGTTATGTAACAAAGTTTTGAATAGCAATTGAGTCACCCAGTAGTATATAATGTATATATATATACATATCTACTCGAATAAGAGGAGTATAGGGCACAAGATTTGTACTAAAACTAAAATTAATCTTGTTGTTCTTCATATTTATTTTTGTCTTTGCTCTACATGTTTTTCATGTTTTTTTTTTTTGTTTTTTTTTTTTGTTTTTTAATGTTTGTGCAACATTTTGTGCATCTGAGTATCTATGTATCTTTGGATCTGTGTGCCTGCCTGGCAGCCCTTGTATGTACTTATGTGAGTTTAAGTATATGCATGGCAATTTTCTTAAGGAAGATGCCATTAAATGATTAAACGCTGAGATTTGCTTTTTTTTCATTTTTATTTTGTTGGTTCTTTTATTTTTGTGGTTTGAATTAATTTCTTCCTCTTACGTTGTTGAATTTGTTTTTTTTTTGTTTTTTTTTTAATAAAAAACCGCTTACAAAAGGAATTTCACTTGGGTGACATTAAGTTTTGTTTCATTTCATTTTTTATGCAATTTTTTTTACGGTTTTTTTTTTTTTTGTTTTGTTTTGTTGCTTTGCGGCACTTTTTGCTGTGAGATTTAGCACAAAGATACATATTTGCTTTTTGTAAGTTTGTGTGTCTCTTTTTCGGCCTTTTTTTTATTGTACATTTTCTTGTGGTAATTTTCTGTTGTAACCAAAACTGGTTTACAGAATACAAGTAAGTGTTATAAATAAAAAATGAATTACGAATAAACAAATATTATAAAAAGAACTGTGGTTCCATTAAAAAAGAAAAACAAATGAATACATTATCATATCGTATAAGAATATAAATACAAAGAAGGTGACCTATCAGATTACCTTAAGTTTAATATATTTTGCAAAATAACAAAATTTTCTAGTGGATCTGCAATCAATAGTTTTCTATAAACTTCATTGATATACAGATTCAGAATTATTGAGGTAATAACAAAGATTTTTACTCTCCAGTGATTTCGGAATAAGGACCCCCATTCACTCGGTACAATCTGTATAACTAGGGAAAAACGTAAATTTCTTCTTAAATGAAACAAAATTTACAATAAATCAGAAAGAAGTTTCATCAGTTTCCCCATAAACATATAAGTAAGTAAAAGGTTCTTATAGTTCTTTATGATATACATATTTTTATATTTATCTTCAATAATTAAAGATTTGAAAGATGGTAACAAACAATTATTTATAAAACACATTCAATTTCGATTCAAATAGACATTGAGTGATTGTCTATCAACCCAAGAATACAGAAGAGTAGTGATGATATCGCTTACTTGTTAAGACGACTGTTCTTCCACAATTAATTTCTATATAGAATTAAATCTTAATATATTAACTTAGATTATTTCTCTTGTAATACAATATTATTCATACTTACTTATTTATACAAAATGTAAAATTTTGTAAAATTGTTGCAACTGTTTGTGTCAAAAATTTGTAATTAAAATCTAAAATATTGTATGCTCTGTCGCAATCGTCCAACCTTTCTATCCAGATTTCTTGGCAAGACGTAACATGTCCTTATTTTTATTGAATTGCTTGTTCAGAGAACCATTTAGTGAAGTGAAAGACTTCTTATTGGTTCCTGTGGAAAATGGTTTAGCCAAAGCGAAAGAAACAATTTCGTCACCAAAAAGAAATTCTTCTAGTCTCTTTTTGCTCGCCTCTTGTTTTTCTTTAATTTTTGTTAATTTCGACGTAGACTGGTCCTGGCTAACTGGAACTTTTGTATTTTTCTTCCAAAATACGTCAGGATTAACAGTCAGAAATTTATAGCCATAAATTTCATCAAATCTTACGGTTTCTGTAGTTTCCTCTCGTTTGGCTAAACCTAGCAACATTCGATGGAATTTCTTATTTGGATTTACATCTTTCACTTTCTGATATTCCGTTTTCGGAGTGGCACGAGCCTCCTTTACTATTCTTAGTAGTTCTTGTTTTCTTGTCGATTTCGTTTTACCATCAGCACTTAGCTTCTTTTTATCTGTCCAGACTTTCAGGGCATTGTGATATCCATCGTCATTGGATTCCTTAATAAGTTCCTTGTCCTTTCCTTTATCCCTGTTAGCTTTCATTAAAGAAATCGATTTCTTTAATGTTTTGTTTATTGGTAATAGTTTTTTCTTTAATTCTTCACCCAATTGTTTTGTGTAAAGACTTTGTTTTTTTGACTTTACCCGATATTGTGACATATATATTTCATATAGTGGGCGGTTTATGCCACCAAGAGTGGTGTTTGCCTTATTTTGCGTGATGCTTACATTCTCTCCAAAATCAGCTTTCGCATGTACCAATTTTGTTGCAAGATTGCGAATAACGTGAGACCTGATGGACATTAGATACACAGATCTGTACGTAATGGCCTTCATAACTGTTAAAATTTCTTAACAATGTTTTTCATTTTATAAAAATTATAAAAATAACTTGTTTTATCAACTTAACAATTAAAGTCGTACTGAAATAATTTGATTATTTTTTTTTTTTTTTGTGACATAAAATACAAATTATGTGTTTGTCAAACACAAAAAAAAAATAAAATCCAACATAAGTAAAACAATAGTAGATCTTACACTATTATTTGCATAAAATTCATGTAAGATGGAAAATTATTTTAAGGGGTTTTCTAGATGGTTGCAATCAAATTCTCATTTTTTTTGAAAGGAAAACAGAAATGGAGACTGAGAACTGACGGGATGAATAGACCTAATGGTTTTATTTCAGTTTTGAGAATTTCTATGTGTAACGTTTCTTCTGAACGGAAATGAAATGAGAGTCTGAACTGACGACTGATATAACTGCCTAGAAAACCCTTTAATATGGAAATTTTTGAATATAAAATAGACAAAAGAATCATCGCAAATTGAAGGACAACAATCTGATTTGAACTATTTCAATATGAATGGTGGTTATTTGTTCTAGTAATCAGGTAAATAAAATTTGGTCTTCTGTCCAGAATGTGTTTTTGTTTTCATATTCATACATACAAAGAAACTCATTTCAAATGTAAGCACAAAATTTTTTTGAGATGGAAAAGAGGCCGTGAAAATTTAATTAATTCAAAACAAAACTATAAATAATCTACCTAAGCTTTGATAAGATCAATGTTTGCTATTTTTATTTTTCTACTTTTACATAAAAAAGAAAACAAAAATTAAGCTTTTAATAAATTTTAAATGAAATCAATTTTACTGTCAATAAAATAAAAGCAAACAACAACAAAACAAGAATAAAGATTCGATTCTATCGAAACTTGTATACTTTTTACGCTCTCAAATAAATGATATATGATAGTTAGTAAATGATATCATTGAGAGTATTTGAATAGTTGCATTATATGAATTTATATTACAAAGAAAATATACACAGTCTAACTGTAGAATGGTGAAGACTGCTTAGAATATGTTTACACCAAACGACATGTTGTCATTATAATGAGTGAATTATGATTGACAACAGTTAACACGAAGCCATTTACTCTGTCATTCATGTGATTTTCAATTTTTGCGACATGATTGATATCTTGACATTTGATTGGCGAATGCCATGAATGACAAATTTGTGATTTGGTATTAATATTTTTCCTTACACAATAATTCCAGTAATCGAGGAACTTCGCTTGGAACATACATATTTGCAATCAATCATGAAAGTTTTTTACAAATTTGAGCTAATCATGTAATTAAATTTGTGTTATATTTCAATACTTGATTCTATGAATTATTAATACAAACATCATTACAAAGGGATTATACCTTCATGTTTACATAATGTGTGGTGTGTGTGTGTGTGTTTGTGTTAAAATCTATGATAGGAGAGTTTATTTCAAAATATTTTATGCAATAAATTCTTATTTTTTATTGAATATTTTATTTTTAATTAAATCAAATCAAAAATTCTATCGTTTGTAACTTATCAATAGATTTCAATGGGTATTATAAAGCATATTTATTATATTATGTTTATACAAACATACATACTAAAGATGTATAACTGTATCTAGTGCAGAAGTCAGTGAGTGTGAGTGTGTGTGCGTGTGTGTGTGTGGGCTTTTGTGTGAACATTTTGTGTGAAATGCCAAAAGCAAATGTCAAAAAATCGATTTATAAAATTTTATTGAAATTTATTTTTATTTTAATTTTCTAGTTTTATTTGTCTCCTTCCTTCCTTTTCGAGGGAAATCAACAAATAAAATAGAAAATAGAAAATAGAAAATAGAAATCATCGGAAATACATAGTACATAAAAACACAAAATGTAATGAAAATTATTTTATTTGAATTTTATTTTTATTTTTATTTTTATTTTTTTTTTTTCTTATTGCTAAAAGGCTCAATTGAATGATGTTGGAAATCAAAATCAAAATCAAAATCATAAAAATATAATTAAAAAGCCAAATAATTTTTAATAAAAATCAAAATCCAAAAAAAAAACAAAGTTTTTGAAATTAAAGGAAGAGGTTGTTGACCAAAAATTCACTAAACTTAAATGAATTTAAGAAATAAACTTCTTCAATTGAAGTCTTAAACTAAACCTAAATGTATTTAAGAAATAAACTTCTCATTAAATAATAGAAACAAAATAAATAATAATAAAATAAAAATCAGCCAAGTGTAAGTGGGACTCGAACACGGTGGGTCCCGTTTCGTACTATAATTTTTTATTTTTGCCGCAAAAATGAAATATGTATTCAAATAATACCGATAAGTGTCCTAAAAAAAAACTATATTTTTTAGTTTTAATTATCTCCTTGCTATATATAAATAAAATTTAAAAAATAAAAATATTTAAAAATGAAAATATTCGCTGGCCACAGAACTCGAACTCGCGTTCTCATGCGTCTGAGTCTTGCACCATAACCACTACGACATTGAGATTACAGAGCTTTATTTAATTAAACAACTTGATTTTAAATAACATAGCAACGACGATGACGATAATATAAAATTGCACTCCACTGACCCACTGCAACCAAAAATGTTACAGGATTCTTGTATGGGGATCCCTTTAAGTTTTAATTTTATTATAATTTTAATATTTGTTGTTAAAGTGGCAATAGAAATACGTAATCTGTGAACAATTTCAATCTATCTTTCTATCTATTACGGTTCATGAGATACATCCGCTGAAGGACGGACGGACGGACAGCGTAAACTTAGTAATAGGGTTCCCATGGCACCCTTTGGGTACGCGACACCTAAAAATGAACAACGAACCTTTTGATGAATGGAATACATAATCATCATCATCAAAAAACTACTAATACTTCAAAATTATTTGCTTAAATTTCAAAATACATATTTGTTATCATTTAATGGTAATTTCTTTTCTAATTTATATCTTTCTTTTTCACTTAGTGTATAAAGGTCTTTACTATTTGTCGTGTTGTTTGTAACGTAATGAAAAATATTTATGGTAATGATCAGTGCAAAAAATGATAATTCCATAATTTAATCCATCGATCCATTTATCTGTTTGTTTGCAAACTAATTACAAATTGAAGTCATTACTGGAAAAGATTGACCTCATTTAAAACCAAAGTAAATTTCTTAAATTCAAATAATGAAACTTTACAAAACTTTACAAAATAGAATAAATATAAAGGGTGGATCATCTATTGAACTGATTTTTATTATCTTTTTTATTTAATCCCACAAATATTAGCCAATATCTGGTTTGCTTGGGTTATCTCTTGCAAATCTTTACACTAAGTGTCAGTAAACATATCGAAGGACTGCGTCAACCGTATAACCAAAACTTGGTTGCATTTTAAAATTTCATTATTTGTCTACAAGAATCGAGAATTCAATGAATTAACAATATAAGAACTAATCGATTTTTTTTATAGAAATTATATTAAATATTTGGTGAAATTGAAATAAAATTTAATTTGATTAGTTTTTAAATGATTTTTATTTTATTTTTTTGATTTTCATCTGTTTTTCTTCTCACACAAGATTAATAATTCATTAATGTTTTATCTTTTATTATTCTCCTTATTAAAGTAAAATAATAAATTTTCAGTTTTTTCAATAAATTAAGTAATTGTGCATAACATTGAAATCAATTGAAATTAATTATGAACATTTGTTTTTCCTTCCTTTCTTTTTCTTTCTATTGTTTTTTTTTTTTTATTATTTAATTTTTTTTTTTTTTTTTTTTGCTTTATGTTTGTTAAATTAATTAAGAAATGTTTTGATTTTGTTTGTTTGTTTGTATTTTTAATAAATTAATTATAAATTAATTTTGTATTTATTATTATTATTATTTTGTTTGTTTTTTTTTTTTTTTTTTTTTGTTTTGTTTGTAATAAATCCACTCAATTAACAAATTCTTTTTTTATGTCTCTCTTTTCTCTGAATTCTCATTAACACGTATGACTTGGATTTTCATTACAAAATCATCCCACTCGCAAAATTGTCTACCTAAAGCATGTGGAATCTTAATATGGTGAACCAAATGAATTAAAATTAAGCCTCTTCCTTAAATTTGGGTAATCTTAATATACTTGTACTCATCTGGTTCTTAGCCTTAATCAACACTTAGTTACTTGATTTATGTAGATAAATACAATATAACACTGAAGTGAAATCATGAGAAGTGAAAACTGAAGCATTCAAATAGACTTGTAAAACTTGTTCAATATTCTTAAATTGTATGACAAGATGAAAATAGATTAGTAGATTGTAAAAGGTATAAAATAAGCAGCTTTTATTTTTGTATACATCATATTTATGATCTTCTTTCCTAATCTAAAAATAAACTACAATCAGAACATTATTTATAAGTCTTATTCAAAATAATCACTCATAATGATTATCGCTTAGAAATGTTTACTGCTTAAGCACTCTAATTATTTTGTGCTTAAATTCTTATTTCAGTGATTTTGCTTATTAAGGATTATTTTGTCATTTTCTTTAAAAAACAGAAAGATAAACGTGTTGGCTGCTTTTTGTTATTGTGATTATTTCGATGAAGTGAAAAGAATAGTGGATTAATTGAATAGTGATGATGCTGAGGTAATTCGATTATCTCAGAAGTTGTTCAATTGAAACCGCTTTATGGAAAATCTCACTTATAAGTATAAAATGCAATTTTTAAAGCCGAGGAATACCAATTAATGAATCTATCTTCTGCAGAAGTAAGGAATCTAAGCACTTGACAGAAATAAATGGCATTTGAACCAAGGTATGGAAGCCACGGACTCAAACCTAAACAAACTTTCCCCAACAGAGCTCATCCTATATAATGTCCTGTGTGCAGATGTTAAAAGAAATATGTATATAACGAAATTCTTTTCATCTTTTCATATTTATACATATTTAGTTTATTTTTCTATAGAAATATGAATCTTTTAAGATAAATAATTTCAATATTATTCCTGCAATCATCAACAACATCAACAACATCAACATTTCAGCTGCAAAATGCTAAGTACATTTTTTGTTCAGTACACTATTATCGAGTGTTCTGATTTATAATCAATCAGTTCGACCGAGTCGAGCCTGAGCCTTTGACATACAAACTTGACTCGTAAAATACTATTGTATTTGCTTGACTCTAGAGGACACTAAGCTCACTCAATCTGATTCTAACTCTTGACTCGTAGATTATTAAATTAAATTAAATTATATTAAAATAAACTAAATTTATTTTTGTTTAGTTAATTTTCAATTTGTAGTTTTAATTCAATTTGTGTGCTTTTCTCTTAAAACAATAAAAAAAAAAAAACACAAAAACAATATAACAAAGAACCAACAAAAAAAACTTTCAAAAACAAAGTTTTCTTCTCCTCCTACTCTTTCTCCTTTTGTTTTGCTTTGTCGCTTAAAGCAAATAAAACTTAAATTAATTAGTTTACTCTTTTGTTTATATATTGTTTTTGTGTTTTTTTTTTTTTTTGTAATTTTTTTGTTATTTTTAAACTGACAGTTAAGTAAATTTTTTCACATGAAGTAAAATGCTCGTAAGAATGGAAGGAAGGCAGGAAAATTAACTTTATTGTTTATTATTTTTTTTCCATTTTTTTTTTTTTTTTTAATAAATCAAAAAACAAATTTGTTTGATTTTTTGTGCATATTAATAATTAAAAATCATCAAATGAAATTTTTGTATTTGAACTTAAGAGAAAAATCAGATTGAGTTTCAAACCAAGTAGAAGTTTAGAAAATTGAATTCAATTGAAATCATTTGAAGGTTTCAAAAATTGTAAACAAAACTATAAATATTATAAGATTAGTTTAGTTTATTTTTCTAAGACTTTTCAACAATTTGAATGTCTGTTGAAGGTCTGCTGCAGTAATAGTAGTAGAAGCAAAAAAAGCAAAATGAGATACATTTAAAGATAAAAATGTATCTGTGAGACGTTGAAACTACATATTTTAACAAACATTATTTGTCGTTTGGTTTGTTTGTGTCAGTTCATTTGTTGTTTGCTCTAGTTTAAAAGTGTGATTTTTGGACAAAACTAAAACAAATTTTCCACACAGAAAAAAAAAAAAACAAATAAAACAAAACACAATAAAACAAAAATCAATTTACAATACAAAAAAAAAAGAAAAAAAAAGCAAAAAAAAAAACTTTAAATTAATTAAACTTTATTTCAACATTGTGCATTATGTATGCCTCTATCATCCAATCCCTTGCCTTGGTCCCGTCCCGTCCCGTCCCGTCCCGTCCCGTCTCGTCTCGTCTCGTACACCTGCCGAAACAACTTCAATTTCATGTTGCCAGTCCGACCAATTTTAGAGGAGCAAAAACAAGAGACAACTTGAACGGTAAGATACATAGGAACAGATACAGATACAGAAACAGAAACAGAGACAGAGACAGACATCAGAAAGAGTCATTCAGACATATAGACAAACAAAGTTGGACAGACAGATAGACGACTAATGACAGCGACAGGTTTAGTTCATTTTAAGTTCAGTTAAAAGCGTCAGCAAGCACCAACAACACCAACAATTACAACATGCAGCAAATGCTTAAATCGAAATGAAATCAAATCAAATCATTAAAAAAGAGTAAAATATAAAAACTCAAGACCCCAAGAGCAGCAGCAACAGTAACAACAGCCACAGCAACAAGAACAACAACAACAACAACAACAACATCTTCATGGAGCGCAACATGGCATAGTAGTAGTGCGGTGCGATTGTAATTCGTTGATAATAAAATTCTTGTTAAAATGAAATACTTTTTTTTATTTGATTCATTTTAAATTGCTGGGCACCGCCGCCACTTTAATTTTTGTGTTTTTCTTTGGTGTTGAAAACGCAACACACACACACACACACAACATTTCTTTGCGAGTATCTTAGTGTATTTACTACAAAACGTGTGCTACCTTTCCCTTTTTTTTTATAAAGAATTTGACTTTAACTTGTATAAGGTTGTAATTATCGTTGTTGTTATTACACTACATATATAAGTATATATAAATACATGTACATATAAATGTTATTATTGTTGACAAGTGCTACAATTTTCCCTGCCTCCCTCACTCACTCTGAAATCAATGAATTTGTCAACTCATTGATAATAGTATTGTATTATTACTTTAACCCTAATTTCCTTGTACAAATACTACATCCTACATATGTATGTATGTATGTATGTATGTACTATGTATGTATTTATCACTGCACTGTACTCAGATCATGATGATGATGATGATGGTGTAGTGAGTATCTTTCTATTTTAGTTTTGTTTGTTTCATTCGTTCACTCACCTACACACAAATTTATCGTCATTTGTTTCATTTGTAAATTGATTTTTATCACAAAATTGTTTTCTGTTATTTTGTGTTAAGAGTAGAAAAAAAAAATGTATTTATTTCATTTAAGCTGCTGTAACAACAACAGCAACAACAAAATAAGTGTCCATGGTTCGCACGACTTAACAGGAGCAGCAGCAGCAGCAGCAGCATTAACAGCAACACCAATCACCGTCAACACCAGCAATAGTATCACATCTGTGGATGGGGTCTTAAGGGAGAGGAACACTTGTTAACGAATTAAATGTCATGACTTTGTAAGCGGCTTGAACTTTAAGTCGTTTACTCTTTTTCTTTTTCTTTTTTTTTTTTTGTATTTTTTTTTTGTTTTTTTTGTTTTTGTTTTTGTTTTTATTACTTTTTATAGTAAATTTTTCTTCAATTCTTTCTTTTCCTTTTGTCTGTTGCTTTTGCCCTTTTATTTTTTTTGATTTTTCATTGCATTTTGCTTTAATTATTTTTTCTTCTTATTCTATTTTACCGTTTAATTAAGAGGTGTAATGAAATGTATTTTTTTTTTTCTGTTTTTTTTGTTTTTCTTTTTGTTTTGTTTTTTTTGTTCATTTATATTTTTCTTATTTTATTCCCTCTTTCTTTCTTTTAATTTCGAGAAATTTATAACAAACACATTAAACTCATTTCCTCATAAAATGAAATATGTACGAAAATCTCTTAAAGTCTTCTGATTATTATGAAGCAAACGATCATTAGGAGTAAACAAATTGTTGCAACATATCTGCTTCTAAGACAGCAGATTGCTCAGGGAATATTCAAATCAATATTTGATTCGTTAGGCCAAAAGTTTATAATTGTAAGAGATTTTAACGCCAAGCATCAAATGGTGGGGAGCCAGAAAGGATAAATAAAAACTCTTAAAATGACATCAGTTCAAGTTACTTCTATGTAAGTAATATGTACAGATAGCCCAACATATTGGCCGTCAATTCCGAACAGACAGATTAATACATTATGGGATTGTTAAAAGAAGACTGAACATTAGTGATTATCATAATCTGTGTTCTGATCACTCGGCTGTAATTATTCTTGTGAATACTTCGGTCAATCTAAAAATCTAAATCCAATATGAAAACTTACTTAAGAAGAACACTAATTTAGATCTAATCCACCATTGGATCAACTTAATTAAATAATTAAAAAAATAAGCAGGATATTAATGATACTTTCGAATGGCTTAACAACAAAATTCATGTAGCATCTGACATATTTACTCCTAAACCACACAAACTAATAATTGATTGTACTATACGGGACAACAGAAGTGTCAGGATGGCTGAGTGTTCTAAGGCGCCAAACTCAAGTGAGTAAACTATTGTATGGGACAATATTTGCATTCTTTTCAAAATGATTCTGAACTCAAGATTATGCTTGAGTGCAAGAAATATTGGGCATCTGAATTTCTCAGAATCTTATTAAAAGCAGAAATCATCTAGGGATTTAGGTTCTAATACAAAGACTGATAGAGAATAGATAGACATTGGCACATGGCGATCAAGCAAATTTATGTGTACAGTGCATCATGAAAAACATGTTATGTATTTTCGTATTTACATAAGTTTAGCATACAAAATAAATCGCTTTTATGCAAATTGATTCTATACAATTTCTGCATAATATCAATCAATTACCTATTATGATATAAGATTTGCTTCAATTGCCAAATCTATTAACTCCATAAAACAAAGACTTAGTTAATAGAAATGAGAAAATAGTATATTTTATATTTTTAAATGGTTTTATTCACAATGTTCTGTTGAAGATCAAATCTCGCAAACTGAATTTGGGATACTTCTTGACATCCGATTGTGCATATAGTACACCTTCACTTCTGATGACAATACAATATGGAAAAATTCCTGTTAAATTCTACATTTATTTAAATTAATGATGAAGTAGGCTACTGTATTACTGCGGATGTATATTTTCTGTAAAGACATGAATACTGTATCATATTATTTTTACTTAAATTTTTACGTGATTAAGTTACGAGTTAATCGTTTTGACAATTGAAATTTCAATGATTAATTCAAATGCAGTTTTAAATTTTGATTTTTATTATTATTTTTATTACAAGAAAAATTTCAATTATATAAATTTTTTTTAAAAGATTTTAGCAAAAATTAATAATAACTGTTCTGTTACTTATTTAGTATACTACGAGTATTATTACTTTATTTAAATTGATTCATCAGCATTATGATTCGTTAGCCGTATGTATTTGAGCTCACGTCATGTCGATTTGTTGTTCAATTTTTATAATATTCATGTTTAATAGGAGAATTGAATTTCAACAAACCCATCATATCTTTACTCTTTCCTCTTGTCACAGTTCTTGCCTGTTGGATACAATAAAAGCTGGTCAACATTTTTCAGACATAGTGGTCGTTCGTCTAACTGCTACCGATTTTCTTGTACTATTAATGGCATTAAATTCTGACACAAATGAATTGTATGAGTTCTGGTTTTAATTGGTTATAACCAATTTACTGGTATCTCTGTAACTTTTGCCTTTCTGTTAATGATAGAATTTTCTAAAGTAATTATTGATAAAAAAAATCCTGTTGTGTTACTTGAATTATATCATCACTTTTTACGGGTTTTTATTATTATTGTATATTATAGCAATCATCTGGCAAAAAAATGTTTTGAAATTTTTTCCTTTGAGATTCGATAACAGAAAACTGATTAATAATTTCTCTTTTTTATGTGATGAAACAAACACCAACAATGAACAATTTATCGTTATTATCTCGTACTATTATGTCATTGCATTTAAAAGAAAAATAAATATATACGAATGTACATATGTTTGTATATGAAGCAGTCAATTGCATTGTATAAAGTGATTTAACTAAGTTTTTTATTACAATTTACATTAGCGTATGAAGTTAATCAGATTGGCTTCTGAAATAAATTATTTTTTATTCAATTGCTTAAAAAAATGGTGTAATTTAGTAGAGTTATTAATACATACAGAAAAATTTGAAATTTGTTTTGCATATTATACAGTTACGAGTCAATAAAGTTTTTTCACATTTAAATTAAAACAAAATTCCGAAAGTGGATTTAATCGATATGGCAATTGAATTCATTTAATGCAACTATTGAACCTAGGCATCATTTATTGTTTTAATGTACCGAATACTGCAAAATATTAATGCTCTGTAATGAAATGTACAAGTAACAGAATTTTAGAAATCGCTTCACAAATTAGATGTCATAATAGTTTACATGAAAAAATCATGATACTTGTAATAAACAACACAACAATTATGAATTGATTTAAAAAAAAAAAAACTTCTGATTAAAGCAACAATGACTCTAACTCACAACATCCTAAAGAAGTCCTTACATTTATTGCATTTACTGAACCTACTGAACTACTGTCATGGTAATGATATTGATTCCAGTTCATCTTTGCATTCTATTAAAGAGCTGAGGTGATTTGTTTTTGAAAAATGCTCAACATTATGAAACGAACTGAGTTGTTTTATATTCAAATTTATAAACGTACTTTATTATTCTGTTTTAACTTTAAAAATTTAAATAAGAAGGGATATTGAAATATGTAAGTATGTATAAATGTATTTTAAATTTAATGAATTTATGTTAATTTTTTTTATATATATAATTGAAATGAAAATATCGGATTAAGTTGCACAATTACAGTCGAACTTCCATATTTCAAGCACAAGAAAAAATTGGACTTCGAATTATAGAATAATTCATTAAAATTTGTAAATTTGTGCGAAAAGAAGTTAAATTATTGAGTTACTTTTGTATAGTATTTACATTAATATTTAATGAAAAGAGATTCGAATTTTTTTTTAAATGTTTTTTAATAAAACTGTTGACTGTTGAAATTGCGATTACCAAAGCTATGAAATAAGCGACGTACTGATGCCACTCAATAATAAGAATGTACAACAATCTGGAAATGCGTTTACAGGAAAAAGCGAAAGCTAGATGGCGAAATCTTAGCAACTGCAGAACAACTAAAAAGCCATGTGCAATGGCTTTAGTGGAAAATTCGCTGAATCTATTATATAGCTGAGTCGTACCGTTCATTCCATGATTGCGGTGCACGCATTCAAATTAATTATTATATTATTTATTGAAATGAGCAAAAGTGACAAAGGCCTTCAGCTCAGGGGAAGAGTTTGAAATAATTGAATGAAATTAGAAAAGACTTGAGTGGGAATCGAAGCAGCGACTCTAGGATGTCAGCTTGGCGCACTAACTAATGAGCCAACGAACCAGTCAATCCTCAAGTTATACAATATTATGCAATCTTATTCAAGCTTCGTACAAAAATTAGCTTTCATCAAGTTTCTATCTTTATCAATATTAATAAAGAAATTTAAAGGAATCATATCACGTTTGTTGTCCCATGAAAAGTAAATCCCAAATCCATATTCCATGCTTTTTCACACATAATAATATTCAACATAAGTAATTTGGTATTTGCTTCAAAAAAACAAAATCATTTTATGGTTGCAAATACCAATTTTCTTGTTCAAGTTATAAATTTATTTGAGTTATAGAAGAAGTTCAAATTATGGAATATAAATTGTATGGAATTTTCACTTTAAACGCTACTGCAACTTAATTTGATTCGAGTTATAGAAAATTTCGAGTTATAGAATTAAGAGAGTAGAGTTTTGGATGTTTCATTGTTTGATGAACATTTTACTATTTGCACTTACTACATACTACATAATGTGATTTACATATCCAATCAGTGTCTTTCAATCAGAAATATTCTACATTTTGTGTATTGAATGTGTTGTACTGATTTTAATTACAAATTTCATTTCATAAATCGAAGCGTTTTTTTACCATTTGTACTGCGTACACAATGCATTTTTATAGTTTTTAAAATGTTCGAAAAAAAATGTGCACTCACTTTAAGAGTAGCGTAAAAGTCCAATTTTCTTTTTGTAGAAAATCAGATACAATATAATGCGTCATCTAAACACAAAAAAAAAGTTCAAAATGCAATCACTGTTAATCGCTTCTTTCAACCAATCCATAATATCAACATATCAAATCGACATTGGACAAAATTAAAGTCATAAAGTCATCCGACTGCGCCACCAGAATTTTCAAATTGTGAATCAATATGACAAAATTCTCGTGTTGAAAAGATATGTCCAAGTTATTGAATACTTTCTATGTTTATAGTAGTTTGAGATAATAATCTGCAATAAACAATATTTGGACATTTCAAAAAAAGTGTAGAAACATTGAAATCGATTTTAACCGTGAAAACAAATCTTGAATTTTACAAATTTGTCAAAACAAAACAAGAATTACTCCGCGATATCGTTTCAATGGAAAAATATAAAATACAAAACCTTGGTAGGTGACATTGTCGAGAGCACAGAAGATGTTTGATTGAATCGAAAATTTGATTAATTCGCTTTTTTCACGATATTGATTTATGAATCAATGTTTTTTTTTTTTTTTTTACATTATTTTCACTTGTTTTTTCATCAAATAAAAACGCGAGAACATGTACTTCCAAAATATACTACATTTTAAAAGTGCGAAATGCACTGCAATATATAAATTTTTGGAGGAAATGTACGGCTTTTTGTCCAAAAAAAAAATATACAATCATTTTGTCTAAGGTTTTGGCTTTGGCACGGTATGTTATTCATCGATTACTTTAAGAAAGGAAGAACCATCAATAGCGAATATTATATGGCGTTATTGGTGCGTTTAAAGAAAGAAATTGCGAAAACACGACCGCAAATGAAGTGATCTTTCACCAAGACAATGCACCGTGCCACAAGTCGATGGCAACAATGGCAAAATTGCACGAATTGCGTTTTGAATTGCTTCCCCATCCACCTTATTCTCCGGAACTATCTCCCAGCGATTACTACCTGTTTGCAGACCTAAAAAGAATGCTCCAGGGAAAAACATTTGGCTTCAATGAATAAGTGATTACCGAATCTGAAGAGTATTTTGAGGCCAAAGAATCATTATAGCACTTGAAGGAGACTATTTTGAAGAATAAAATCGAATTTTGTCTAAAAGTTGTTGTTTTACATTTCACTATAAGCAGGCAAAGAACAAAAAAAAAAACTTAAGAAATTTCTTTTTATCAACTTGTCTTTTTCAATTATTCACTAAAGACTTTTAAATTTTAATCAAAAATATTACTTAGGAATAAAAACAATTGACTATAAAATTGGAATAAACAGATTAAACATTACAGATTACAAAAAGAAAACTTAAATCCCCAGGGAAAAAAAAGGGATCAAAAAATTAATGTGTTTTCAGAATTTTTGTATGAAAATCTTTTAATTTCAATTTTTATTATTTTGGACTTGAAATCATTTTGGCACAATATTTTCTTGCTTTCTTATTTTTAAACTGATTTTTATATTGCATATAAGTAAGTAGTATTCTGGTAAGATTAATTTTAGAATTTCGAGTATCGATTATGTTATATTGTCAATTATTGTTCCAAGTGACTCAATTAGAAAAAAACCTTGTATTAAGAAAAAACTATACGAGTATAATAAACTTCTTAAGCATAGAAAACATTGACTGATTGAATTGGATTGAAATACAAATTTCCCATGCAAAAGTGGATTAAGTTTTTGTACATATTTACTAGTTAGTACATACGTTGCCTATTGTACAAAATCGTCAAAGATTTAAAATTCTTCGTTTCTCTTTAATAAACTGCAATTCTTAACTTTAATTTTAACATGAAAAAAATCATTCAAAAAAGTTGCAATGAAACTTTTTTTCTTTATCTACTACTAAGTACATATTTTATTTAAATATTAAAGTTGCCGCCTTTCCGAATACTAAGTATACGGTGGGACATTTATTGGTCCGATTTTGAACTCCCTGTTGCCCAAATTGCTTGAAAAGAGGTGCCGGCCAACATTTGAATGAAATCATTTTTCATACTTAATCGGAAGAATCAGAATCAATCTATCAAATAAAGCAAAATTCGTTGAAAAAAATTTTTCTTTTCTTTTAACTTGGCAAAAAAAATTGAAATCAGATATGCGGATTCATAAATTTAAAGCAGATTGAAGCAGAGCAGATCAAATCTGTTTGGGGGTCCTAAGCACTAAGTATTGTATTATAGAAATTTCAATATTTCAAGTTCAATATGTTTTTGTCTTTTGTTTTCGTTAAGAACTTAAAAAAAAAAAAAATATCAATAAAAGAAAATGAAACTTACCTTTTATTTTTTTTATATATCTCAATGTTTTATTTGATTTTCCTTTCAGGTTTTCTTAAGTTTTTCTTTGTTTACAGTTGTCTTGCGATGTTTTCTATTATATTATATTTATATCTTTATATATACCTATATATTGTATTGTATTTTGTTGTTGTTGTTGTTGTTGTTGTTGTTGTTGTTGTTGTTGTTGATGTTGTTATCGTTGTTATTGCACAAACAATGCAAATTGAAGTGGAAGTTGAATTGAATTGAATTGAATTGAATCAATGCAAAGATGAAGTCACTTTAGTAGTTTCTTCTTCATTGATTTGATTGGGGTACAAAGGACGATGACTTGGATTTGAATTCCTTCCTGCAGACATTTGCATATAGAAAACACATTGATTTGGTTGTCCAAATGATGATAATGATGAAGCTCCTTGTGCTGCTGTTGCTGTTGTTGATGTTTATGTCCTTTGGTTGTCGTGTTTTTCAATTCACGTTCAATGCTTGCTTGGTTGCATGCGAATGAAGAACAAACGAAAGACGCTGAATAATTTGATTGATTGAATGAATGAATGCGTTTGACAATAGTAAAAACCTGACAACGTTTGAAAAATTGAAATTGTCTTCTTTTCTTTTCTTTTCTTTTAATTTCTTTTATTTTCTTTTATTTTCTTTATTGTTTTGTTTAATTTGTTTTGTTTTTTTTTTGTTTTATTTTATTTTTTAAACAAAAACTTTTGTATTTTTATTATACTTTAATGATCGTTTATTATTGTGTTGATCAAATCAATAAATTTTTATTTTAATATTTATGCTATGCACTTTATCGCTTCACTTGTTCGCCGCTTCAATTAATTTTCACTTTATTTCTTCTTTTTGTTTTTTTTTTTTTTGTATTTTTTTGTTTTTTTCTTAAGTTTTCTGCTTATTTTGTGTTTTTGTTTCTTTTAATGTTCTTTCAAATTTATTTCTTCTAAACATGGAAAGGAGAAAATAAGTACTTAGTAGAGATTGAGATAATTGAGTTGAATTGCAAAACTAAGCATACAATTAAATATATATAAAATAAAAGGAATTAATATTTTATTGTTTTGTTAACATCAAGAGAGGAGCAAATGAAAGCAACTAACTGATTGAGCAGATGAGCATCTGAGAGAACAATTAATGCTTCAACAAAAGGGTAAGGAATTGAGTTACAGATAGAATAAGTGAGACAGAGATGGAGATGGAGAGAGAAAGAGTGAGAGAGAGAGTGAGATTAAAATTGAGAGAGTTGCTCTCATCAGGTGGATCAGTTGTTGATCGTTTGTTTGAAAAGGATCAACTGTAAATCTCTTTTGCAAAGTGAATGACATTGACAATGTCAATGGTTTTAAATATTTTGCTTATGATGATGATTGTAATGCTGATGATCTTCTTAATGATGATGATGATGGTGATGATGTTGATTTCGATGACGCTGATGATAGCAGTTTAGGTAGAAAAATCGTAAACAAGTGTCTGATGTTGATTTGTGAAAAATGCAAAGTAAATGCGGCCGATTTTATTTACTGTTACTTTGATGTGTTGGTTGTTTGTCTTAATTAAAGGAACGAAGAAGGGTAAAAACAAATTGTGGGCAATTGAACAAATAAAAGAACAAAAATTAAAATTTCATACAATTAAACACAGAAACAGTCAATCAACAACAACAAAATTATTGGAATTAACTGCTTTGCTTTGCTTTTTTTCTTTCTTATTTTGGGTTATTTATTTTTTACAGCTAATTTTTTCTTTTTTTTCATTTCTTTATATTTAATTCTTTATCTTTTTTTTTTTTTTTTTTTTTTGATATTATTATCAACTTTAATTCTGTTGCGCTTAATACACTTTTACCATTTTTATTTCCTTCTCTTTTTCTTTTTAATAATTTTTCACTTTTAACCAAAAAAAAAAAAAAAAACAAATTACAAAATAAATATTATAACACAAATAATTTTTGATTTTTTTTTTTTTTTTATTATTATATTTTGCCAATTTTGTTATAATATTAGAGTAGTAATTAAAAAAAAAATAAACACATTCAATTTTTATAAGAAATATTTCTTCTCGTTGAACAAACAAACAAAAAAAAAATTATTTAAAATCGCGTTAACAGAAATACAATTTCAAAATGCAAAAAAAAAACTGCCAAACTCAAAAAGCAATTCTGTGTTGTTTTTCCTTTTTTCTTGATTGCTTTCTTTCTTTCTTTCTACATGACAATAGAGAGAAGGTAAAACTATTGAAAACAAACAAACAAAATTTTTAATTTTGCACAATTGCAAATTTTAAACGGTTTTCAATGTTGATTTAAATGCACCACACGGTGGTAAGCGGCATTCGCTTTTTTTTGCGTTGCATATGATTTTCTTGAATTCTTTTCTTTCTTTGCACACTCACTTTTATTTATTGTTGAAACAGCGAAAAAAAAAAATATTTTTTATAAGCTTGGAAATTGTTTTTCGATTTTGTCTTTGAATTGAACTGAACTGTTTATATTTGACGACTGAATGACGTTGATTGAGCAAAAATTATTTGGATGAAGCGAGAAACCGGTTTCCACTTCTAAACGTTCCAAAGCGCCCGATTGTTGTGATTGTGCCGACTTGGTTGCAGCATTTGCGAACCGTTGGCAAAGCAGCAAGTGTAAAGCGAACACGAAAACGAAATGAAATGAATAAACGAACGAACGTCCATACAAACGAACGAACAACGAACATGTAATGGCATATTATCAAACATGTTGCATGCGTTTGTTGTTTATAGTCAAACAAGTTGCATTCCACACGCATTTTACTACAATAAATTTTGGTGGTGGTGTTCTGTCTATTCCGATATTTAGACAATCTACCAAAACCTTTCTGAGAGATTTTTAATCCCAGATAAAACTAAAATTTTTTTTAAGTAATTAAGAGAATATTGACCAACATTTTGAGTGGTCACTGTAAACTCAGCTGAGTTTCGTCTCTTGCAGATTTTGCAAGAGTATTGATGAGTGCTAACCCTTTCATGCCCAAATTAATTTGGCTGGTGCTTAGAATATTTTAAACGCATGTCAATTTTATACTTCTGGTTTGACCAACATGCATATAGGCAACATGAAGGTGCAATTATTAAAATAAAAAAAAAGCAAATCAAATAAAATAAACGCCGACAAAATTCGGACAAATAGTCAGAAAACTCAGAAAATCAAGATTATAGAATCAGAAAGCATTTGTTAGTAGAGTCAGCAAGGTAGAAGACCTAGGACCACACGCTATGAAAACAATGTCTTATGACGTCCTACTTACAGGCAAATCAATAAAGTGGCAGTCGATTTTATTGGTAATCAATTTTTAAGTAACATAGAGAGATGCATGGATAATTGAATATGGAGAATGTAAAACTAATGCCAATGGAACCATACTTCGAGACAAATATATATAATGCATGGTCAAAATTATTTTAAAGGACTTTTAGGTGATCAGTTGAACTGTCAGTTTTACTAAAAGAAAAACTGAAACTGAAACGGAGACTGTGACTTTCATTTTTACTGAGAACTAACGGGATAGAAAGACCTATTTGCTTTATAATCAGTTTTTAGATTTCCTACTTGTAAACAAGTGCATCATGCCTCATATAAAAGCAACCCTTCTTCCGAACTGACGACTGATATCACCATCTAAAAGGCCCTTAAAATAATTTTCCATCTTATATCTTTTGTTTTACTTATGTTGAAATTTAATTTGTTTGTGTTTGACAAACACATCATTTGTATTTTATGTCACAAAAATAAAAAATTATCAAATTATTTCAGTGCGACTTTAATTGTTAAGTTATTAACAAGTTAACATTTTTTTATAATTTTTATAAAATAAAAAACATTGTTAAGAAATTTTAACAGTTATGAAGGCCATTACGTACAGATCTGTGTATCTAATGTCCATCAGGTCTAACGTTATTCGCAATCTTGCAACAAAATTGGTACACGCGAAAGCTGATTTTGGAGAGAATGTAAGCAGCACGCAAAATAAGGCAAACACCACTCTTGGTGGCATAAACCGCCCACTATATGAAATATATATGTCACAGTTTCGTGTAAAGTCAAAAAAACAAAGTCTTTACACAAAACAATTGGGTGAAGAATTAAAGAAAAAACTATTACCAATAAACAAAACATTAAAGAAATCGATTTCTTTAATGAAAGCTAACAGGGATAAAGGAAAGGACAAGGAACTTATTAAGGAATCCAATGACGATGGATATCACAATGCCCTGAAAGTCTGGACAGATAAAAAGAAGCTAAGTGCTGATGGTAAAACGAAATCGACAAGAAAACAAGAACTACTAAGAATAGTAAAGGAGGCTCGTGCCACTCCGAAAACGATATATCAGGAATTGAAAGATGTAAATCCAAATAAGACATTCCATCGAAAGTTGCTAGGTTTAGCCAAACGAGAGGAAACTACAGAAACCGTAAGATTTGATGAAATTTATGGCTATAAATTTCTGACTGTTAATCCTGACGTATTTTGGAAGAAAAATACAAAAGTTCCAGTTAGCCAGGACCAGTCTACGTCGAAATTAACAAAAATTAAAGAAAAACAAGAGGCGAGCAAAAAGAGACTAGAAGAATTTCTTTTTGGTGACGAAATTGTTTCTTTTGCTTTGGCTAAACCATTTTCCACAGGAACCAATAAGAAGTCTTTCACTTCACCAAATGGTTCTCTGAACAAGCAATTCAATAAAAATAAGGACATGTTACGTCTTGCCAAGAAATCTGGATAGAAAGGTTGGACGATTGCGACAGAGCATACAATATTTTAGATTTTAATTACAAATTTTTGACACAAACAGTTGCAACAATTTTACAAAATTTTACATTTTGTATAAATAAGTAAGTATGAATAATATTGTATTACAGGAGAAATAATCTAAGTTACTATATTAAAATTTAATTTTATATAGAAATTAATTGTGGAAGAAAAGTCGTCTTAACAAGTAAGCGATATCATCACTACTCTTCTGTATTCTTGGGTTGATAGACAATCACTCAATGTCTATTTGAATCGAAATTGAATGTGTTTTATAAATAATTGTTTGTTACCATCTTTCAAATCTTTAATTATTGAAGATAAATATAAAAATATGTATATCATAAAGAACTATAAGATTCTTTTACTTACTTATATGTTTATGGGAAAACTGATGAAACTTATTTTTATTGTCAAGTATATTTGGCGTTATTTAAGAACATATTGTTTCTCAATAAACTACACGACAATAAAAATCATTTGTACTTATTACGTCTATGGTGTTCACAGAATACTATTGATTTACAGATTCACTAGAAAATTGTGTGGTTTCGAAGAAGTTTTGCATTTGTTAGCAACAAATATGTATGGATCAGAGATTTGCAGCGAAGGCAAGAAACATGGCTATGAACGTTTCGTACAAAAATGAGCCTAAGTGATAAGTGATAGAAACATAAATGTAATAATAATCACTTAAACTCTCACTTTCTTGAAGGTAGGAAAGATTCCAAGTTCAATACTGAAACTGCTCCTGTTCAACAGACTATGAGGAGAGCGAATGTTAAGAAAAAGAATACACAAGCATCATTTCCTTCTCTTTCATAATTTTTTGTTTATTTTTTTTTTTTTTTTTTGGGAGAGAAAGCATGTGTGATTTCGCAAAGAGCTCGTTACTGTTGAGAGCCCTTCATGAAAACGAAACACTTGCTGCACATCTCTGGTATGGATGAAAATTTATAACAAGAATTTTGATAGATTTAATTATTTATTTTGACATTTGTTTTTCTATATTGGTAATTAAAACAATTGGTTGGTCGTAGCCAGATGGTGAAAGTGGAGACCCTTCCAAGGGTGCAGCACACACACAAACCTGGTCCACGAATCAGGAAAATAGTATAAAGGTGTGACGGCATTAATAGATTGGCATTTAGGTACTTAACCGCCAAGTGGCTACCCGTCAGCTAACTCAACAGTAAAGCGAACACCATAAACAGTATAAAATAAAATTTATCTAATCCTTGTTCACTCATATTTACATATAAACAGACACTCCACATATCTCCATATGACCACTCACACTATCCACAGTCGATGTTTTGGTATCTGGCATAAGATGAGTTATAAATTTGATGTATGCAATATTCAAATTGAGAAACGAAGATTGGAAGGGAAGTTTTGTCTAAGTTGTTTGAAAAAATTAAATCACAACACTATTGGCATCATCGGCTGGGGGCGCATGCTCCTCATGGAAAATACCTGCAGAAGCTTAAAAAGGAATTAGCTTTGCTTCTTATTTGTCGTTCTTGTGAAAATGGCCTTGGCCTGAGACTAACCCTTCGCGCGTTTATCTCTGGAGGCTCAAACATTTCGAAGTCATGGGAAGCTACGTGCAATTTGGCTATTGGCAGCTGCTTCTTCCTGCACCTGCACTTGGGCATTGGCATCCACTAGCTCCTTAGAACATGCGGAAATAAAATTATGACAGGAGGAAATTGATAAGGACATGGTAATGGTATCCAAATATATGGAACAATATGAATCAATCATCACGAAGATGACTAAGGCAAAACAGGATGCTCTTAATTCTGCCGAGAAATTTCTTCAGAAAATGGAAGCTGATCAGATGGCGTGTGATGCCAAATGGTCTCTTTTCGTTGCTGGAACCATGAGTTATCGCTATGAGAGCCTACTGAATCCAACTCCTCCCAATCACAGGACTTCAGAAGGAAAGCCAGATCTGATGGAGCTGTACAATATGATCAGTGAGATGCCAAAATTTGACTTAGTGCTGCAGAATATCATCGACTCAATTTGGCCACTGGCATCTGCTTGATTTTGGACCTGCACCTACCCATAGGCAGGTGCTTCGTCTGCACAACCAACGGGTATTCTTCTAACTCTTCTATAGAAGTGAGTAGAAGTGAAATACTAAAATATTGGTGTGTAATATTTAAAAAGACAATAAATGTTAGTCTACTAGAAAATCCATTTGGATTATCGCCTATTTTTAAGTGATTAATTGATTAACTGATTTCTTTTGTGAAAGGTATTTGAATCTTCCAACAATTATTATATGGTTAGCGCTAAGCGCTAGAGGAGTCCCGCAAAAAATCGTCAAAATCATGAAGGCCAGCTAAGAAGACTCCACTAGCCGTGTTCTACACAACGGACAGCTAAGCGAGTCTTTTGCATGTAAGAGCGGTATTAAGCAAGGATGTGCGCTATCTCCGCTGTTGTTTATCAACGTCCTGGATTTAGTACTTGAATCTGCAGGAATCGAAATCATAGGACTCAACTGGAAGTTGCACAGAAAATTAAGCGACCTGGAATACGCCGACGATGTAGCACTGCTAACGAATCGCTGTTCCGATATGCAAACCCAACTAGACAAACTCACTGTGGAGTCTAAAAAAGTGGGATTGAATATTAACTGCATGAAGACCAAGAGCATGCGATTAAATACCACTACTAGCACCCATCTTATAATCGAAGGTAACGACATCGAAGATGTTGAACGTAGCCAAATAACAACAAACGGGGGAACCCATATCGATATAGAATGTAGAATTCAAAAAGCCAAGGCCGCATTTGGGAGACTAAGAAACTTCTGGAGAGCTAAACATGTCCACCAGAAGACGAAAATAATAATATTTAACGCTTGTGTAAAATCTGTCTTGCTTTATGGCTATGAGACTTGGCATACTACAACTACAAACATGAGGAAACTACAAACGTTCATCAACCGATGTCTGCGTACCATTCTGCGAATCTGGTGACCGAGAATTATTAGCAATCAGCGACTCTGGCAAATCTGCGAGCAAGACCCCATTGAAATTATGATACGGAAACGAAAGTACGGTTGGCTGGAACATACCCTTCGCAAAAATATTGACGAAATACCCCATGCCATATTGGAATGGAACCCTCAAGGGACGAGATCCAGAGGAAGACCGAAATTGACGTGGAAACGAACTGTTGCTGCTAAAACAAGAAAATCTATGAGCGAATTTCGCGCATTAGCACGCAATAGAGACTGATGGAAATCCTTTGTTAATCAACTTTCTGAATAGACGACTATGTTTATAATCTATTTAAATTGTAAATACGTCATCATAATTTATGCCAATAACATATTTTATAAACATCTGATTTAGAATAAATATGTTTTCCCATTACTGATTTGCCATTAAATTCTATTATGTCGATTTTTATACAAAAATAAATAATGCAAATCAATCGATATAATGAAAATATACGAGAATGTGTATTCATATACAGACTCATAATTATTGAGGTAATATAAATGATTTTTACTCTCCAGTGATTTAGGAATAAGGACCCAGTTCACTCGTAAGAAACTGTATACCAAGGAAAAAACATACCTTTCTTCATTAAATGAAGACAAATATACAAGAAATCAGAAAGATATTTAAGTAAGTAAAAGAATCTTATAGTTCTTTATGATATACATATTTTTATATTTATCTTCAATAATTAAAGATTTGAAAGATGGTAACAAAAAATTATTTATAAAACACATTCAATTTCGATTCAAATAGACATTGAGTGATTGTCTATCAACCCAAGAATACAGAAGAGTAGTGATGATATCGCTTACTTGTTAAGACGACTTTTCTTCCACAATTAATTTCTATATAGAATTAAATTTTACTATAGATTATTTCTCCTGTAATAGATTATTATTCATACTTACTTATTTATACAAAATGTAAAATTTTGTAAAATTGTTGCAACTGTTTGTGTCAAAAATTTGTAATTAAAATCTGAAATATTGTATGCTCTGTCGCAATCGTCCAACCTTTCTATCCAGATTTCTTGGCAAGACGTAACATGTCCTTATTTTTATTGAATTGCTTGTACAGAGAACCATTTAGTGAAGTGAAAGACTTCTTTTTGGTTCCTGTGGAAAATGGTTTAGCCAAAGCGAAACACACTATTTTTTCGTCACCAAAAAGAAATTCTTCTAGTCTCTTTTTGCTCGCCTCTTGTTTTTCTTTAATTTTTGTTAATTTCGACGTAGACTGGTCCTGGCTAACTGGAACTTTTGTATTTTTCTTCCAAAATACGTCAGGATTAACAGTCAGAAATTTATAGCCATAAATTTCATCAAATCTTACGGTTTCTGTAGTTTCCTCTCGTTTGGCTAAACCTAGCAACTTTCGATGGAATGTCTTATTTGGATTTACATCTTTCAATTCCTGATATATCGTTTTCGGAGTGGCACGAGCCTCCTTTACTATTCTTAGTAGTTCTTGTTTTCTTGTCGATTTCGTTTTACCATCAGCACTTAGCTTCTTTTTATCTGTCCAGACTTTCAGGGCATTGTGATATCCATCGTCATTGGATTCCTTAATAAGTTCCTTGTCCTTTCCTTTATCCCTGTTAGCTTTCATTAAAGAAATCGATTTCTTTAATGTTTTGTTTATTGGTAATAGTTTTTTCTTTAATTCTTCACCCAATTGTTTTGTGTAAAGACTTTGTTTTTTTGACTTTACACGAAACTGTGACATATATATTTCATATAGTGGGCGGTTTATGCCACCAAGAGTGGTGTTTGCCTTATTTTGCGTGCTGCTTACATTCTCTCCAAAATCAGCTTTCGCGTGTACCAATTTTGTTGCAAGATTGCGAATAACGTTAGACCTGATGGACATTAGATACACAGATCTGTACGTAATGGCCTTCATAACTGTTAAAATTTCTTAACAATGTTTTTTATTTTATAAAAATTATAAAAAAATGTTAACTTGTTAATAACTTAACAATTAAAGTCGCACTGAAATAATTTGATAATTTTTTATTTTTGTGACATAAAATACAAATGATGTGTTTGTCAAACACAAACAAATTAAATTTCAACATAAGTAAAACAAAAGATATAAGATGGAAAATTATTTTAAGGGCCTTTTAGATGGTGATATCAGTCGTCAGTTCGGAAGAAGGGTTGCTTTTATATGAGGCATGATGCACTTGTTTACAAGTAGGAAATCTAAAAACTGATTATAAAGCAAATAGGTCTTTCTATCCCGTTAGTTCTCAGTAAAAATGAAAGTCACAGTCTCCGTTTCAGTTTCAGTTTTTCTTTTAGTAAAACTGACAGTTCAACTGATCACCTAAAAGTCCTTTAAAATAATTTTGACCATGCATTATATATATTTGTCTCGAAGTATGGTTCCATTGGCATTAGTTTTACATTCTCCATATTCAATTATCCATGCATCTCTCTAGGTTATAAATAAGAATATATAGATCATCATTATGAACATCAATGCAATCAGATGTACCCCACTATTTTACAAATATCTTATTTAAAAATTGATTATCAATTGCCACTTTATTGATTGCCTGTAACTAGGATGTCATAGGACATTATTCTCATGGAGAGTGCTTCTTGTTCTCCTACATTACTGACTATCTGATTTTATATTATTTTGCTTTTATGACTATTTATCCGCGTTTCTTTTGCTTAAAAACTGTATAATTTGGATGTTGATATCAGTCAGAGCAAGAACTCCTTTTCTCCTTTAATCGCCAATGTTTTTTTTTTTGTAAAGAAATTTTGCTTTCAAAATCTTTTGCAATCATTATGATCAACAAGTTGGGCAACGAAATGTTCCAAAATTATTTGAAATGGAATCCACAACCGAACATGTTCGAAGTCGACCTAGTACCAGCACAGCATAAGTTGCAATACAACATGTTGCATTGTAAACATGTTGGAAGTGCTGAAAACTAAAAACCAAAATTGTAATTACATATATAAATATTTCAAAAATAAATAGAAAAAAAAAGGAAGTGAAACCTATTTTTATATAAGGATTTCTATCATTGGGCAAACACGAAAAACAAGCTCTGTGGAAAGCAATTCTCCCGTTCCCCATATCCTTATATTATATCGTCATTTTATTCAATTTTTCAGGTTTGCATATGCCAGAGTTTTGTTTGAATTCAAGTAACCGGTTGAACAGGATGACTATGACGATGGCGTTGGCGATGATGATGATCATGATGATGATGATGATTATGATGATGATAATGATGTAGCAGTAACGACACGTTGAGCTCGAACCAAAAAGTAATTTCAACACGAACAAGCGAACCGAAAAGTTGCATGCATGAACACCAAAAACAAGACAATTTCTTAAGTCAAATAATGATGGTGGTGGGCACTACGCCACTGTTAAAACGAAGAATAATTTACAACAAACAACAACAACAACAACAACTACAACCATACAATAACAAAATGCAACAATACTTAGTTTATTAACTTGATTTTTGCTTCCTTGTCTGGTGTTGCATGCAACAAAAATATTTGATTTGAGTTGATGTTTCCCCTTTTCTTTTCATTTCTTTTCTTTTTTATTTTTAGTTTATTTTACTTATTTCTTTTATATACTAGTATTCTCTCTCTTCATTCGTTTTGTTTTATTTATATTATTACTAAATTGTTTTTAGTCTTAAATGAAGTAACCTGACAACAATTTTCAGCTTAAACTGAACTGAACTGAACTGAATTCACTTCTGTTCAATTCAATTCAACTCAACTCATCTGAACTGAACTGATCTCAACTCAATTCAATTCAATTCAACTCTACTGAAGTAAAACTGGACGACACGCGAATGTATACTGATGCCACTGCCACTGCCACAGCCACAGCCACTGCCATGCAAGCTAAACGAAAATTACTTACTTGATCTCTCCGAATTCGAAACCAAAGTATTATTGTAGTTGTAGTTGTAGTAGTAGTAGTAGTAGTAGTAGTAGTGGTACGATAGCGAGGCAGTGAAAAAAATCGAAGGAGAAATGCAAGAATTGTGGCAAAAGATCTGAGAGCTGAAGCGTGTAAACAGGCAGAGGCAACTGCTGTTCGTGGTGATGGTGGTGATGGCAAGAACATTGCAAAAGTGCTAGAATAAAAACCAGTTTATAGGGTATCAAAGGAATGTGGCAAAAATGAGAGATAAAAAGTAACAACAACAACAACAACAATGGCATTAATAATAATATGTAACAATATACAACAAACTGAAAAATAAAATAGGATTTTATAATTTCACAACAACAAACAACAAACAAAAATATCTCCAAAATTGAAAAAAAAAAAAATTAAAATTTCATCGTTTTGCTCTTCGCTTATCTCATGTGACCAACACCACCATCTCCTTGATGTTGTTTCTCTTTAAATCATATCAATTTAGTTTAGTTTTAAGATTCATTTAAATTTGCTGTGCGAACTAAGGTTTATAGGGAATTATAAATCTCATTAAAGGATTTGAAATAAAATTAAAAAAAAAAAAAAGAAAAGAAGCAAAACGCTTCCAAGTTCAATTCAAAACAATAAATTTTTCTATTCAATTCTATTCATATTTCTGAGTCGCTTTATAAAAATCTAAATTGATTTTTGACCCAATAAGCTTAGTCCGCTCGCTAGTTGTTCAATTTCTTGCTAATCAATCAAATTAAATTTATGCATCATTCATTAAATGTATTGTTCATGAAGTAATATTTTGTTTATTGTGAATACAAAAAACAATTTTGTTTCTTGATGAATATGGAAAACGAAAGATTTAAGCAACAAACTACAATATAATTTTTAGTATGTACGAGTATTTCGAATCAAAAGTAAGAGAATCTTTTGTACTATTTATTCATATGAATGTATGTATGTGGGTTTCTCATTTCTCACGCTCCGCAACTCTTCCTCACTAATCTCATTTCTTTTTTTTTTTCTCTTTATAATAATAATATTTTATGCAATTCATTTACACTCAAAGTGCGACATTTTGAATCACCTTTATACTTAGTACTTACTTACGTATTTGGCCATTTACATAAACATGTTCGTATGTTTGTAGCTCAATGCCACCCAATTCAATAGAAACAAATTGAATTGAAACAAAACAAAACAAAACAAAACAAAACAGAACAGAACCATCATACAAACCAACAACAACAGTAATGAGGCGAAACGTAACGCAACACGAGGATATGAAACGAACAAACGAATGAAAATTGCTTAGGCAAAGAAAACAAAGCAAAGCAAAGCAAAACAAATCAAAACAAATCAAAGCAAAGCAAAACAAAAGACTTAAGCGACAAACATGTTGTGCAACAACATTTTCTCGTTTATTTGTAATTATTTCATTATTTTTTAATTTTTCAATTGTTTACATTTTTCCTTTATTTTTTCTTTAGTTTTTCTTTATTTCTTATTTTTTTTTTTAAATTTTTTTATTCTTATTATATTAAAAAAAAGAAAACAAAAATTAACTTAATTGTATGCAAATGTTTTTTCTGTTGGTATGTCAACGCCGTCCGTCCAACAACACTCGTTTGTAAGTAGTAGCTCTTGTTAAAGGTTAAAAGTACAACAACTTAAACATTACAAAAACCACACAAGTTTAAAGAAGACAAAATACTTACAATACAAAAGAAGTAAATAAAACAGAATATTAATTTTGGGTTACTGTTCATTGTTGGTAAAATACCCTACACCATCAATTTTCACATTCAATTCAAAATTGTTTTTTGAAGATATTTTTTATTAAATACAAAAACACAAAAATTCCCTTGGGGGTCATCCACATAATAAGACATATGAATTTCATTACTGTTTTAACCAAAAATTCTGTCATAGGTGAGACCATCCTTCTCTTTTGTGACGTCACATATTTTGCAGTGAAAACCGATAAGTGTTACTATTATTTTTCTTATCTTTAAATGTTTGTCTTTTAGGGTTTTGATAGAAGGTCACAAAGCCTAAAGTTAAAGTTAGTAAACTCTTTTTTCAATCTACACACAGTTTAATATGAGGGATATGATAGGATCGGAAAGCATAGAATGAAATAGAATAGAATAGAATAGAATAGAATAGAATAGAATAGAATAGAATAAGACTGATTGATAAAAGATGTCCTTATTTGGATTGCTCTATCATTGTAAGTGTGACTTACTGAGCCCCCTTACCACGACAAGGTGTCAATGCAATATTTAATCCATTGAACTAATCGTTTGATCTAAACAAAATTTACGCAAACGTAACTTTAAAAGAAGATGAACTCAAATATACATAAATAATTTACATTGCAATGTAT
The DNA here is from genome assembly GCA_035041805.1 of Amiota mariae. NCBI lineage: Eukaryota > Metazoa > Arthropoda > Insecta > Diptera > Drosophilidae > Amiota > Amiota mariae. The sequence continues at coordinate 288,453 of JAWNKV010000830.1, forward strand.
CATACTTAATAGGCTACTCGAACTCTCTCTCCCTCTTCCAATTATTGAATAAATCTTTTGCATTTGACATACTGATAACTCAAAAATTATTAGACTACATTCATACGTATTACAACAATTGGATGGGCATGATTTACTGATTTACACTTTATGGAATCTCCAAAGCAAACAAACATCATACAACAAATAGTATACATACTACCTTCTTATAAGTATGATTATGAAAGGTAATACGAGTACAAATTGAAATGCATATACGAGTTACATAAAAATAAGCGCCCAACCCAATTTTTTAGAAGAACAAATAATACAATTGTTTGTTGCCACCTTTAATAGGTAAATTTTTGTTGTTTTCTTGTTTTTGTTAATGTAATTTTGACCAGTAAATTGTTCCCAAAATGGATTTCATTGCATTGTAAAATAAAAAAAAAATTGACATTTAAACAAATTTAAAAACATTTTTTTTGTTTATTTTTTTTTTTTTTTTTTTATATATATAAAAACTAATTGCAATAAATGATAGATGCAGATACGAGTATAAACAAATTGAAAAAATACTTATAAATAGCATATAAGATTAGGGTTGGTGCGATTTTTTCATACCCTGTAGCATCATAAAATACAACTGCATGCATTTTTCTATTCCATTCTATTCTATTATCTATTCTATAACAATAAGTTCTGAGGTCATTCACAACTATTAGATCCTATGAAAAATATGTTTGTATATTTATGGTTTTTGCATTCAGTTTGTATAAATACATATTATTAAAGAAATGCGAAGGAAATACTGAGGGAGTAGTTACATGTGTATAAACGAATAGAGTAAGAATTCTATAAAAATTTGACTTAACTTTTGCTCTTTTTATTCAATTTGATAACATTAAAACAAGTGATTCATTACAATTTCATTTGTCCCAAAAAAATGACCCAATTTCCGAGTTGCTTATGTCACATATTTACGTACTACACGTACTACTCGTACATTTATTCAAATTGATTTGTTTATAAGAAATATGCGGGGTAAAAAAATAATAATAAGAAACAATACAAACGCTTTTTTTTAAACACAAATAAATAGACAAATTGCTTGAAATCTTTAAAGAAAAAAGAAGATCAAAAATGGCACGATTTCTTGTAGTTTTTCAAAAGCACGCAATGGAAATTATGACCAAATAATAATTATACAATAATAACATAATTTCCATAAAAATAAATACGACTACAAACCTAACACAAAATACAATATCTAACATTAAATTTGGTTACACCAAAAAATTATATACCTTTCATATCCGATTGACTAATAAAATGAGAAAATAAAACAAATCTATCTACAGATAGGGAGCTAGAGATGGGAGCTGAAACTGGAAGTCAGAGATGTGAGTTAGGAGCTAGAGAAGGGAGTTATAGATGGGAGTTAGAGATGGGAGTTACAGATGGGAGTTAGAGATGGGGGTAAGATATAAGAGCTAGAGATGGAGCTAGAGATGGAGCTAGAGATGGGAGTTAGAGATGCGAGCTAGAAATGGGAGTTGGTGATGGGAGTAAGATATGGGAGCTAGGCATGGCCCATGTGATGGGAGCTAGACATGCGATGGGAGCTAGAATTGAGAGCTACAGACGGGAGCTGGATATGGGAGCTAGAGAAAAGAGCTAGAGATGGAGGCTAGAGATGGAAGTTTTAGATGGGAGGTAGAGATGGGAGTTGGAGATGGGAGTTAGAGATGCGAGCTTGAGATGTGAGCTTGAGATGTGAGCTTGAGATGATAGTAAGAGATGGAAGATAGAGATGAGAGAAAGAGATAGCATGTAGAGATGGGAGTTGAGAGTGAGAGTTAGAGATGAGAGGCTAGATAAAAGAGCTAGAGATGGAGGCTAGAGATGGGAGTTAGAGATGGGAGTTCGAGATGGAAGTTGGAGATTGGAGCTAGAGATGGAGCTAGAGATGGAGCTAGAGATGGAGCTAGAGATGGAGCTAGAGATGGAGCTAGAGATAGAGTTAGAGAAGGCAGGTAGATATAGGAGCTAGAGATGGGAGCTATAAATGGAAGTTAGAAAGTGGAGTAGAGATGGTAGCAAGAGATAGGGGCTAAATATGGGAGCTAGAGGTGGAAGTTGGAGATGGAGATAGGAGTTGGAGATTAGAGCTAGAGATGGGAGTTAGAGAAGGGAGTTAGAGTTGGGAGTTGCAAATGGGAGTTGCAGATGGGAGTTGGAGATTAGAACTAGAGATAGGAGCTAGAGATGGGAGCTAGAGGTAGAAGATATTGATGGGAGATATAGATATGCGCTGGAGATGGTAGTTGGAAAGGGGAGTTAGAGATGGGAGCAAGAGATGAGAGCTGGAGATGTGAATTAGGGACGGAATTAGAAATGGGAGCTAGAGATGCTATTTAAAGATGTATGCGTAAAAAGGATGCTAATAATGGGATTTAGATATGAGATTAGGGACAAGATTTAGAGATGGGAGCTAGAGACAATTTAGCTTTTCTCTCGAATTTTCTAATTTCAATAAGCAAATGTGTTTGCATGATTTTGAAACAGATGGCAAGATGGAATGATATACATATGTAAATATTACAATATGTGATTTTTTTTTTTTTTTTATAAACTCATCAGATCCTATAAGTCCATTCCATTCCATTCCATTCCATTTATGCGTTACAAACATCACAAAAAAGTTGTAATACCACTCCCTCTGTGTATACAACACAATGTTTAACAATAAGAAAACAAGTTATAATATAAAATTAAATATTAAAAAGAAAAAGAAAAAGAAAAAGAAGAAAATTATGCCAATCGCAACAAAAACTAATCATAAAACAAAACAAAAAATTAACTTTAATATTAAAAAATTGCACAATTGTCGAAATGAAGCTGAAGAATTGAAGAAATAAAAACCAAAATGATACACAGATAAAAACGAAAGAAATAAAATCCAATTCCAAAAATAAATGAAAAAAAAAAAAAAAATTAATACAATTGGAAAACATGCAAATGACCTTCGCATTGTTCAAAATACAATAATAATAAAAATAATAAACACGAGAAACAAAAAGAAAAAACTTAATTCAAATTTCATAGAAGTTAATTTATTGTAGTTAGACAACAACCAAAAATGATCACAACAAGAAAATTATGTATAGTACAGTATTATTGAATTCAAATAACAGTATGAGAAAAAATGAGGTTAGGTTAATCTGGTCAACATTTAGATGTTAACCCTTCCCCAATCTGCCGGGAGAGATAGTACAGAAGACCTTGATTAGCAAAAAGTATGAGACAATATGTTGAGATTTCTTATTGAATTTATTGTAACATTTAAATTTATATTCCGTTCATATTGATAGACTGCTGATGGTGGCAACCTCTGCTTTTAACCATTGATTAACATTTTGGCAAATTCCTCATAGTTAATGTTACCATCTTCATCTGCAGCAGCGGCAATAATACCATTTGCTTCTTCGTTGGTAAGCTTCTCTCCTTCCGGACCCAGTGTGGTCAATAAATGTCGCAAATCAGTTGATTGAACATAACCATTGCGTTTCGAATCTAAGTGCCACAGTCCCTTTACAAATTCTTCAGCTGTATAATTCGAGCATTCAGTTGAAACTTCCTGATAGATGCTTAAGAAAGTAGCAAAAGAAATACGTTCATCAGGCTTCAAATGCTTTGTGCACTTTTTGATATTTGATTCGGTGGGATTTTGACCAAAAGCACGTATACAGTCACCAACTTCTTTAGATGGAATTTTTCCATCGCCACAATCATCATAAAGGCCAAAGATCTCCCGAAGTTCCTTAATTTCTGTTCCTGTTTTGTTTTCCATACTTTTAGTTTTTTTTTTTTTTTTTTTTTTTTGATATACAACAAAATTTAATTCAATTTATTTTATGTTTACATTGAAATTGAAAGCAAATTGATTGTGTCGTAAATTTTAAAGAACAAAAAATATACATGTTTCTTATTGACGAATTTAAAAAAACCTACTAGATGACTTCTTAATATTAGAAGTTTCTATAGAAAATTTAATAATATTACAATCAAACTTCCATATTCCGAATCACCATGAAGACTTCAAGTTATAGAATAATAAGGGTCTTCAAGATAATGTACAAATCTCACAAACGTATAAACTCCCAAATTTTAATGTTACTTTCATGAACAAACCAATTTTGTTTCCACCTCATAAATCGCATAAATCAGTGAGGGCTGTCAACATTGCGTATTTATTGTGATTGGCAACTATTTTTTTTTTATTTTATATTATTTATTAGGAACATTAAACCACTTAAAGTTATAAAATATTGTTGTTAGGACTATAAACAGTTACAGGGGTTGATTTGAAATCAGTTTATGAAAGGGTACATTTTATTTAATTGAGAGTTGGTAAGTCGTTTGGATGCCTTTGAATCACCGTCCTGGTTAGTGACTCTGCGAGAGGATTTGGGTGGGAGACAAGTCTGTCATTGTATCGGCTACTATGAAAGTATATTTCCTGTAAAACTGTAGGTATGCTGAGATCGTTGTGAAGTGTCGTATTCCTGACGAACCATGGGGCATCAGTGATTGTCCTGAGGGCCTTATTTTAAAGGACCTGTATTTTCTTACGATTTGATGGGCGTGATGTACCCCATAGCTGGATACCATATTTCCACGAAGGAGCAACTATCTGCTTGTAAATTAAAAGCTTGTTTTCTAAGCTAAGTTTGCTTCTTTTGCAGAGAAGCCAGTTCAACCTTTTGGCAACTATTTCTAAAAGTAAAAAGATGAGTTGCTCAGTTTGTCGGTATCAATAGGCTTACAAAGTTATAAGATCGCAGAATTTTTTTTTTTTTTTGTATGAACTTTACTTTATGAGCTCACAAAATTGTGAGGTTTGCGCATTATCGTGAAGATCCACAATATATTAAAATTAGGCAATTTTTATTTACTTAACATCAATTTTTTTCTAATTAAAATTTTTTAAGTATTCATTATTTTGTTTTATTTTGTTCTTTCCTTTTTTGTTTGTAAGTTTTGCTTGAATTTAAAATTATCAAGAAATCTGCTGAATACATTTTTCCTCCGAACCATCGTCATGTTCCTGGGAGTTGGATTTACTATCTCTGAGTGAATGATTATGTTCAATAATGTCATCATCTAAAAGAAAACCAACTGTGCAAGTCACATTATCCACATCAATATAATCCGTATAATTATATTAGAATTCAATCTTATTCATGCTTCTGAATCAGTTTCAGTTAAGTTTCTATCTTTATTAATATTCGTCAAGAAAATTAAAGGTAGCAATTCCAAGTTAGATGTCATTTTTTGTCACTTCAATAGAATGCAATTCTCTTCTTGATGTTCTGGGCCGACAACGATCACACAAAAATGGATTTCCCGAAAAAATTCGACTCAAAAATGGAACGACCAACGATTTCTGGACTGGTGTAGACACATGTGACCGGGCATTGTCATGAAGCAAAATCATTTTACCATGTCGTCTTTCCAAGTCTCATTCCTTCAATTCGTATGGCATCAATTTTCCTTCCTTTTGATTCTTTTTCATGGCTCGTAGTTATTTGGAAACTGTTGCTTGACAAACTTCTAATGATTCTGCAAGGTGTTGTTGCGTTTGATATGAATCCTCATCCAATAATGCTTCCAATTGGTCATCTTTAAACTTCTTCTCAGGTCTACCACGCTTTTTATTGTCAAGATCTAAATCGCCTTTTTTTTGATTCGTTGGAACCAGTCTCTGCATGCTCTTTCTAATAGAGGATGTTCGCCGTAGGCTTTCACAAGCATTCCATAAGTTTCAGCAGCAGTGTTCTTCCAAAGAAATGCGCAAGGCAAAACTTCCTGCGAATGCTTTTTGTTTTGTTTTTTTTTTTTTTTTGGTACAAAGTTGACATTTTCAAGGTAACAAAAAAAATTCTTATTGATGCGGCGGCAATCGAATGACTTATACTGTTTAACACTTGACACATAGAAGTTTCAACGAGTATTCCAATCACTAATATTGGTATATTTTGGACTAAAGAAGTTATACATTTTTTAAATGAATATACGAATTCAGAATCTCTTGTTTTTAGGGAAGGAAAAACGTTACATTGTAGGGTGTCTCAGATACATCACTTTTATCGAAATAGTATTAAAGTTGAGCCGAAGGCCTTAGTAGTTTTATAAGCTTTGTTAATTTTAATCCATCTATCTACAATATTTATATTGAAATTAATCGCTAAATAAATAAATAGTAGTACTAAAGTCTTTGTTTCTTTGAATTAAATTTCCATTTAACTTTTACAACTTTCGCTGAAACGATGAAATTTTTTAAAATTATTAATCTTACAATACAATTTAACGATTTCGATTACAAAACTATAAAAAAAAATATTGTATTATAGATTTGTTTATGATTCATATTTTTTTTTTTTTTTAAATTATTCAAAATTTAACTTTTTTCCCAAGACAATAAAATTATTTACAAAATATCGAAAATATATTCAAAAATTGCTAAAGTGCAGCCAAGTAAAGTATAGTGAGACCCATGCGGGTAACAAGACCCATTGACAGTGGCAACAAAACATTGAAGTAGGAGTTTCATTGACCAAAAACGATGAATCAACAATGATCGCCCGCAGCACTCAAGCGATGTCAATAAAAAATAACAAAAAAAAAAAAAAAATATACATAAAAAATATAAAAACAAAACAACAAAACAACACTGAAAAATATGCATAAAATATTATTATCAAGAAAACCAATAAAATCGGACAAAAAAAAAATATTGTATTCTTGCATGCAGTTGTATATAAGTTTATGTATCCATAAGATATATTGTATGTATATAAATATTTTAGCTAAATGACAAACATTACGAAAACTTATGGCGTAACTAATTTTTCTCTTATACCCTTCATAGTACAAAGTATGAATGATGTATTACAATTTTAATTCGTCTTGTCGCGCTGATCAATAATATATATACTTTATGGGGTCTTCAATGCCTCCTTCTGTGTGTTACAAACTTCATGACAATTTTATAATACTATTCACTCCCGTGAAGAGTATAAATATGTGATTTTTCAATTTTTCATTCATACAGAATGACGAATTCGACACTCGAAGAAGCGGTTGATGCATTCAAAATGCATATTTTGGAATTACCTTAATCGGAGTGGAAGAAGTGCTTTGAAAATTGGCTTAAGTAGACCATCCACATGCGAATTTGTTCGTCGAACTTGTTGTGTTCGAAGAAATGTTCAACGTTGTTCGCACAGAATAGAAATGTTTCTATCCTGCGTGTGTTTGTTACAACATGTTCGAACGTGGATGGCAACGATGGCACGAACATCATTCGTAATAATTATTTTTGGAGTGAACACGTGCCAAAATGAGCAATTTTTTTCTCGAATATATCGAAAGCTACCAAAATAAATAAAAATATAAAAATAAACATTTGCGCAATAAATCGTAGGACAACCTATTAAAAAAGTAACAAAATTTTTATAAGGAATCTAATATGGAAATGCGCGCATTACTTTCCTCTGTCATTTTTTCATGTTTACTCACCAAAATTTTCTAGCAAACTATGTTCGTGAGTAATGTTCGTCTAGTTAGTGGGGAAATGAATTTTTGTTCGATGAACAAATTGTTTGCCATTCCCCATAACTGCATGTCATATGATCAGGCATGCTGCGGCATCATTTTATATATAGCAGTACTTTATTTTTCAAGCTGAATTTTCATTTAAAAGTTAGGACATTTTTTTAGTTTTGATGTGAGATTTCCAAGTCAATTGATGATCCAAATGCAATCCAAGATATTTAATGCTATTGCTGAATGGTATAAATAAAAGTCTGTTCTATTGATACTCTGGGGCAGTTATCTTTCCTTCTTGAGAAGGTTACATTGGAAGGTTTACTTGGGTTGACCTTAATGTTCCATTTCTTTAACTAATTTTGCATCAAATCCAATTAGCTCTGACCCATATTAAAGGCATCGACAGTGATATCTGCTGAAGCTAGTATAGCATATGGTAAGTAGACACAATGATATTGTCATTTATGGGCATATTGTCAGCAGAATAAATTGTATACAGCACAGTCCCATGCACATGCTTCCCTGAGGAATACCAACTTTATGATGAGTAGTCTAAAAACTAGAACACATTTAGTTTAATTAATCCATCGTATTAATCTATAAATATAAAAATGGAACGAAAAAAAAGTATGTGATCGATGAACTCGAATACTATTCGACCGATGACCATGAAAATTGGCGCATATTTTATATGTAAGTATTTTTTCATGGAGAAGGTTTTTATGATAAACTAAATAGAAATCCAACTTGCCCTGTGGACCATATTTCAGCTCTTGCTGAACACTGGTTGCATTTAAATGCATTTTTTTAATTATCAATTGAAGATCTTGAAAAAAGGTTTTCCCAAACATCATGTCGGGTGCATAGCAACTCGCTACGAGAATGCTAGTATATAATATAAACAATCTTCAACCATCCAAATAAACATAAAAACTAAATGTCTACCAAAAAAAAAAAACAAAAGAATCAAATGTGTGAGTTTGTTTCCAAAAAAAAAAAAAAAAAAAAAAAAATATGGTAAGCTGATAGTGTAGAAGATTGTTTAGACCAAAATATGACAAATGCAAAAATGTCTATTAAGCGAAAAATAAAAATGTATTATTTACCTAAAATTTTTTAGTCGAACTCACTTATTTCGCATTTGCATTAATATTTTCATAAAAACTTCTAAATAATATTGCGTGTACAGGGTATAATACCAAGTCGATCCAAATTGACTTAAGCTATATATATTTCCTGAGTTTGCCTGACTGAATTCGTCACACATTTTACTCAACTTAAATAATAATAATAATAATAATGACAACGTAATCATAATAAAAGTTAAATTTTATACTAAAAACAAACATGAGCACAAATAATCATTTCCAAAGTATAAAATAAATAAATAGTTGTTATGAAATGAGTTCAGTTCAATGAAATCAAGTCAAGTTAAGTCAAATGAAGTGAACTAAAGTCAAGTCAAAATCAAGACAACACCGATACACCATCCTATCAATGTTTACCAATAAGTAAATAAGCAGGGTGTGTGTGTGTGTGTGTGTGTGTGTGTGTGTGTGTGTGTGTGTGTGTGTGTGTGTGTGTGTGTGTGTGTGTGTGTGTGTGTGTGTGTGTGTGTGTGTGTGTGTGTGTGTATGTGCAACAAATTATTTAAAAAAAAAAAAAAAATATATATATAGTAAAATTTTACTGTCTCACTGGTGACTTGAAAGAGTCATAAATGATTGTCACGGCCCCTGATTATGAACGGAACGCATTTTCAACATTTACCTTCTATAATACACATACTTACTATACTTAGTTTACTTTACTTTATTTTACTTTATTTTACTTTATTTCACTTTGGTTTGATTTGGTTTGGTTTGGTTTCGTTTGGCTTACAATATATTTTACTTTGTTTTGGTTTGGTTTCTTCTGTCTTTAATTTCTGTTTTACCATAAAAAATAAGAAGTTATAATAAAAAAATCAACTTGAAACGAAATACTTAAATAAAAATCATTTATATTTCATTTTTTGTGTTAAGCAAAAAGAAACGTGCAGAATCGACGAATTGCGGCAAAGGAAATGACGACAACAAAAAAACGAAATCAAGTGGCAAGTAAAGTCAAGCGACCGAAACTGAACGATCAAATGAATTTAAGTTAAGAGACCAAAACACATGCTTATGGATGGATGGATGGATAGATGCATGGATGGATGGATGGATGAATGGACACATTGACAGACGTTTGAATGGTTGAATGGATGTAGACAACAACAACAACAACAACGATGATGATGATGATGATGATGATGACAATGGTGACGACGAACTCAAAACGCACCCATCAAAAATCATTTTTAAGTTGCGCATGCGCAAGTGTTTTGCTAACATGTTCATTATTATTACTACTGCACTTTATGATTATGATTATTATTATTGTTGTTGTTGTTGTTGTTGTTGTTATTATGATGGTGCTAAAATGTCTGCGACATAATACAATCACCAACAACACAAAGCACCCATCATCATTATCGTCATCAGCTACAACTACATCCTAGTCCAGAGTTTCTTAAATATCTATGAATGTCAGCTCAATGTATCTAGAAATTATTATTGTACTTAGATGACATCCTCAATCTATAAAATGAAAATGTAAAAATATTGACAAATTACTATTTTGACATTCGCCAGAGTATGGGTAGAATGCCTTTTCCACAAACTTATTAAGCTTATTCCGGGAAAGCAACATCTCCTGCTGAAGAGCTAATTGATGGATTTTTTAATAATTTAAGATGCTGAATCCGGCATAAAGCATATCAGGGATAGTATGCCGCAGGGCAGTGTCCTTGCACCAGTTTCATAATTGTTGTTCACGGCGGGCATGACAATATAAGTACTTATTAGTGCAAATGCAGATGAAATCGATATAATCGCGAACTCAACTTCTCCCATTGTAACAGAAGAAATGACTCATGGTTATTTTTCATACATGGGCCAAACGATGAAATCCACCAACTGCACGTAAACATTGTGATACTGCGCTTGTCGCTTGTCCAGTTATATCGTATATTTCTGGAAACATTTCTCAGCTGAATCAAGTTCGATACTTAGGTTTGATGAGGAAATGGAACTGACTACTGTGTGCGGATAGTAAACTGTAATTTAACAACAAATTAATGATTTATAAGCAAGTGGGTTACCACTGTCACAACAAAATTCTTCCAAAATAGAGCTTCTTCGTTGCATCTGAAACTCCGTGGTATTTCAGAAATGCAACACTTCACCGAGACCTGAAGACATCAACAGTGTTAGATGAAATAAATTTTACGGTAGCAAATATAATACGAGAGTCATTTAATAAGTAACAAAACAAATCGACGAATTGTTTAATCAACATAATAGTTTCAGAGCGTCATCAGGCATCCTTGATTCTCATCAGCTGTTCGAGGATAACCTCAAATGTATTCAGTTAACAAAGGCGAGTGTGCAGTGATTAGATTTTTAGTTGATTTATGATTTATGAAAGGTAGTGAAATCCACGAAAAAATGTTAAAAGTGTACGGAAATAATTGTTTGAACCGTTCGAACGTTTACAAATGGGTAGAACAGTTTAAAAGCGACCGTACAAGTGTCTGTGACGAGCAACGAAATGGACAACCGGTTGAAGTTGCAGCTTTCCTCCATACAATCTCGCATTAACGCATTAATGCAGGCCAATAGGCGTATTACTGTTAAACTGATAGCTGAAGAAATACACACAAGTATTGGAACTGTCCATAACTTTATGTAGTATAAGCTGCAGTAGCAGACAAATTTTGCCAGATGGCTAAAGGTGTAATTTTGCTTCATGACAACGTTCTTTTAAGTCAAGAAACATTTGAAAAATTCGAGCGGGAGATCCTTCTACAGCCACAACCTTGCCCTATTGGACTTCCATTTGTTTGTACCCTTTAAAAATTCTCTACGTGAGAGATATATTTGATACAATGAAGGAGTTATAAATCAGGTGCAAAAGTGGCTTTGAGATCAACATAAAGAATTGTATGCCATAGGATGAACAATGGGACAAGTGTATAAATGTTACTGGGGGGGATTAGGTTAAAAAGTATCCCAAGTTTTGTATTGATTGAATAAATCATTTTTTAGCCACAGCGATTTGTCTCTTTACTTATTGAATAGTCCTCGTAACAGATTTCTTCATCATCCAAATCCACTGGTAGTCTCATTTTATATCAATCCTCTGTTATGTTAAAATATACTGAGTATATTGTCAAACTTCTCTATAACGAAGTCGTTTGGGGCAAAAATAACTTTATTACACATAGGTAGTTCGTTATAGAGGAATTCGATACAGAAACGTTCAAATGTATGAAAAAAATAACGCTGTGTCTTCAGAATGACTTCGTTATAGAGAAGTTTTCGCTATTGTGGAGTTCGTTATAGAGGAGCTCGATAGAGAAAGGTTCAAATATATGAAAAAAAATATCGCTGTGTTTTCAGAATGACTTCGTTATAGAGAAGTTTTCGCTATTGTGGAGTTCGTTATAGAGGAATTCGATACAGAAAGGTTCAAATATATGAAAAAAATCTCGCTGTGTTTTCAGAATGACTTCGTTATAGAGAAGTTTTCGCTATTGTGGAGTTCGGTATAGAGGAATTCGATACAGAAACGTTCAAATATATGAAAAAAAGAACGCTGTGTCTTCAGAATGACTTCGTTATAGAGAAGTTTTCGCTATTGGGGAGTTCGTTATAGAGGAATTCGATACAGAAACGTTCAAATATATTAAAAAAAGAACGCTGTGTCTTCAGAATGACTTCGTTATAGAGAAGTTTTCGCTATTGTGGAGTTCGTTTTAGAGGAGTTCGATACAGAAAGGTTCAAATATATGAAAAAAGAACGCTGTGTCTTCAGAATGACTTCATTTTAGAGAAATTTTCGCTATTTGGGGAGTTCGTTTTAGAGGAGTTCGACTGTAAATGTATATAACATATCGAAAAATTACGTTTTGAAACTTCTTGAGTATGAACTGCTTGATTGATGTTCGCTTTCCATTACATTGTTAATAACAAAATGTGAAATAAAATTTCGTGCTCTTCAAACTAAAATGTTTAAGAAACTCTGTCATAATCATTTATGTTGTCGCATCGCCTTCAATGCTTTGTGCCCAAGTCACTCGGTTTTTATGCTTAGGTTAACTCATAATCATATTATTTATGTAGATTTATATACGAGTATTTGACGTTCCCTTTTTATTTTTCTTTCAATTTTTATACTTATATCTATGTATATTTTGTGCAATGTTCTTCTCTTCTTCTCTTCACGACTCATAAAAATCTGCTTTAAATGCATTCATTCACGGTGCAACATAAAATAAGGGGACAATGGGAAAGGGATTGACAAGGGGTAGAATGAAAATATTGACGACAACCGCAAAAATGTTGCACGACTCAATTGTAATGTGACGAAATGGTTTTGTGGTTTTGTATTGCATCTTTTCAAATAAAAAGACAGACAAAAAAAAAAGAACTGAAAACTGAAAAGAAACTAAATATTATGTACAATATTAAACGAAGCAACAAGATTCAGCACCTGAACGCATAACATAACAACTTCAGGAGATGATGATGCTGATGATGATGATGATGATGAACTCATATAATAAAAACTCTATTAGCATGAAATGAAAGGCTTCTTCTCTTCTTACAAAATATCTCACTTATAATAACATTATACATTGCCATATACACACAATTAACAATATGAATTTAATATATAAGTAATCTAATTTTCGAACATCATCATTTCGAAATTCTAAAAATTTTCATCAAGTTTGAGTTGTTGGTAAGCCCGTTGTAAAGATTTACTAGGACTAACACTGAACATATTCTTTAAGTACCGAAAAAAAGTAAGTAAGTAAGTGAAAGGTGAATAAGTAATCAGAGTAGAATAAATGAGTAATGTAATCATGTACGACAAGAAGATCTGTATGGTAATTGAGTGGTCATGACATAAAAATCCGTGATCGTTCTTGTCAGCGTTTCATAAGCAAGTGAAGTCTGATAAAAAATAAGTTTCTTTCACAAGCAAACTCATAGATCTGAAGACAATGCTAGCGCCAAAATCTCATTTTCTATCTGTAAATAGTGTTAAAGGGACGGCACCAGCAGTGCAAGAGGCAACATACTAAGTCGCGCCTGAACACCCGTGAACAACAAGGAATGTATACATTTGTATGTTAGAGAAATGCAACTTTCTGAACACTGAAATATCTCCATTCTATCTTTGCAGGCATACAGAAGATCTCACATGAATTAGATTTAGAATATTTGTCACTTTTTTCGATATGAGTGAAAAGAAGAAAGTCAAAATATAATATTAAAATAAATAAAATATTTATATGAAAAGACGATCATTCGAAGAGTTGGTAACAAATGCTAAATAAGACCTGGCGGTACTGGGCCGAAATAGCTTTTACTAACATTTTGAGAATATACTTATTTTTCTGACTACATTTACAGTGTAGTGACAATATCCATTTATTCTTATGTACCTTAAGATGTAAGTATTTTTAAAACAATATTGACTACAAGTAGTCATTGTTAGCTTGTTGCACCCGCAATACAAAAGATATAAAAGTTTGTGCTTTACTTGATCAAGCCATGTCCGTCTGTCTGTCCGTCTATCTTTCTGTCCGTTTGTCTGTCTATCTCTCTGTCTGTCTTTCTTTATGTATGCAAACTAATCCCTAAGGTTTTGAGCTGGAGAGCTGATATTTTGCACGGAGCTTTCTTTTACCATACGCATTACATTTCTCGGACTGCTAGGGGGGGTACGTCCCATACAAACCTGGACCCAAATTGAAGATCTTATTAAAAATTTTTTTTTTTTTTTTGACTATCAACTTAAAATTTGGACACCCATATCCACCAGCTTTATAAATTTCAAGCCCCTCGGACCACTAACAGGGGCGTGAAGAGTATTACAACTTCGGCATAGCCAAAGTTTGTCATTTTTTATATTTTTACTATTATTATGCAATTTTATTCTACGTCAAAATGTTGCAATCCCTCATGTAGTACAGGGAGATTTCTATTAGAGGTCTGCATGAATGCACTCAGCGCGTCGTTTGAGTTGCTCATGGCATAAACTTCTCTGAGTGCCGGTTAGTTTGAGTGTGGCCTCCAGATGTTGTCTTTATAGTTTGTTACTCCTCTTGGAATTCAGTAGGCTCTCATAGCGATAACTCATGGTTCCAGCAACGAAAAGAGACCATTTGGCATCACACGCCATCTGATCAGCTTCCATTTTCTGAAGAAATTTCTCGGCAGCATTAAGAGCATCCTGCTTTGCCTTTATCATCTTCGTGATGATTGATTCATATTGTTCCATATATTTGGATACCATTACCATGTCCTTATCAATTTCCTCCTGTCATAATTTTATTTCCGCATGTTCTAAGGAGCTAGTGGATGCCAATGCCCAAGTGCAGGTGCAGGAAGAAGCAGCTGCCAATAGCCAAATGCAAGCTAAGCTGCCCATGACTTCGAAGTGCTTGAGCCTCCAGAGATAAACAAGCGAAGGGTTAGTCTAGTTAGTTTAGTTTTCCATAAGGAGCATGCGCCCCCAGCCGATGATGCCAATGGTGTTGTGATTTAATTTTTTCAAACAAATTAGACAAAACTCCCCTTCCAATCTTCGTTTCTCAATTTGAATATTGCATACATCAAATTTATAACTCATCTTATGCCAGATACCAAAACATCGACTGTGGAGAGTGTGAGTGGTCATATGGAGATATGTGAAGTGTCTGGTGCGTTTACTCTGTGGGAGTGATCCACGGAGCAACGGCGGCATTGTGGCAATAAAATAAAGGTTTGTGCTTAACAAAATAATAATTCAACGATTTTTGTTTTATTAGCAAAAGAAAAAAAGAAATCCAATTGATGAATAGTTTAAGTAAATGATAATGAAAACGCTGATGAAGTTGACTATCTCAGATTGAATACATCTATTTATTAAAGTTTTGTCAATATCTTGGTTTTTTTTTTATTTAATAGACACTAAAGTTATTTGCATTTAATATTAATTTTAATTTATATTTTAATCATTACTTTTCATTTATACATATTTAATTACTACAAAGCAAACAAAAATCATTAATTTAATTTATAAATACATATATATTTATATGTAAATATGAGTGAACAAGGATTAGATAAATTTTATTTTATACTGTTTATGGTGTTCGCTTTACTGTTGAGTTAGTTGACGGGTAGCCACTTGGCGCTTAAGTACCTAAATGCCAATCTATTAATGCCGTCACACCTTTATACTATTTTCCTGATTCGTGGACCAGGTTTGTGTGTGTGCTGCACCCTTGGAAGGGTCTCCACTTTCACCACCTGGCTACGACCAACCAATTGTTTTAATTACCAATAGAGAAAAACAAATGTCAAAATAAATAATTAAATCTATCAAAATTCTTGTTATAAATTTTCATCCATACCAGAGATGTGCAGCAAGTGTTTCGTTTTCATGAAGGGCTCTCAACAGTAACGAGCTCTTTGCGAAATGACACATGCTTTCTCTCCCAAAAAAAAAAAAAAAAATAAACAAAAAATTATGAAAGAGAAGGAAATGATGCTTGTGTATTCTTTTTCTTAACATTCGCTCTCCTCATAGTCTGTGGAACAGGAGCAGTTTCAGTATTGAACTTGGAATCTTTCCTACCTTCAAGAAAGTGAGAGTTTAAGTGATTATTATTACATTTATGTTTCTATGACTTATCACTTAGGCTCATTTTTGTACGAAACGTTCATAGCCATGTTTCTTGCCTTCGCTGCAAATCTCTGATCCATACATATTTGTTGCTAACAAATGCAAAACTTCTTCGAAACCACACAATTTTCTAGTGAATCTGTAAATCAATAGTATTCTGTGAACACCATAGACGTAATAAGTACAAATGATTTTTATTGTCGTGTAGTTTATTGAGAAACAATATGTTCTTAAATAACGCCAAATATACTTGACAATAAAAATAAGTTTCATCAGTTTTCCCATAAACATATAAGTAAGTAAAAGAATCTTATAGTTCTTTATGATATACATATTTTTATATTTATCTTCAATAATTAAAGATTTGAAAGATGGTAACAAACAATTATTTATAAAACACATTCAATTTCGATTCAAATAGACATTGAGTGATTGTCTATCAACCCAAGAATACAGAAGAGTAGTGATGATATCGCTTACTTGTTAAGACGACTTTTCTTCCACAATTAATTTCTATATAGAATTAAATTTTAATATAGATTATTTCTCCTGTAATAGATTATTATTCATACTTACTTATTTATACAAAATGTAAAATTTTGTAAAATTGTTGCAACTGTTTGTGTCAAAAATTTGTAATTAAAATCTAAAATATTGTATGCTCTGTCGCAATCGTCCAACCTTTCTATCCAGATTTCTTGGCAAGACGTAACATGTCCTTATTTTTATTGAATTGCTTGTTCAGAGAACCATTTAGTGAAGTGAAAGACTTCTTTTTGGTTCCTGTGGAAAATGGTTTAGCCAAAGCGAAAGAAACAATTTCGTCACCAAAAAGAAATTCTTCTAGTCTCTTTTTGCTCGCCTCTTGTTTTTCTTTAATTTTTGTTAATTTCGACGTAGACTGGTCCTGGCTAACTGGAACTTTTGTATTTTTCTTCCAAAATACGTCAGGATTAACAGTCAGAAATTTATAGCCATAAATTTCATCAAATCTTACGGTTTCTGTAGTTTCCTCTCGTTTGGCTAAACCTAGCAACTTTCGATGGAATGTCTTATTTGGATTTACATCTTTCAATTCCTGATATATCGTTTTCGGAGTGGCACGAGCCTCCTTTACTATTCTTAGTAGTTCTTGTTTTCTTGTCGATTTCGTTTTACCATCAGCACTTAGCTTCTTTTTATCTGTCCAGACTTTCAGGGCATTGTGATATCCATCGTCATTGGATTCCTTAATAAGTTCCTTGTCCTTTCCTTTATCCCTGTTAGCTTTCATTAAAGAAATCGATTTCTTTAATGTTTTGTTTATTGGTAATAGTTTTTTCTTTAATTCTTCACCCAATTGTTTTGTGTAAAGACTTTGTTTTTTTGACTTTACACGAAACTGTGACATATATATTTCATATAGTGGGCGGTTTATGCCACCAAGAGTGGTGTTTGCCTTATTTTGCGTGCTGCTTACATTCTCTCCAAAATCAGCTTTCGCGTGTACCAATTTTGTTGCAAGATTGCGAATAACGTTAGACCTGATGGACATTAGATACACAGATCTGTACGTAATGGCCTTCATAACTGTTAAAATTTCTTAACAATGTTTTTTATTTTATAAAAATTATAAAAAAATGTTAACTTGTTAATAACTTAACAATTAAAGTCGCACTGAAATAATTTGATAATTTTTTATTTTTGTGACATAAAATACAAATGATGTGTTTGTCAAACACAAACAAATTAAATTTCAACATAAGTAAAACAAAAGATATAAGATGGAAAATTATTTTAAGGGCCTTTTAGATGGTGATATCAGTCGTCAGTTCGAAAGAAGGGTTGCTTTTATATGAGGCATGATGCACTTGTTTACAAGTAGGAATTCTAAAAACTGATTATAAAGCAAATAGGTCTTTCTATCCCGTTAGTTCTCAGTCAAAATGAAAGTCACAGTCTCCGTTTCAGTTTCAGTTTTTCTTTTAGTAAAACTGACAATTCTACTGATCGTCTAAAAGGCCTTTAATTCTATTTGTATTTGTATTTTGAACGTAATTTACTCTCACTCAAACGATAACTTCAGGAGTATTCGTGACTTTAGTCAACCTAACATAATCTTAATTGTAGGAGATATCAAATTATTGATAATAATAAATTGATGTCTAGTCTAGTTTAATGACACATGCCTGATGTCAGTCAAAAAAACATCATTCAATTTTCTATCTGCTGTTCATTTGTTTTTGCTGATCAATATCAGGTGACAGAAACCATTTGTCATCTATTACTATATATTTTTATCCTTATGCCATGAAGGCACTGACCCCATGTCTTAGAAAAACTAGTACATAAACTCATTTATTATTAAGCCTAAATGGAAATGTATGAAAATTATTACCATTTTGTCATAATGTTTGTAACAAAAATTAAAATAAGAGAAACAGCTTGGATTCCTGCGAGGAGATTCAATAATGTAATATTCGTCATACAATATTTCTAGATAAGATCTACTAAATTCACTTACATATTCAATTGAATTTTTTTCAATGAGAACTAGAGAACTTTTGCATAATCACATGAGACTAAATATACATAAAAAATAGAATTCAAAAAAATATTTGTAAATTATAAATGATTATCCTTTCTAGTAAGTACATACTTATTTTCATAATTGCTAATTGTATTTTTAAATTTTTTTTTTTTTTAATTTTATCCAAGTGAAATAAGGTATTTAATTTTCGATGAAACTGAAGTTATTGCTAATGTATTTATCATATTATTATGTTGAGTATGTTGAGTATGTTGAGTTTTGGCTTATATTCAAATTTCAAAAACACACCAAGAACAACAACATACTCGTAAACACTTGAGTTCATTGAGTAATACATATTTTGTTCATCATATTGAAGTGAAGAAAACAGATGATAAAACACCATATCAAAGATAGTTTAATAATAAAACAACATGAGCACAAAATAAACATTTCATTTTCATAAATAAACATATGGAAATCTGTTATTCATATTCCATAGTTGTTTCATCTGTTTTTTTATTAGCAATTTCTGGCTTCATAAATGCGAAGAAATGCGATCTTTATTTTTAAAATAACTACATAGTAAAGAAAATAATCATAAAGATAAAATGTCATTAATGAATCATTTCACACTTGTGTGACAGAATCCATAATTCTACATACTACGGAAGAAATCGTATATGAATCATATAGGTTTACATATAAATTTGTCTGGTTTGAAGAAAAACAAATCACGCAGCATTTGATATTCTATTATGGTTTTCTATGTACTTAGTACGAGTATACAGAATCTATACTAGTAGCCATAGCAATAAATAAATATTCAAAGTTTAATTTGTTTTTCAGGCGTTTATGGTTTTATAAAATAATAGCAACAGTTACAATGTAAGATCCTAATAGCCCAAACTTTTAAGCGCCATAGTCACGGTGTGTTAAATCCAACATGCAACAATTTTTTTTTTTTTTTTACTTCCTTTCGATTCTAGACAAACCGTAAAATGTCGAAGAGAGGACGTGGTGGTACCGCGGGAGGAAAATTCCGTATCTCTTTGGGTTTGCCAGTAGGCGCCGTCATGAACTGCGCTGACAACACAGGTGCCAAGAACTTATACGTTATTGCCGTTCATGGTATTTGTGGTCGCTTGAACCGTTTGCCTGCTGCTGGTGTTGTGATAGTGAATAATAAGGGTGAAATGAAAGGTTCTGCTATCACTGGACCAGTCGCCAAAGAATGTGCTGACCTGTGGCCCCGTATTGCTTCGAATGCAAGTTCCATTGCTTAATTGTTAAATAAAACCATGGGTAACAAGTATACAAACATTCATTTCTTCTTAGCTTTTGAACTGAGCAGACGTCAATGGCAATGACTGAATGCTCTCAAAAAATACACAAATTTCACAAGCCGTCGGCACTTCACAAATTTTTCACACTTACGTCTACTCATTGCAAATATTTCATAAAAGTAAACACCTGCGTATCTTTCTCTCTTTCATATATACTAACCTTATGCAGGTGTAAATGAGATAGCTTGCACGGCGCAGAGAGAGATAGAGAGTCAAAGAGAGAATTGAGAGAACTCATGCTGTACGAAATATTCAAACATTTTGGAAATTCCATCAAATATCGTATATGAGACGCACTGTTACACATTTCACAAACACTATAATGACAAACCAAGTTTGACCGTGTCCAGGAAGCTTTAGAATAAACGGTTTATGGATCATTGATCTAGCATTATTATGAACTGGCCCACTTAATTCATGAGATTTTTCCAAATGTACAGAGGATGCTGTTCTTTTTACCCATGGTTATGCAGAATTTATTGTATTATTTTGGGAGGAGATAGAAGTTTTTTTATACACAAACTGAAATTTATAACACTATTATTTGCATTTTATTAGTCCTGTCAAAATAGCTTCGCATAGAGCTGAAATTTGTTATAGGCCTTAAAGAGACTATTATTATCGATTGAGTGGGCACTAAATGTAATAATGTCAAAGAAATCATAAGAAAATAAGATAAGATATGCATTTTTTAAATAACTTTGTGGACGCTATACAGAATCCAAAGCATTTAAAGATCATCAAGCCAGATGATGACCCAAAGCATATTGCGCTTAAAACCCAGGATTAGCTCTCAGGAGTGATCGCCCTTAAGTCCAGATATCAATCCGAGTAAAAATCCGGTTCCATTGGAGAAGGGGTGGACTTCAAAAATTCACTTTCACAAATGGAATAATATTCCCAGTAGAAAATATGCCTTAGCATGTGTATTGATCTAAAAAACCAGGGATTTTGAACCAAAATTTAAAACAAAAAAATGTTATCTCATTGTGAGGACAAAGTGCATAATTGAGTAAATACAGGTAACCCTGGTTTTTTTTATTTTTTATTATCATCATCATCATCAGCTCAACAACCCGGTGCGGGTCTTCGCTTGCTGTAATTTGTGCCTCCAGTTAATTTTGTCCCTCGCTTGAGTTCTCCAGCAACGAAGATCCAGAGTTTCACCGTCCTTGTCCACACCATCTATCCGTCTAAGTTTAGGTCTCCTTCTGCTTCTGCTATTTCAGCATCTGCACAGTAGAATTTGTTTAGGTGGATAGCTGTCTTCAGCCCTTAAATGTGGCCGGCCCACGGTAGTCTGTTCAATATAATTGTTGTTACAAAATTTAATTTACCTAATTTATTTTCCACTAAAATGACTTTTATGATCTTTTGCTAATGATCTAGGGAATACCTGGTATTTTAACCGAAAAATTTTGACTTTTGACCTTCATATTTTATTAACAATAGTCTCCTTACCAAATTTCGGCTTTCTACGATTTTTTTCAAAGTTTTCGATAATTTTTCATCTATTTTCACCGGACTATAATATTATAATATTGTGAGAGGATAAATGTATTGGGTGTACAAATAAGTTTTGAGGATTTTTTTGGTGACTTTGAAGCTTTATTCCGAGGAACTGATATAATGTATTTTATTCATAATACTGTCCATCATTAGCTAAATTCCTCGCCTTTTGAAGCTATCCAAAAACTCGACCAATATTTTGTTTTCTTCGAAAGAAGTGAAGTGCTGTTTGGCCAGGCTCATGGCATCGACCGGAACAAGTGATAGTCGGAAGGATCAATGTCTGGTAAATACGCCAGGTGGGGTAGGACATTCCATTTTAGTGCCTCCAAAGTTTCCTTAACGACTTTTGCAACATGTGGCCGTTGACTTTATTGCAGATATTTATATTTCTTATATTAAATTGGAATATCCGTTATAATATAAAGTATTGTTACGGAAAATAAAACCGTAGCAATCGGCAATTGCTACAAAGGTGCTAATTGTAATGATGCATATCCCTGTCAAGTTCTGAGGAAGAAAAGAAGGAGACGAGAAAGAAGAAAAGAAAAAGATGATACCAAAATGAAAGAAAACAAAAACAAAAAGGAAGACTATGAATTTTTGAACGAATTAACCAATGAGCAAGTGATTTTCATGTTATTATATGCATGTGTAACTCCAGCTGTCCCGCCTTTCAATCATTGATACAAATAAAATTAGACACTCGCAACAAATATATCTATCAGGGTGTCATCAGAAACCCCACAATATATAACGATTTATGTTTTTGTTGTCTATTATTTTTCTTGAATATAAAAAAAATCTATTACTTCTGGAGCTGTTAATTCAAAATATTTATAACACACAAGGACTTCTCTATATATTGAATGGAATTTTTACCATGGTTCCCTGGGGCGCATTGTAAGAAGACGTGATGATTTGGACTGCAGATACAAAGAAAACCAAATTATCCGCTTACCGCGATAAGTGGCGTGCAAAAAAAAAAAGCGTTTTGCCAGTGTCACTTGGGTCGCACTCATACTTGACTTGGGCCACGAGTTGGACATCCCTGATATAAACCAACTTTTTTTGAGATTTAAATAGATTAATCGAAACGAAGTATGGACGTTTTTTTTTCTCAATTTGCCTCCCACTTACACTAAAGTCAACATATATTGTGAAAGCACCTCCATAACGTGTGATGGTTGGAAATCATTTGAGTGCGTGGAGAATTAATGCAAACATGTCCGTTTGCTTTACAGTTCTATGACAAAGTTATAATACCAGTGAAAGGTATAAAAATGAGGTGTCAACCATTGGTAAACCAAAGTTAATATTTTGTCTTATTCTTATTGAAATGAACTATCAACTTCAAGTTCAACTTAAAAAAAATAAACCACAGTAGGAGACAAACGACAATCATAGTAGACTTGAAGTTTATTTATAATATTTATGCTTTATTATATTTTATACTTATTACAAAAAAAAAAAAAGAAAGAACTTATTCAAAACACTATACACACTAATATATTTTTTGTTTGTTAAAAAAAGAGACACAATATGCCATCCTTAAAAAGAAGAGTGAAAAAATATTTATCTAATCGAAATGCACAACTTACTGATGGCAATATTGAAAATATGGAAACTGAAGATGCCATCCCGGTTGAAGTACCAGAGGAAAGTAATGGCGAACTTAACGCAAATATAAGTGCTCCAGAGGAACCAGAAAAACCTTCCGAAATATTTCCGGAACCTCCGGTACCAGTAGAATGCAGAGCTCGCAAATCAAATTTAAGTCGTAGGAAGATACAGATTGGCTCAAATAGATATAAAAGCACAAAATAAAAGTTAACAAGGTAAGGTTTTTGCGGTTTGAGTCAAGTAGTGACAGAGTACATCAATATAATTATTACATATTATTTTTTTTTTTTTAGATTGAAAAGTTTATTTAATGTTCTTTGTTTATATTGTTTATAATCATCGCCAAGTGGGAAAAATCTAAAATATTCTACAAAATAAGGTTTTTATTCTGTGACTTTTGTAAGAAATATAAAGCAAAATGAGTTAGGACTATGGCAGACGTCAATGATTTCGCTAATGGTGGCATCACCACAATGCTCTAAAAAGGTGTCATCGCTCCCATTGAGTGTGTGCAGGGGCAACACATTTCGAAACAAATCACCCCTGATAAGCAATAAAATGCTATGGTTGATTGCTTTGTCCACACTCAAAAGAGCAAGATTTTTCATGGTGCGGTTACTTGTCTAATGTTCCTTCAAGGATAGGTATAAGCAAATCTTCTTGGTTGGCGTTGACAAGAACTCTAAAATCTGGAGTTACTTTTCCGGTAACATTGCCTTCGATGGTGCTGCTGGTGCAACACCCGTTTGCTTTGTCCAATCCAATGGGTTTTCTCTCGTACTCACTTGGCTTCTAATACTGGCAAGGTTGGTCAACGTGAATTCCCCGAATTGGTTATGGTCTTATCGGTTTCCACCATGGTTTCGATGTCTCTGTAAAATGTAGTATTACGTGTATCTATCATGCTGATTAGTCTGAAATTAAAAAAAAAAAAATAAAAATATTTTTCGGAATCAGGAATTGGCTTAAAGAAGCGAGACTTCTGAAATCATGGCAGCTATTAAAAATACATAATTATCTTTTCAAAATTTTATTTTATATTCTTCAAGAAGCACCTAAAAAAAAAACAACTAACGGAATTTCTCGGTTTCATATGGAACACAAAATTGATTGTTAGTACGAGTATCTTAGAATAAAAGCATAATTACTAATTGCATTAGAATGAGAAATTGAACAAAAAGATTCCTGTAAATTATTAAATAATAAATACAATACAAAAAATTCATTGAACAAATCTATGTCTTTAATTGTTAACAAATGAACATTTACAAATCAATTTTATTACTTTGATGAAAGAGATGAATAGAAACAATTAAAAATAAATTTATTCATGTATAAATCTGGTGTTTCCCAGCGAGAATCTATGATTTCTATTTATAGCTGGCGAAATGCAGATTGCTTTTCGTGAAGGGTTTACTTCATTATAAAAATGTGTATATTCGTTTTATAGATTTGTGAAATATTTACATGTTAAATTATGATTTGAAGAAATAAATATTACAATAAAAAACTATGGAAGGTCATGTACGTAAATTTATGAGGTTTGGCGAGTCAAGTAGCAAACATAGAATACTACATTCTTTCAAAAAAGTATCCAGAAATTTAAAATTTTTGCAAAAAGAAAAACGTTTATTCATTGATATAATATGAGTTTTCTTTTACATTTCTTTCGACTTTTCTATGACATCATTAATGAATAATCTATTCTGGTATTGAATGGTTCTTAAATCTTATAAAGATACATGTATAATATAATACTAGATGTCTAGATTATATCAATCCATGACTACCCAGTTCAATGATGCAAGACGACGAGGCTTAACTTGGCGAAACATGTCAACCATTTCTTCAGTTGAAATTTCGATTACTTTATGAACGTTGGCCAATGCTAACCCGTTGAGTCTGGGCTCAGACATATTAACAAGCAGTTAGGTCTTCAATCTTTTCAGAAGAGAAAAAGTCCGTTCACTTGTTGCCGAAGTGACAGGGATCGCCGAAAATAATTACAACATTATTGCAACGTTCGTTAAGAAATTATTGAATTTCTTCGATTTGATGACGTGCTATGACTCAAGTGCAGTTTGGTCTCAACTCTATTACATTATTGCAAAGTTCAGGAAGAAATTGTTCAATTTCTTCAATTTGACGACCTGCTATGTCTCAAATGCAGTTTGGGCTCTCTTCAACTCTGTGTTCTTGCAATTTTTGTGCCACAAAATGATTTTTTGTTTAAGCTCGGTTTCGCTGCAATTCGTGCGGCCATAGAAACATACAGCAAATGAATATTAAAATGATGCGATGACAGCAAAATAAAATTTCACACCGCCTGGATCTGAGAGGGGCTTCAACCCACGCAGCCCCCTCTGGACCCCCCCCCCCCACTGCTATAGATAGTGTAAAAATAAAGAACTTTTCAATTAAAACTTATTGTAATTGGTATAAGTTTTAAATAAAAAATAATTTGTTTCATATTACTGATGGATGGATGATTACTGACAAAGTTAATAGGATCAGAATAGCCAAAAATTTGTCGTCTGTCATCGTAAAAATTTGTGTGAGCGGAGTATTAGGGGCCATCCTCATATTACGTCACACATTACGGAGAGGGGCCTGGGGTCAACGAAGTGTGCCTTCCTGAGACAGGTCATAAGCATTGTGACGTCACATATCAAAATCGAAAATATTAAAAATCTTTAAGTGACAAATTATTACCAACACTATCTTTAGGCTTTGTGACCTACGTACATTGAGCCCTAATAGAAACCCTAAGAGAGACAAAGATTTAAAGATAAAAGAAATTAAAGTAACACTACATTATCGGTTTCAACTACAAAATACATACCGGGAATTTATAAATAAAACAACATTTTTACCTTTAATCATCCAAATTTATTGGGTCGCCTTCAAAATAGGCACCATTTGCTCCAGTACATCTATGCCAAGGGCATTTCCAATCATCGAAACATTTTTTATAGGCGCTTTCCGGGATGGCCTTCAGTTCACGCGCCGAATTTTGTTTTATGCCTTCAATGGACTCAAAACGGGTGCCACGAAGCGGCAATTTTAGTTTTGGAAAAAGGAAAAAGTCACAGGGGGAAAAATCAAGCGAATGCGGTGGTTTTTCAATGATGTTAGTTGAGTTTTTGGCGAGAAAATCCTTCACAATCGTAGCTCGGTGAGACGGCGCGTTATCGTCGTGCAAAATCCACGAGTTGTTCGCCCACAATTCTGGCCGCTTCTTACGGATACGCTCACGCAAACGTCTCATAACGCCTAGGTAATACTCCTTGTTTACCGTCTGACCCTCTGGAACGAATTCGTAGTGCACTACTCCACGGATATCGAAGAAAACAATTAGCATCACCTTGAATTTCGAGCGGCTTTGGCGTGGTTTTTTCGGTTTCGACGTCTTGTCACCCGTAATGATGCGTTCCATGAATGTGGGATCGGAATTACAGTGATGCAGCATGTCCGAAGCGACCTGTTCGCGATAGCGTTTTTGAAGAAAATTCAGCTCTTTTGGCACCAGTCGCGCGGCCACCTTTCTCATGCCCAAAATATCAATCAAAATCGTACGTGCTGACTCGTGGGATATATTGAGCTCATGTGCTATCTCTCTCAAGCTGGTATGACGGTTTTCGAGCACCATTTCCTTAATTTTATCGACGTTATCGTCGGTAGAAGCCGTCGATGGGCGTCCGGAACGAGGCAAGTCTTCGACCACTTCACGACCGTCTTTGAAGGCTTTGTACCACTCATATGCCCGAGTTTTCGATAGAGCATTATTGCCAAAGGCCTTTTGTAACATTCTCAATGCATCGGCACACGAAAATTCATTCGCGACACAAAACTTTAAACAAAATCTTTGTTCAACGAAATCACCCATAGTAAAAAATCGGCACGCACTATTGACATCGACTTACTTAACCAGCTGCTGTAAACAAACTGGTTGACAGATCCCGCTCAAACTTGGCATAGTAATTAAGGACAGTTGTACCAACCTAGGAAAAAAATTTACCTGCTTAGATTACCCCGCCAGATTTAAATCGACAATTCCCGGT